>REGM01000122.1:298139-368131 GCA_004194415.1 Aurelia aurita
TTTTAAAAAAATACCCCCCTTTGACAACCCGCTCTAAAAAAATTGCCTTCCTTCGATACCCGGCGCTAGAAAAAAGAGGCGAAAACCATACCCTGAAAAACGGCACGGCCCCGTCGGACAAATATACTAAGTACCCCCCCCCCCGGGTGTCAAAGCTTTAGATACTTCCTCTAACACATCATTTCATAAAACATAACAACGCTGTAATTTAGAAAATAACGATGATATCAAAATACTCTCTCTGGAATTATGGCAAACTATAGAGATCTTTAAATTCCCAGACTAAATACAGAACATGCGAAAAAAAATTATTAATATTCTTCTCTGAAAGTTTGGAACGATATTCCAATAGATATTAGAGAACCCCCAACTATTAGTGGCTTTAAAGAAGACTAAAGGAGTAAAAAACATGACCCCCTGGAAGAACAGCATCTTAGGCTATAACTAATAATTTATTAGATTTTTATTTTATATCTGCTCTAAGTATTTATTATATCTGATATTGTTGCTGAAGGATAGTTTCATGTATAAAGAATTAATTCATATCATATCAATTCAACTTTGCCGCACGTGCCGCGTCGCACAATAAGAATTGCCCCTCCCCCCCCCAATTATGAATTTAGCTTATGCCTTTGCCATAAGTAACTACTCTGTATACTACGAACAATTCTGCTTTATTTAAACGAGTGTAAATCTGTGTAGCCGGGAAAGTTTAACTTTAAGCCTAACAAATCGCTGTTTTTCATTTGCCACCCGTGAAATTGCCAAACATTTGCATATCAAGTTTATGTAGATTTTTAACCAGTGCTGATATTGAAGCGGACTGAGCAAAGCTTTATTAAATCTTAACTAATTGCCCACTCAAACAAACCCACAAATTTTCTTGAAGAAAAACAAAGCTTTCAGAAAACTTGGGCCTAATCACAAATTCAACGGGCCTAAGCTCAAGCTGATTCAATAAGATCATTGAGACCGGAGTAACCCATCATTTTTTGCAAGCTTTTGAAAGCACGTTATTCCTAATACATATGTGTTTATTTACATAGTCGTTGTATTTGGAAGTCTAGATTAACTTTAACGGGAAATGAATGCTGCATTTGAACATGCTTTTGCAAATGGCGCATGATCTCGACTCCGTTTCCTGAAAGTTGAAGCTGTGCCGTGACAAAGGTAACTTATGTCGATATCTGGAGCTCAGTGATATGGGAGTTGACTTGAGAGATTTGTGGCTGCATAGATTTATGATGATCCTGAGTGGATCCAGGACAAGTATTTGGAATCATTTATTGTGAAATCCTTGTTGTGAAATGAAGGACAACATATCTGCATTGGAGCAATGGGTTGAATAATTTGGAATGAATTCGCAAAAATTGTAGCCAGGTAACCTGTTGAAAGTTATTTTGCAGAATTAAGTGTAGCTGTAAGTATAATAGTGATGTATTGTCGTGCTTTGCTTTACGAAAACCAATCTGTAGAGGGGACAGACAGAATCTGTGTGCTCACATCGAGAAATAGGACCAGAACACTGCTTAGCTTTTACTGTTCCTAAAACTAACGGGTGTCCCAAAAAGTACTCAGTATCGCTACAACACCTAGCTCAAAAGTAGGCTTTTTAACTGAACGATGTTCAATAAGTCCAAAGCAAAGAGTCTTGTTTCTTCGTGTCGCGAATATATCTCAAGATTTTAATGAAAAGAAGATCACTTCTTTTCTCAGTTATTTTAAAAGGCATGTGTTTAGAGGGTCATCTGAAATGAAGCCGCACTGAGATAAATACAACAGTTAGCTATCCATATGCCGCGACTATTTTGAGCATTTTGATTGAATTTATCTGTATGCCGTAGCCGTTAAGAACACGTTGACTGACAGCAAAGTCTGTTTGAAATGCCGACTACTTGTTTGGTACGATATCATTATACATAAGTTTTTTGATAGGGTGTAACAGGAAGCGTGTGCGTTAACAGCTAAATCGGAGGTTGGTGCTCATCGACGTAGAATTTAGATTTGCAATATCACACAATTCCTCATGCAAAATATTTCAATTGTTTTTATTCAAAGACATTTTCACGTAACATCTAATTTGAGACGGACTTTAAAACCATGTTTACACTGTACCGGTACTGTTTCGCTCCGTTACAAAGTTCTTACGGTTCAAGACCGTTTAACGTGCTCTAGAACAATATTTTCTAGAGATAGGAGGAAAAAACTGTCACGGTTTAGCAAGAACAGCGTAAACGGGAGGCTGATTAGTTACACTTTTTTACGATTCCAAAGGTACAGTGTAAACTGGATCTAATGGAATGAACAGTATACCCTTGAGGACGGCACACCCCCATGAACCTTTACCATAAGAGAACATCCCCCCATGGAAATGTTTGGTAAATGTTTCGCTATAATTTTCATCACTTATTATAGTCAAGTCAAGGAGACAAGAAATTTGTGAGGTGCAGTTGTTAATTCACTCTTCTGAATTGCAAGGATTTGTTTCATGTAAATACAGGGACCCAGGATTATAGTTTGTTGATAACTAAAATAGGGAATGGGGAACCGGGGAACGGGGAACCGGGGAGTCGGGGAATCGGGGAATATGGGAACGGTAAGAGATATCGGTATGGAGTTTGAGGTATCTTAAACAACTACTATATACAAGTCTACTGCACAAAATTCAAGAAAATCCCCCAAGGGATCTAGCCAGAATACTCAATCAAACATGCAGTTTGTGAAAAATTACTAAAATGGGGAATATGGAGACTAGAATCTTTACAGAGGAAAGAAGCATATCAGTCGATAGCTCTTGGCCTCTAAGTTTCAAAATTTCAGCAACCTAACTCGTATGTTCAACGTGGATTCCACAATCGGGCAGATTAAAAATTACTAAAAGGGGGAATCGGGGAATCGGGGAATATGGAAACTACATAAGCTATGAGAAAAATTCAAACTGCAGCATGGACTTCTCCCCAGAATAAAGTCAATTCTCAAGTTTCATGCTTATATCTTGTATAGGTTAGCCATAGCAGAGCTCGAAAGTTTGGATTTTTCATCATTTTAAGAACATGAAGCTATTCAATTTAGGTCTGCGCGACACGACTTGGTGTCATGTCCTCACGCAGCTTATTTCACAGCGTTAATGGCATCTCTCGTGGGGTATGTCGAACAATGTTGAGGCTATTGAAAACGTCCTTTGTCAATGGCTATTGAAATCGACGNATGAGAAAAATTCAAACTGCAGCATGGACTGCTCCCCAGAATAAAGTCAATTCTCAAGTTTCATGCTTATATCTCGTATAGGTTAGCCATAGCAGAGCTCGAAAGTTTGGATTTTTCATCATAAAAATACGAGAAAAATCACAAAAATACTTCAGTCTTTCAGCTATCAGCCAAAATTCAATTCATTCAAATCCATTTAGTACTCTAGGTACTACGATTTTTCAAACGTGGATGGTTTTTTTGGCGCACCCGGTATTATATTTCTAACTGAATTATGGTTTTCTTGAAGATTGTACCGTTTTCCCGCTATCAATTTAGGACTTACGATGATCTTATTTTTTCAAAACTTTTCATGAATTCTTTCAATAAAAATAAACCGCTGTAATTCTGAAAATAATCATGATATCGAAAATACTGCAAATACCGGGTGTCCCAAAAAAAGGTAATGGATTTGGTTGGCTCCAGCAATGTGAATATAGCTTTGATCGATGGCTAATCACTGTTAAAATGTTCCTCGATAGTTAACTTGAACATAGATACCTCGTTTGTTGGTATTGGTGCCTTGAGAGCAGAGATATTGATCTTGATAGCTCAAATTTGTACCCACGTGCAAACCAGAGCTTTGGCCTTTTGGCCTAAGCAAATTCTTGATGCATCTCGAAATTAAAAACTGAAATTAAAGAACAATAAAAAAAAACTGCCCATTGGGTGACTGGGGGATGATTTTTGGCAAACAGAATGTAATAAGATGTAATATTTTTCAAATTTTGTGAAGGATATCGTTGATTTATTCGCTGTGCCTCAAGAATTTGCTAGGCCAAAAGGCCAGAGCTCTGGTTTGCACGTGGGTACAAATTTGAGCTATCAAGATTAATATATCTGCTCTCAAAGCACCAATACCAACAAACGAGGTATCTATGATCAAGTTAACTATCGAGGAACATTTTGAGAGTGATTAGCCATCGATCAAAGCTATATTCACATTGCTGGAGCCAACCAAATCCGTTACCTTTTTTTGGGACACCCGGTAGAATTATAGCAAATTACTTGGAGTTGTTTTGAAGCCATTACATCAAAAGGAAGATCCAATAACCACTTGTGCAATCTTTTTTTAATCTGTAGAAATAGATCATGCAGCCGCATGCAGCCACTCAAATCTGGAACTTTTCGTCTTGTTTAACATTTTATTGCCTAATTTCGCTTGTTGTATTACACATCTTTCTTATGTAATCAATTAAAAACTTACAATACATATTACTAACTACACTACTTACAAAACACTATACGATACTACTAGAACAATACCCCGGAGAGCAATAGACTGTGTCTACCCCGAGGCCATTACATAGAGGTGAAAAAAACACATAAACAAAAACCAAAAGAAAAAAACAGAACTACTAACGTGTGGCTCAAATTAGATGTCGAGTGAAAATGTCCGCGAATAAAAACAATTATAGTGCTACATATCTTTGAATTTGGAACGAAGACAGGACAAATCTAAAGCTGGGTTCACCCTAGACTTGCTCCAAGTCTATACCGTGGTCTATCAGCGATCAATAAAACATAATAACTTCTGCGGGGGCGTAAATCGTGACGAGGACGCTGCGAAGGAGGAATGAGAAGCGAAATGAAACCTCCTTCGCAGCGTCCTCGTCACGATTTACGCCCCCGCAGAAGTTATTATGTTTTATTGATCGCTGATAGACCACGGTATAGACTTGGAGCAAGTCTAGGTTCACCCTTGAAGCTTTTAAAAAAAGATACTTTTACTGATTAAAATCCTGTTGTTTAAAAGGGAATCTAAGCATATAAAAGTGGCTCAAGACACTTGCGGTCAAATTATAGGCTATCAGATATCAGTATTTCCTGTTGACGTAGATCAGTTGCCCAAATATGGTTCGTCGCGTGTCACGGCACATTGTTTTTGAAAGGCTGTTTTTATCAAAGGCTTATTTATGCTTAGATTCCCTTTAACGTTTCTGGTTTTATTTCAGACAGGTTTCAATCTTGAGAGTCAGAAGATTCCAGAACAGTATCTCCCAGTCTGCTACACAACAGAACAGAACATATTTGTTGTTCTTGCAAGAGCATTCCACTAGTTCCATCAACCTAACAACAGGTCAGCAGACGTGACATTTCGCCGTTTCATAAACAGTACATTACATTGCCTCGTTGTAATAAATCCCACAGCTGGTCAGTAAATTTGATCTTTCACCCACTCCCAATCCATGCAGCACATTGCATCAGCTTATTAAACCGATAACAGGTCAGTAGATGTGATATTTCATCTTTTCATAAATCGTACAATACAGTGCACCAGCGTATCGATAGATGTGATATTTCAATCCATCGTCAACTGTGCAACAGGTCTGTAAACTTGGTGTGGTCTTCGTTTGTGAAATGTGCCATTAGCGAGAAAAGAAGCAGACTTCGTGGTCCCTTTGACAACTGGAAACACTTTCCAAAGTGCTGCTAACAAGACCTGAGAGAAACAAGGAAAACTAAATTTGTCTTTATAAACATTTGATCAAAGAAGCGCTGACAATGAATTAAGAAAATATCAAGAAAATATCTGCAAAATATCAACGCGATTAACTTACCAAAATTAGACACTGAAGGACGCATAGCAAAGAAGATACATTGTAACTCGGGCTACTTAGCATCTGTTAAATCGTCTACTGAGAACAGATTAAGGGTTTTTAAAACGTATAAGACATTGTTACATCCACTGCATAAAATCAGCTAAAGAGAGTATTGCATTATGGCGAATTTCACATCAACCATAACTGCAATCATGTTGAATGTATCTACTACTGTATCAGCAAATGTTACACCTAACTGCACTAACTGCACAAAAAATGCTATTGATCTGTGCAATGGATACACGAGAGATCCAGGACAAATAGTCTATGCTATTTTTCTGTCATTGGTCATGCTCGTGTCCATCTTAGGGAACCTGCTTGTTGTCATCGCTATTGCTCTTTCACCGCGGCTACGAGAAACTCCAACGAACTATTTCATAGCCTCGCTATCCGTCAGCGATCTATGCTACGCTATATTTCAGAGCCCCATACGTATCTCTCAAATATTGCGTAATCGCGCCTTCTGTTTCGGTGAGAATGTTTGCCAAATGTTTGTTATATCGGATATTATCACATCACCGGTAACGATCAGCACTCTTTTTGTAATAGCAATCGATCGCTTCTTCTGCATAACAAAGCCGTTCATATACCAAGAGCAAATGTCAAGATTCAAGGCTAAAATCATAGTCCTATTTGTGTGGCTGTACGCATGCGTTTGGGCTGGTATATCCGTTTTTAATTGGGAAAAGCCATTCGAACCCACAATACAAGTGAATAGTGATAAAATCTGCTTCAACGCAAATCCTGTTTTCTATTTGACGTCATATTTTGTCGTTACGTTGATTCCACTCGTCGTAATGGGAGTTCTATATGTGATCATCCTACAAGTTGCACTAACACAAATTCGGGCCATACGGGCTACTGAAGTGCACCTACCACAACAGCATCAAGATGAAAACCAGAATGGCAAAAAGAAAGGGAAAGGATCGAAAGGATCTCGCCGCACCAATCGTGAATTCAAAGCAACGTCGACGTTAGCTATCGTATACGGCGCATTTTTTATCTGCTGGATGCCGCTTCTGGTGATCAATTTTGTCGCTCAGTTCTCTCCCAAATCTTTTATATCTCTGCGTAGCAATAAAAGGCTGTTTGACTTCGTTTATTACACATTTGTAGAGATCTTACCAACAATATCGACGGCTATCAACCCTTTCATCTACAGCGTCTTCAACAGGCAGTTTCGCGCGGCATTCATGGCAGTGATGTTGAGGCTTATTCGAAGGTATGATATACTCAGAAGGTCAACGATTGTTAATGAGTTCGAGATCTCTCGAACAGATGCTGGACGCACGGTGGTCAGCACGACCAGGTGACTACGCGTACATAACCATGAAGCGCACGAACTGAAAACATTAAAAGAAAACGGCTGGTGATTTAACTGACTGACTTGATGATCGGAGTGAGTGTAACTCAGTTAGTGGTGCTACTGTTTGTTTTGCACTGAAAGTACTTGGGGATAGTTGCAATTTAGTGATGGCGTGATCAATGATTGAGTCATTTATCTCATGAGATAAATAATTGAGCTGATGAGCCGAGTGATCTAGTCGGTGAACTGTGTGATTCAGCTTCTGATTGGAATGATTCAGCCGCTGATTGGAGTGACTGTGTTTGTGATTGAATGATTCCATTAGTTATTCACAGAAGCAGCAGACAACGATGTGCTTTGACAATATGATAGGGAATTCTCTGATTTTATCTGGATTCCTCTTTGAAATACATGAAATTTTGCTCAGTTTATCAAATACATGACTTGTTTCGAAGAGCAAGATTTTGTTGTATCAACTGCAATTTTCCGCAAAGGACAAATAAGAGTTATCGAGCAATAGGCAATAACGCTAAAGATGTTGGCTCCAAAGACTCCATTGTGTTTTGCTGCAAAGCATGCTGGTAAAAAGCTCTCTGATGACCACCTAACGACATACAAATGTTGGTCTGCCGTTTCGAATAGCTAGCTTGAATTCGAATCGACCATGAATTTGAATGCAGCATGGTTTGAAAGGAAACCTTTCCAAAGCAGAACAAGTAAAGTTTTGATTCGAATTGAAGTTTCAATTAAAGATTTGCGTTCGAATTACAAAATGTTCCTATTTGTTTACATTGATTCCTTTTTCCGGACTTTGCCACAGCTAGCCAGTCAAAACAACAGACGAAAATTTGTTTGTCGTTAGGTAGTCGTCAGGGAACTTTTTACCAGCATGCTTTGCGGGACAGCCATCTTTAGCGTTATTGTCTATTGACCTCTCTCGTTAACTTTGGTGTATCCAACGCACCGGATGAGCTATGTGTATAAATCTACTATGTCTGGCAAACCGTGCAATTTCTCTGTCACACGTAATTCGAGTCATTATTCATCACCGTTTTTTGGATTACCATATTGCAATGACAATTTGACCGTGACTGAACACATATATGCTGCTGACGTTCGCTTGTGGCATTGTACCAGTTCGTTACATTCGCGACAATTGAACATGGGCTTTCAAGGATTTTGAGATAATATTTCGACATTTGGGGTCATTAAGTACATTAAAAAACTGGCATGAATCGGGTGTGCACTATGCAATAACTCAAAGGACAGCTTGCTATCGTAGATTATAGGAGAAGAGGATTATATCTAGGACGGGAAGCTGCCATTTTTCAAACATAAAGACTTTTGAAACGGCATTGGAACTGCATATTTCACAAATTTGGACGATGGTGACTTAAACCTATTGATGGTTCAGTTAACGACTTGGAAGTGGCTGCCAATGCTTGTGGAACAATTTCCTAACGGAATATTCGTTCTTGGAAAAACATCCAACGTCGATTCATGGAAATCAATACTCAATACTGTTTTAAAAGTAGAACTGAAGCTATCAATTGTGTATTGTGTATTCTGCATGTGTTCGGGTTGCTAAATAAGTCATCCATATAGATACAAATACCAAGTCTTTCCCCATACGGATTTGCTTGCACTACCTGGTAGTAGATACGTAGTACTGACTACCTCGATGATGCTTCAAATCGCTACTGCTTTATCTTGGGTCATAGAAAACTTTGGTGGAGAGAAAATTTTACAAGGGTCCTTTCAAGACTGTACCAGTTTCGTCGCAATACCTCGATTTAATGTTCTACAGATGGAACTTCCTAAGACTGGCAATTTGCTGAACGGTTTTCTTCGTCAACTTTGATTACCATAGTTCTCAAAGCTATAATCTTGTCTTGTCACCACCATTCTCTATCAAGTTTCGTTGGTTGATGAAAAGTGGCAATTACGGATAAGAGCAAGTTACATGCAATGCTGTGTAATTGTTAAAAATTTACTAAAATCACTGCTGCAAAGAAAAGGCCTTGCCCGAATCTGCATGTGTTCAACTAGCAGGCTGACTGGTCGACGGTTTCTAAATGCACACTGAGATAAACAATACTTGTTTACATTTTGGTAATCTAGCTTGTGCATCTTTTGTTTTTAAAAGACAAGAAACTTCAAAGAATTCTTCGAACTCCATCTTTTCCTGGAATTACTGCTCTAGAAATGGTCCTTCGAACTACTTCCTGTTGTGAAAATATTCCGAAACATTACAGTAATCAGTTACTTTTACTAATATGGATATTTCCAAGATGATGCTGTATTCATATATGATGATTTGCACATTAATGCAAATCTTGTCAACATTCTATTTTCGAAAATATTCCAATATCACGTGATGACTTTCAAGAGTATGAATTAATCAAGAAAACTAAAACAACTGACATTATGTAATGAATCCGTGAAAGGAGCAGGACTATTTTGATTGACTCATAAACAGTATTAAGCGTTTCCACGTTCGTAGAATACCTAACGTGAACAATTTATTCGAGTTATGATCATTTGAACAGCTTCATCTTAGGGCCTGTTTGTATGAGGTGGGCCTAGAAAGTGATGTGGGTTCACGTGAGCGGATCAGTGGTCAGACAATTCATTCCAATTCAATGGCACCATCAAGAGATAACAATTCCCATTGCTACTTGATTCGCATAAATTTATGTGTTGAATAAACTGGATTCACGCTGGATTCACGCTTGCGCACAATTAACCAATTCGTCCCACTGGCTCACTGAATCGTACTCACGTGAGAAATTCCTATACGACTTGAGTGGAATCTCATCTGTTAACAAAGATCCCACTCATGGCTGGCCCACGATTCATATCAGTGCAATTCTATTTTTCAATAGAAATCCCAACGTATGTGAAATCTCATTAAATTGAGTTAGCCCACTCAGGTGAACTATATGAAGCCCACGTCATATCAACAGGCCCTTGGTGATTTCCCGGGCAGNAATAAACTGGATTCACGCTGGATTCACGCTTGCGCACAATTAACGAATTCGTCCCACTGGCTCACTGAATCGTACTCACGTGAGAAATTCCTATACGACTTGAGTGGAATTTCACCTTCTGTTAACAAAGATCCCACTCATGGCTGGCCCACGATTCATATCAGTGCAATTCTATTTTTCAATAGAGATCCCAACGTATGTGAAATCTCATTAAATTGAGTTAGCCCACTCAGGTGAACTATATGAAGCCCACGTCATATCAACAGGCCCTTGGTGATTTCCCGGGCAGGGGGGGGGGGGGTACTTCATTGTGACCATGATTACACCTGTATCTGGACTTGACAAAATGACCCATTTGTAGGACAGGGTTTCGACGAATTTCGAACCCATTTGCATGAATATCACGAAACTTCTAATGAATTTGGTTGATTTTAAACATCTTCTGCGTTGACTGGCTAAACGCTGTTGTGGTTGTTGTTGTTGTTACTACAAAAAACGTCAACTTTTCTAGACTTTATCATTTCGCAAGCAAGTGCAAAGAGATTTTCAATTGTTCTATGTGGATAATCACTATGAGACCCATTTATAGGAATATGTAGCAAAATCCTAAAAATACCAACTCATCAGACCCATATGTAGAGAATTTCGGATAAAGTAACCCACCCATATGACTGGCACGTCCAGTCTGACTTAACAATGATGTACCCTTCCCCTCCCCCCCCCCAGGGAGTGACTTCACGCTACTCCGTTTTTGATATGTGCTAAAAAGATCTTCATTAGGAAGCCTTGAAACTTATTACTTGAAAGTCTCTGAAGCTTTGTACACACAACGGTAAGACGCATCAGAAATGCATCAGAAATGAGACGGTAAAAAACATCGAAATACATTTTTCTTCAATTTGAGATTTGTTTCGGCACCTTTGAAGATGTCTTAGCGTATTCGTATCTCCAAACTTCTGAAGCTTGGTTCACGATAGAGTCAAATCCCGCTTCGAAATTTTTCCGAAGCCTTCGACATCATGTGGATGGAATCAAAGATCTTTTATTTAATTTGTAAGATATAACTCACTAAATATGTGTATTAAAAACGAGTTTAGAAAAAGCGTTATCCAAATTTTAACACATTTCTACCCTATTCATTATCAGCCCAGCTTAAGAATTCATTTTTCTAGGCGTTGTCTAATACGTTTGAATATATCACAAAAGTTTGGTTGCTCGTTGTTAAAAACATTTGATATAATAAAATTTTCCAAATCAGTAAAACTTCCGATAGGGTTGCTCAGTTGTGCTAATCCTTTCTACCCAGAAAATAATATGAAGATTCACAGACCCAAAATATACCAAGTCAGTTTTCTTCGTCCCCAAAAAGATTGCAGCCAGTTTACCAACCCAAAGAATACGTCAAATGTTCAGGAACCCAAAAAAATTGCGTAAGACCGAAGTTCAAGCCCATAAAAAGTAACACCAGCATCCCTGTCAAAATTTAACGACCCTTCTCCTTGGGAGAATTTATGCAAGCGATACCAAAACAAAACTCAAAGAAAGTTGCAGACAAAGTTCACGAAAACTGCTTAAAAGACATCGATCTCTCAAAATTGCTTCTGCACTGCATAATTGTTCTAATGCGAGAATTCGAAGTGAAAGTTGAATACTAATGTCACATAAATATAACACTTATATATGTAACATTTTATTAATATAACATTAGTATTCTACTTTCATTTCAAATTCTCGCATTCGAACAATTATGCAGTGCAGAAGTCAATAAAAGGAGACACAGCACAGACGTGGAGAGGTGCAACAAATAAAACAGAAAGGTATTAAAATTAATTATTTTAGAATTTTGAACTTGTTCTTGTCAAGTCAACCGCCTGGGCCTCCTGTGGTTCAAACCAGAATGAAAATACTCAGTTCAAAGTCATTTTCAGTGAGACAACTTGAAGATTCTATCCAAAGGCATTAGGACATCTTCAAAGGTGCCGAACAAATCTAACATTTAGGCAAAAATAATGTTGACGCTTTTTCTATAGCATTTCTAATACATTTCTAACGGATTTTTACTCCAGTGTGAAACCAGCTTTAGGGGACCTCAAGGGCTTAAATGTCATATGTATATAGAATCTTGATTGTGTATAGTAGCAAATTTAACGATTGTAGAGGCACTGACATGCAACAGATGCCAAACGTTGTGATAATAGCCCGGGGGAGGCACTTGACTTTCATTAGTACGGGGGTGTGCACTCCAAGAAAAATTTTTTTGACACGGTTCTAGAATTTTCCCCTCCAAATGATGCCCTGCTTTAGAAAAAAACGACTAAAATTATACTCGAAAACGTAAAAAATACACTGTGCAACATTGAAATAACAGCCCGCTCTAACAAAATACCCCTTTTGACAACCGGCTTTAGAAACATTGCCTTCTTTCGATACCAGGCTTTAGAAAAAAGAGGCGATAACGATACCCGGAAAGGAGTGCACATCCCGTCAGCAAAATATACTAAGTACCCCCGGGAATAATAGCATCGACTGCTTTCATTCAGGGACGTAGCCAAGGTAGACGGGGGAGGGAGGATGCTGAGCTTGAAGTTTATCACATTTTAAGTCGCATGAGGAAAACATTAGAACAGCAAAAACAACAGCTTTTAGTTCTAAAGCAATGGCCCCCACAGTCTTCCTCCTGGCTCCGTCTTTGTTTTCCTTGGTTAAAACGATCATGTTGTCAGCTTACACCAGGCGAGTAAAAGAAACTTGCACCTTTTGGGAAATCACCAAAATTTGATTTGCTACCGATCTTTAAACTTCCTTTTGTTTGGTGCACTAGAGGATGATTAAGATCGCTGTTATTGAAACATTGTCTGGAAAGCGCAGCTTTATGATAAACTTCAATACAGGGACCACGACGAACAACATTTGAGCTTCATTTCAGAAAAAGACAGTGATGAATCCAGTGTAGTGTAAAGTCGGCAGTTTCAATTAAGTAATTATGACATATCCAGTTATTTAAGACAATTCCATGTTAGACAAATCCAGTTGATAAAAATATGAATTAGCNGTAGACGGGGGAGGGAGGATGCTGAGCTTGAAGTTTATCACATTTTAAGTCGCATGAGGAAAACATTAGAACAGCAAAAACAACAGCTTTTAGTTCTAAAGCAATGGCCCCCACAGTCTTCCTCCTGGCTCCGTCTTTGTTTTCCTTGGTTAAAACGATCATGTTGTCAGCTTACACCAGGCGAGTAAAAGAAACTTGCACCTTTTGGGAAATCACCAAAATTTGATTTGCTACCGATCTTTAAACTTCCTTTTGTTTGGTGCACTAGAGGATGATTAAGATCGCTGTTATTGAAACATTGTCTGGAAAGCGCAGCTTTATGATAAACTTCAATACAGGGACCACGACGAACAACATTTGAGCTTCATTTCAGAAAAAGACAGTGATGAATCCAGTGTAGTGTAAAGTCGGCAGTTTCAATTAAGTAATTATGACATATCCAGTTATTTAAGACAATTCCATGTTAGACAAATCCAGTTGATAAAAATATGAATTAGCCATGTTACAGAACGTTTCGAGACGAGCTTGTCTTCATCTTCAGCTAAATGAAAATTACGCGTGTGAGTTTTTATATTTCAATGGCCTTTCCTTATTTAGAAATCGTACGATCGTTAATTTAATTATGCATCACTCTTGAATAATTTGTACTATAAAAACTCACACGTGTAAAACAACTTAAAACCATCGTAATTTCTAAACTCTTTGAGGAAACATAGAATAATTTTCAAGAAAATCACTAAAATCACAGTTTATAAATGTCTACGATTTAGAAATTTGATGACGTCACATCCTCAAATGAGTTGAAATATAAAATACGCTGTAATTTCAACAATATTCAAGATTTCTGAAAAATCCAACGGTAGAGGTATTGCAAAGTAGCTAAAGTTTGTTTCAAGCCATTCAGTTCAAAGAAATAGGTCACAGAATTTTACACCGACCTTTTTACGTCCATTTAAAGATTTGGAACCTCTCTTGGCAATCCATTGAAATCAGTCCATAATTCATGATTCTACCCGGGGTTGTCCCAAAAAGAGTGCCCCTGTTTGAAAAATCATCAACCCTTTATTACAAGGCCGATCTTCAAATTTCCGTTTTTAGCAAGTAGATCAAGGACCAAATTATTTCCCAGATGTAGCTGATTTCTTATTGGTCTATAATTTAGCAAATATAGCTCATTTTAAGGCTGCCTGGTTTTGAAGCATACTGGAAAAAGGACTGATGATGTCCAGATTAATTTCATTTTTGTATACTAAGCTTCTAGTTTGGTCAAAAATGTCAGAAGAAACGCAAAATACCAATGGAGACTTGAAGGATCATGAAAAATCCAAAAATAAAGGCTCTTAGACAAGCAAGATTTACAATGTTGCTTAAAGAATATAGCCTAGAATAAGGTTTTCAACGTGCCATTTTATACCCTTTAAGTACTGAAAACAGACATTTGACGATCTTTTAAATCTATTTGGATCATGGAATAAACAGATCAAGAAGAAAATCTTATAATAGATTTGATTATGGAGTTTTCATGATTTTCTAAATGGGGGGCACGTTTTTGGGACGCGTTTGGGACGTTTTTGGGACGCCCAGTACATTTCGGACGCCGATACATCATTTTGGGATACCCGGTATGTCAGGAATCTTGCGAACATCACTTTTAGCAAGTAGTTAAACTGGTTTAATTCAGTTGGTATATTTCAGACAACTTGCTTTGGTATTACTTAAAGGTGACCTGAAACGAAATTTTTTATTTGCAAAAGCCAATGGCATGGTTCGACAACCAAGAAAGCCGTTCTCAGTTTTTCCATATCAAGTTTTGTTTTGGAATTATTCTCCATTTTATGGTTGGAGCTGATGACGTCATTTTGTTTGCAAAAAGGCACGAAAACAATTGATATTAGCAACGTTTCTTGTAAAAAGCCCGAAAAACCAAAGATTTGGCACTGGACTTTCTTTTCATGAGATATATGACATTTTTGGGCAATTTTGTCGCTTAACATGCTTCAGCAGCAGGTTTAATTGCAAACATAGCCATTGTCATCAGTTGTTCGACTCTCTGCCTATACTTTCCTCGTAAAGATGCAGACAAAATGACGTCATCACTTCAAAACACAAAACAGCGAATATCTCCGAAAAGAAATGAAATATTACAAACTTTAAACGGTATCACTAATCAAACCAGTTAATCATTTCCTTTCACAAATAAAAATTTTCGCTTCAGGTCCCCTTTAAATGGTCCCATTTATGGAGTTATATAGTGTACAGTTGAAGAGGGCACAACTATTCAAAGAAAGCAGGCATCAATGTGATCTTTTGCGCTTTTTATTCTTCTTCCAGTGCTAACTAGTTTCGCCCACTAGGGCATCTTCAGTCCCATTTATGGACTATTTAATCGGTAGGTAGTGTAGTCGCATTGAATGTATGAGTGTAGTGGTAAGTGATTTAAAGTAGAATAGGGAATTTGTACGGTTTATTGATAATTGATCAGTTGTATGCATATCGTGGGGAATATAATTAAATGAATATATTGTATAAAGGCAAATTGACTAGTTTTTTTTCAATGGCTACACTAACCAGGGACAGATTGTTGAACTACATTGTATGAAACATGACATCATAATTTACGGTAACGCTAAAAAAAATGGTGACGAGGAACTTTCTACCAAGATGAATTGCGCTACAATATTTAAGGATTCTATTGAGATTCTATTAAAGAACGCAATGCGTCTTGGTATAAAGTTCCTCGCGGCATCTTTAGCGTTATTGTCTATTGCGTTCGATTCTTGAAGTGTGGCAAATTGATCCCAAAGGGGGAATTGGTACCTTCAACAAGGCTTCTGGCACAGGAAATCACATACTGGAAAGTAACAATTTTGCTGTTGATTAGCTGGGGTATGTTGTAGTGGGGCAATTGGGTCAGGGCGGGGTAATTTTGCCACTTGATGTTTTGCTTCTAAAATTGACGCAAAGCATCCTTGCTTGTAAACTTGTAACTTTTTTACTGAATAAAATTATCTTTGTTCCTTGTGGAAACTGAGTTTCTTCAACTAAAGCATAATAACAGTGCAATCCATGAATTTGTCTCTGACCCATTTTGCCTCCATTTGGCCCCCACTCTGACCCATTTTGCGATACCGTAGTTGCTTCTTTTTTGTTTAAAACCTAGTAAGAAGTACTACTAGAAGACCAGTGCTCATTGTAATATCTTAACACTTCAATCTATGTAATCTTGCTATGTTTTAACCCTAATTTAACCGGGGGGGGGGNGGACAGATTGTTGAACTACATTGTATGAAACATGACATCATAATTTACGGTAACGCTAAAAAAAATGGTGACGAGGAACTTTCTACCAAGATGAATTGCGCTACAATATTTAAGGATTCTATTGAGATTCTATTAAAGAACGCAATGCGTCTTGGTATAAAGTTCCTCGCGGCATCTTTAGCGTTATCGTCTATTGCGTTCGATTCTTGAAGTGTGGCAAATTGATCCCAAAGGGGGAATTGGTAACTTCAAGGCTTCTGGCACAGGAAATCACATACTGGAAAGTAACAATTTTGCTGTTGATTAGCTGGGGTATGTTGTAGTGGGGCAATTGGGTCAGGGCGGGGTAATTTTGTCACTTGATGTTTTGCTTCTAAAACTGACGCAAAGCGTCCTTGCTTGTAAACATGTAACTTTTTTACTGAATAAAATTATCTTTGCTCCTGGTGGAAACTGAGTTCCTTCAACTAAAGCATAATAACAGTGCAATCCATGAATTTGTCTCTGACCCATTTTGCACCCATTTAGCCCCCACTCCGACCCATTTTGCCATACCGTAGTTTCTTTTTGGTTTGAAACCCAGTAAGAAGTACTACTAGAAGGCCAGTGCTCATTGTAATATTTAAGACTTTAATCTATGTAATCTTGCTATGTTTTGAAGGCGGCCAAGCGGAGAAGCAGGTGTTGTTGTTGTGATTGAGAATCTCGTGGTGTTAGAATTTAGGCCATGTTATGTTCTGTTGACTAAGGTTCGCCTCGTCTATTTATCGTCTCTAAGGAGCCCCCAACAGTTAATACTGGTAGGATGGCTGGCCCGCTTCCACGTGAACAGGGCTTCAAGCGACAAAATTTAATGTTGACCAAATCAAGAAATGGACAAGCATCCATTGTTTGAATATTTAATTGCAAGTAATTTGTAAAATTTCAAATGCTTTATCTTCATTGACTCGCCGAGTTGAATTTTAAGATTTACTATCAGTGTTAGCTGTTTTCTTCATTTCTGAAATGAAAGTAGCCTCCTTGGATTCTTAACAACAGACCCTTATGACATTGAGGCTGAAATCTAAAGATACAATCAATTCCCAGGCGTGACTTCAGGATCACAGTGAAAAAGAACAATAATGTGGATAGAGACAAAATGCAACAAGTCTATAATAGATTCATCCTTTAAAAATTCACTGATTTTAAAACAATCACACAAATTGGCAGCCCTAAAAAGGCACATAAATGTGAAAATCTTCAAATTTTGATCCTTATGACCCTGTTTACACGAGAGAAAAGGTTTGGATATAAATGGATCAGTACTTTTTGGGTACGATACATAAAATCGTCTCTCCGGCTCCCCAGCCCCCTGCTCATTCAGCTCTGGTGATCGAATAAAATTGAAAAAATTTTAAACCGAGGAGCTCCAGTTTTGTACCGAGGACAGCATAATCATTGGCGTGGAACTGTTTCTACGTGGAAACAATTTCTCAAAATTATCCCCGGGGTTTGCCGATTTGCAGCCGAGGATTCACATCTTGCCCAGGGATGTATTTTGCTTAATTTTTTTCATCGAGAAAATCACAAGGATAGAATGTGCTTAGACGGGGGTATGGTAAAGGAAACGCATTCTCGATAGGCTAGCTACTCGAGAAAAAGCACCTCTACCCTCGCATCAAAATCATTTGATGTCAACAACAGGTTGCTGTGATTGGCTAAGATCCGTTAGGCTAATCTGGCAGAATCCTTAAAAAGTGATGGCGGAACAAGGTTGCAATTTTACAGCATTTTCCCCAGAAAGCACCTCTGGCAAATATTACAGTTTTCTATGACCTAACTAGAAAGTAAAAGCGCTCGCTTCACTCGCGCATCAACATTCCTAGCTCCTTAGGCACGATTGTGGAACTGCATCTAGTTGACTTGTTCAAAGATTGTTGCTTTCATCTAGCTTCTGGTTGGAGACTAACTTTGTTGATCTAACAGTTAATATTCAATTGTCATTCAGCTATCATGATATATCTAATTTGGAAACGCTTCGCAATTGCAAAGTAAGGAAATCAAAGTAGAAAACAGTTTCGAGAAGTTTCAGTTCACTTTGTGGCTATGATTTTATGTATTGTTTTGGAGGCTTTTGATTGGTTCCGAAAGTCAAACATGCAATGGCTCATTGTCCGGTCATTGTCTGGTCATACAATTTACAATAAAATATTGTTATTTTTACAATGATTTATTGTTAAATTTACAATTGAAAACAAGAGAGGAAAAGGTAACTGGTTTCATGCCTTATATATATAGATATGGAGAAAGAATTTGAATGGCTAGGTATATCTTTAAAGAATGAGCCAGAATGAAAAAATTTTCCACAATTTTTGAAAATAAATCTCCAGATGAGAGCAAACGCAAGCAATTCGANTTTCAGTTCACTTTGTGGCTATGATTTTATGTATTGTTTTGGAGGCTTTTGATTGGTTCCGAAAGTCAAACATGCAATGGCTCATTGTCCGGTCATTGTCTGGTCATACAATTTACAATAAAATATTGTTATTTTTACAATGATTTATTGTTAAATTTACAATTGAAAACAAGAGAGGAAAAGGTAACTGGTTTCATGCCTTATATATATAGATATGGAGAAAGAATTTGAATGGCTAGGTATATCTTTAAAGAATGAGCCAGAATGAAAAAATTTTCCACAATTTTTGAAAATAAATCTCCAGATGAGAGCAAACGCAAGCAATTCGAAAAATCTTTCCAAATTAAAATTGACTTCTTTGTCCTGCGAATATATTGTAACCGCCAAATCCTATTCAAAATGTTCTGCTATTGCGATTTTAAACATTGGATATATTTTTGCATTCATCTGCTATCAAAAACAAAATTTTATAAACCATCAATAGAAAATTGTACCTCCGATCATAACACTGAATAACAAATCAAATGTCTACAATCATTCAAAACATGTTTGACTAGCTGGTATGAAATGACAACTGCAAATATTCTGCAATAAAACGTTAGTACTGTCTTTGAAGCTTCATCTCTGAAAAGGTGACATCCCCGTAGCGATTATTTTTCCCGTACCAAGACATATATCTGGTCTCATAAGATGAGTAGGCTGTGGGAAACAGACCATTGAGAGCAGAATACTGGCAAGATTTATGCCACCAGGGACCTCCTTGTGCCATCGCACAATTAAGTGAGCCATGCGCATCATTATCTCTTTCCTTTGTAGAGAAGTACATCCCATTGTGGTACTGGAGTGAGTCTCCTGCGTTTCCATAGTAGCCAGCGACATAGAGGCGATAGCTTTGTGCCTCGCTCTCGACTTTGAAATACCGGTATGTTGCGTGGGACTTTCGTACAACGTATGATCCGTAGTATCTGCTTTTATGGCCTAAATCGACCTTCAACTTTGTTGATGGTTTCGTCAGCCTGTTTATCTTATCTAATCCTAGCCAGAAGTTGCCATCTAGTTCCCCAAATCCCTCTTTGTATGCCTGCCAATTGCGGTCGAAGTCAACACTGGAATCATTTCTGCGCTGAAATACCACATAGCCGCCGCCATAGTTGTCCATGTCACAGTAAACTTGAAACGGAGGCAGTTCATCAGGTTTGATCACGTAAATAGAGTCGTTGCGGTAGCCATTTTGGAAGAGATCTTTGCAATCTTTGTAGGGATCTGGAAAAGAAAGGCTCAGATGTATCTTAAAATTGTCATTATTTTGATGTAATACATAGGCGTCAAATCTTTAAAACAAATTGCACAAATGTTGTTGTAAGTGACTCAAATACGCCTAAAAATGGGCAAAAGGAGGACAAGACGGCTAAATAATCCAGAGAAAACACAGCATAGGGCTCAAATCTTTCAAATCTTTTAAAAGGTGGGTGTAAAATTCTTTTACAATTTTCTCCGAATTAAATGGCTTGAAAAGAACTTAGGGTACTTTGCTGTAAATCTGCCGTGGAAATCTTTTTATATCTTGCTTATTTTCAAAATGGCGGCATTTAGAAGTTTTTTGAAAGAATTCATGGAATATTTTGAAAAAATTGAAATCGTCGTAAATCCTAAAAGAATAGAGGAAAAATGATACAATCTTCAAGAAGACCATAGTTTACGAAGTTCTACAATATGATCTCAAGCAGAAATCTGTCGCTCNACGCCTAAAAATGGGCAAAAGGAGGACAAGACGGCTAAATAATCCAGAGAAAACACTTACCATACTAAACAGGTATCGTATAACTCTTGAAAAGTGTAAATAAATCGAAAATAACTCAAGTTTGCGCTGAAATGTGACTGAGTCGCAAGCCGTTCACTCGTCACTGTAGATGAGGGGATTCCCCGACTTTCTACTTGTTGCTAAGGCTGGCAGAATTGGTCCCGCTCGCCTCAGTCCCTTTGTGCAAATTGCGAAATGGTCTATTGCTATCCTTAATCCGTGTAACATAAGAAAACTATATTTTCCATACTTACGATGCTATTCAAAAATCGCACCGTCTGGTTCCCTGTGGTTATCTCTTATAACAGTTGATATCGTATTACATCAACACCTGAATTTGAAAAAACCCCAAAAATATTCTTACGTCATCTTACGTCGTCCGGTTCGGATTACAGGACAACAGGACATCAATTGCTCTGTGTACTATTTCACTTAAACAGGACTACGAATAAACCCATTCATACAAGGTAGGTGCCCTTGGGTAGCCCCGTCAATCTGAATGGATTGCTTTTCAAGGGGCCGTGATTGATTCCTGCCAGGAGTACATTTTTTCCTAAGTGTGGTAGTCCACTCATGCTTAATAGTTATGAATAATTACCTTTGACAAAGATCAGAAGACTGGCTTCTGCTGTGCCCACATCATTAGTTGCCTGGCACTTGTACAAGCCACTGTCTTTTTCCTCTGCGGAGGATATTTGTAGAATTGAAGATGCAGCGGTGTCCTCAGTCTGTGATACTTCACCATCCACTTTATGCCATGTTACCTTTGGTTCAGGGTACCCTGTTGCATTGCAGATAGCCTCCATATCACTGCCATATGCCACCGAGAGATAGGATGATTCACTTGGAATGAGGATTACCTTCGGAGGGTCTACGATTAAAGAAGAAACTGGGTGTTGTACGATGATTGACTTGCAAATAGAGCAGCAGATCGCCAGCTATGCTGCATTCACACTGATCAATTTAACTCAGTTTAGATTAAACCAGGGTAGCAGTTAGACTTGCGAAAAAACCCTTTACTATGCAACTACAACAACAACTACCCATCACCGCTCAACATGTACTAATGCAGAGACCGTTGAAAGCCAGGACCACCGATTTTGTGCCTTAAGCCTGGTTCACCTTAACCCATTGAAGTCACTGGAGTCGTTGATAAAACTATCATAACGACTCAAAATACCCAAAATACCCAAAATACTGAATGTGAACGGCGGCACAACAACCCTGACGACCTTGTGGGGTGAGTGGCCGAGCAGCTTATACAGTTTACGTTAGGTAACTGAAGTTAAGCTTGGTCGCGTGAGGTCAAAATCAGGATGGGTGACCTTCCAGATGCCTGACCAAGCAACTCACTTCGCCGTCCTTTGGAAGGGTCGTTAAACTAGGGGTCCCATGCCTGGATGCAGCATGCACAGTAGGCCTAAATTAGCTGTAATATAGCTAGAAATCATGCCAGCCTACTTAAAATAAAGTAATGAATGAAAAAAAAACCTTAACGACTTAGTGGTCGGGTTAGAGGCAGTTCCTATCCAAACAACCCAAACGACCCACTGTTATTTTTGCCGTTCGCATTCAGTCTTTCGCGTCGTTCTGGTTGTTTTCATTCCAACGACCTCAACGACTCCAGCGATCTCAATGACCTAACGTGAACCAGGCTTTAGGAAATCATTGCCAAGATTCAAATCAAAACTTCTTCCAAGCATCAGTTGGGGCACAAACAAATTTTTTGATAGTGTAGGAGATGAAATGATACATATGTAAAACCATGTAAATGATAAGAAATAAATACTATAATAATAACTGCAAACAAAGAAACATTGTTGTAAAAAACTTCGTTGGGAAAGTTGAAGAACCTAAGAACCTACAGGCTGCTTTCATGAATGTTATCCTTTACATAAGAACCAAACAGCTTGGTTTGAAAAAAGTAAGTTCTTTTATGCGGGTTTTTGCTGTACTTCAGGAAATATTGTATAAACATAACATGTTTCGACATGATTTTCGTGGCTGTGGACAGCAGTTTTAGTAAAATATCTAAAAATACTTAAAAACCAATTAAGAAACTTTGAGTAAGAAATCTGATAAGTTTAAGAAACTATCAGCACTGGATGAAATTCTTCGTTTCTTATAAAAAATACATGTATACAGTAAATTTTAAAGTGAATGACCTGAGCTAAATGGAGTGGTACATATAAATACAGCAAAGAAAAAAACCTAAGTAAGCCAATGTTTCGCTGGCTGTGTTTTGTTGGTGCACGCACCGAGATCATCAAATACAACAGGCTATTTGTAGACTTATAAGATCTCATCTTTTATATCAGGTCATTCACTTTAAGTGTCCAAACTTACATCGCACCAATAACTGTGCAGTGACCTCAAATAACCCCAAAATACTTTGAGCTACACATTTCACTGTGCCTGTGTCACTCTGCCCAATATCTTTGATGAAAAGCATCCAGCTGTCATTTTCGTTTGTAACCATGATTCTTTTGTCGTCTGAATTAATAACTCTCTTATTATTCAAAATCCAGATCATTGTTGGTTTTGGATAACCCTCAGCTTGGCAGGAAAAACTGACATTGCTTTTTTCATTTGCTGTAACTGATTTAGGAGGACTGCTGACACGCGGTGCTTGAAGATTCGGGCCTCTCTCTCCTTTATGTCCACGCTCGCCTTTCATTCCGGTGTAGCCAGTCGGACCTGGTGGGCCTCTCAAGCCTGGATCACCTTTTGGACCTGTTCCTCCAATTGAGCCTCTTGGGCCAGGGAATCCAGGTGGTCCAGTAGGGCCATTTGGGCCGGGTGAACCAATATCACCAGCATCCCCTTTTGGACCTGTGAGCCCTGTTAAACCAGCATAACCTTTGATGCCTGGTGGGCCTTCTGGTCCAGGAGCCCCATTCTTCCCAGGGAGGCAAATAATATTTGACTTGCCAAAACAACTGTTAGGGGCAATTTCATCATTCAGGAAGAATTTCATCGTTCTGTAGATCAGTTCCATCTTTGAGTTGCCTTCGGCTGACCTTCGCTGCCGATGCTTGAGATCAAGTAAACCTTGAATAAAAAGCGTTTCCTGGTATTACGATACAATTTATAAAGCGAAAGCTGAGATGGGGGATAGGGGGGATAGAGGGATAGGAGGCTACTTTATGTTATTCGTTACAAGGCTTCAATATTATCAAATAAATTTTGGTCTGCAGCTTAGATTAGGTTCCTCTGCAAACTCTATATCTGAAAAAAAAACAGAGTCAATTTGGGGAGGTGGTAACTGAAGTAGTCCATGGTACGGGCTTCTGCCATTTTTCCTGTATAATTTTTATGATAGAATCCGGATTTATGGGTATGGCTTTTAACGGTGTCTTATGATATCCAGATTTATACATAAATGGTTCTTAGTAGAACGGCATTTAAGGGTATACTTTGTAGGCTTTTCCCAGATTTATGGGTATACTTTTCGGCCCTTTCTGGATTTAAGGCCAGTTTCCAGGCAGTGGGATTTTCCGAGCGAGCGCAAATACTATTGTCTACGAAGAGAAAATGTCGCTTTGCAATCGAATAGAAATTTAAGGTTGAATGGCTTTTGATCGTGTGAAATTCCGTCCACTGGGAAAATTCCACTGACTGGAAATCAGCCTTTGTGGCTATACTTTTCATAAAATTTTCAGTATGTATTGCAACCTCGCAGGGCCTTTTGTTACGACAAAAGGGTCAAAAGGCCCCATGGACGAGGTTCCATGTATTGGTGATATTTGGTGCTGATATTATATGTTCTGAATGGCAGGCACAACCCCCTGTACCATAGAAAACTTAAGTTGCCCCCTGAAGCGCCAAATAAGTAACTTAAATATCGGACCAATAAAAAATTACATATCTAAGAGGCTAAAATTTGAGAACTGGACTTTTGCACTTTTTCTTCTGTTGTGGTTTGTCGTAGGAAATAAAGACTGAGGGCCTTTACAGAGGGCATCTAAGGACTAATACAGTACAGTTCTTTGCTTGTTTACTGCACGGGCTTTAGGAAACTCTGAAATAAAAATCAGATTTTCGGATGATATATCGAGTATTTTTCTTCTTTTTTATTTCGCTCGTGATATATCGAGAACGAAGCGAGTGGCAGAGTGACGTGACGGAGATCCATTATGCCACTCAAGTGTAGCAATCACGGACGAAATAAAAAGAAGAAAATACTCGATGTATCATCCGAGCATTTAATTTTTAACTCAGAGTTTCCTAAAGCCCGTGTTTACTGCACGAAAGACTGAATGTTTGCGCACACATTGCATGGCAGCGTAGGCCGCATGGTGATCAGGCGCTAGAAACAGTTTTGTGATTCTAGAGGGCGTTGAATGAAGATGTCTTGAAAGTTACAGGCGTCTTTGTCTTGCTATATACAATGTAAATAGTTATGCTATGTTGAGCTGAGTTTAGAATTTGAGACTACACGCTAAAATCGAGTAATTCTTCGGACTAAAGGAGCGGTCATAAAGTATCTGCCAGGGGGGGGGGGTGGAGGATATTCGCAGGGGCCATCAAATTTTGTTGCTGCTTAATCATGGGCCGCAAGATTTTTTAGCATTTAATTCATTGGCCACCAAATTTTTTTGGACAAATTGTGGGAATGCAGAACTATATACTTGTTATTCTTAAATAGAGTCCAGTAATGCCAAATTGTGTGCTTCACCGCAGATAAATCGATCAGTAAACCCAAGAAAAACTCATTCAAAATAAACTCAAAAATGGGAAGAAAGTAGCTGGGTATAGGTAGGGTGGGTAAGAATTTTTCCAAGAAATTCTGGAACGTGACCGGGAGAGTCATTCTAAGCTAAAGTAAAGATTGGCATTTTAAAACATTTTCCCAGACCTGCTATCACAGAATTTTCATGGTTCCTATTTCGGGTCAAGCAAGCAGTGCATAGTGAGAAGCGTTCTAAGACAATGTATAAGGTCTTTGCTCAAAAAATTTCCCAAAGATGGTGATTCATAGAAAACGGTTACAAGATTGTCAAATTTTCCAATTTGGCATTGGTAAAGATAGGATGGAGAAAGGGATTTTAGGCCAAAGAAAATGGGGATGCTATCTTTTAAAACAAAGTTCACAAAATGGTCAAACATTCTATGTTAATACCGGTAAAGATGGGATGGGATGGAGAGAAGCGTTCTAAGCCAAAGTAGAGGGCGCGTCCTCAAAAAGTTTCCTGGGGGCCCTCTCATTTGAATACCCCCAGCCAGTTAATTTGTCCTGGCCACGACGCTGCTTTCATTCCCTGAAAGGATGGCAGGAAACTGCTTGTTTTTGAGACTTCTCTACTGTAGATATTCATTACGTAAGTGAAACCACCAACTGAATCTGCGTTTATAAAAAGGATCATATGAACAATGAGATGTTTAGGGGTTTATGGGCCAGTAAACATTATTGGTATGTATTGAGGGGCTGCGAAACTTTTTGAAAACAGTTTTAAGGGCCACGAATTTTTTTGCCAAATTTACGAAAATCCTCCACCCCCTCCTGGTAGATACTTTATGACCGCTCCCTAATAAATCGATATTGTGGAACTTAGGGAAGGGCGGAGGAGAGACGGCCTAACTTCCACGGGAGGAAACACGCTTGGATGTACCAAACGTATAGGCAACAAACCCACCCTAATAAGAGGCACATAACTATTCACTATTGGTGACAGCCCCCCCAGAAACTTCGCTCAAAACAAACCTGAAGCTTTCAATTCTGCGAAGTTTCGATTAAATGTTTTCATTGCTTCCAAACCATATCCTCCATTATTACAGCATTTCTTTATCTGATCATCGAAATCCGAGTGCGACTTCCAGAGATATATGATAAGTGCAGCGAGAGCAACGAATTTTATACCAACTACCCAATTCAGCCTGCTCGCAACAGCTTCGATTTTCTTTTCTAATTGCTTGTTTATTACAGCACCATGATTATGCTCGTCGTTTGAAGACATCTTGTTTTGGACTGAGCTTGGCTAATTTGTCCTTCGACTGTTATCTCAAACCCCTCAAACGTAAACGATGACAACGATTTTGGTTTTCCCTCCCCCTGTGTGATCACAGCTATATTTCTCAGAAGTCATCTGACAACAATGGTGTGGCCCAGTTCGACGTCAATTAAAGCAAATATATACAAAGAAATGTAAACAAAACAGAGACAATCATAGCATTTGCATAAACACAACAGCGGACTATTATAAAATCCTTCTATTACAGTCGCAAGGGGCGGGCAAGTATACTGTACATTTTNATGCTCGTCGTTTGAAGACATCTTGTTTTGGACTGAGCTTGGCTAATTTGTCCTTCGACTGTTATCTCAAACCCCTCAAACGTAAACGATGACAACGATTTTGGTTTTCCCTCCCCCTGTGTGATCACAGCTATATTTCTCAGAAGTCATCTGACAACAATGGTGTGGCCCAGTTCGACGTCAATTAAAGCAAATATATACAAAGAAATGTAAACAAAACAGAGACAATCATAGCATTTGCATAAACACAACAGCGGACTATTATAAAATCCTTCTATTACAGTCGCAAGGGGCGGGCAAGTATACTGTACATTTTTTGACCCAATGTTTGTCCAAAGGTATTGTGAAAAAAGACCAGTTTGTTTTATCACAGAGTACGACGTTGCTGCCCAAAACAACCAGTTTTGGGACAAAGGGGAAATTTGACAAATCTGATCTTCTCTTCTACCAAAATGCATTCTACTGCTGTCGTACCTGACCAAAATTCTAAAGTTTATAGCCTTCATTGGTTATACCTTTGTCCGGCAAATTTACGCAAAAAAAGACCAGTATCTCAACCACCAGTTTTGGGACAATTCTGCTTTAACAGATATAACTACAACCTGCTTTCAGATGTCGGATGAAGCATTTTGACTAAAAGTACCGGTTTTTGGGACAAACATCGTCAGTGATGATTTAATTCAAAATTGTCTGCCAAATTGAAGAAAACTAACAGCGGAAAATTGTCATGAAAAACACCTGCTTTTGGGACAAAGGTCATGCAAAAATATATATCGACCAACCGGTTTGCGGACAAAGGTAGGAATATCGTCCACAGTGTGACATGCCCACCCTTGAGTCGCTTCATTGCTCATTTTATTTAGGTCTATAGTTATCCACATTTTCTTGGTCACCAGCCTTATAAACAGGGACAACTTGCTACTATGTAGCTTTTATGAGCAAAACCAACTATGGCAAAACGAAGCCATTTGTATCAGTGGCGTCGCCAGGGGGTGGACGTGTGAGTGTCCACCCCAGTTTTCTCATTGTGGTATTCATTCATAAGCAAAAACGATGTAAAAATGGCTGGGTATACCTTTCAGAACTCGATTCCATACTAAGTCCACCCCACATCTTTTGGGCTGGCGACGCTCCTGATTTATATGTATGTCTGTGTAAGATTTACGATGCTACTTTGAGAAGTTCTAAAGATTTAGGCCCTTTTAGAGTCGTCCTCGAGGGGGAATTCTTAGGAATTTCTTTGGGATTTCTAAGATTTTATGAAGATTTTTGAGATTTTCAAGATTTTTCGAGATTTTTGCGATTTTTGAAGATTTCTAGGATTTTTTACGAAAGTGTACGATCTTTTGGAGTGATTTGCCCCTCATGTAGAACTGCTGCTTATAGTTCCTTCCCTGGACTGTATTTTTGGTGACAGGAAAAGTACTAGGTGTCCAAAAGCAAGTATCCATTTGAAAAACACCAACATTTGATTACAAGGCCGATCTTCACATTTCTTTTTCTGGCAAGTAGATGAAGGATCAATTATTTCCCCAGCTATAGCTTATTGTTTTGATTGATTTAAAAATTAGCAAATTTCGCTCGTTAGTACTGTCTAGTTTTGAAACATACTGCAAAAAGCATATGTGATTACCAGATAAATTTGTGTGTGTACATTAAGCTTTCAACCTGTCGTAAATTTCAGAAAAAAACACAAACTATCATTGGAGACTTGAACTATGAAAAAATTTAAATTTGGGTCTCAGGGGAAATCTACAGCGTCACCTGGATCAAAAAGGAATTTTACGGATAGGCCTAATAACTGAGTTTTGGTGATTCTTTGAACAGTGGGACCTTCTTGGGACACCCGTAACAAAGACGGGATCTAGTTGGTAGAAACATAAAAAGATAGACAGATTTCTGAAGACCAAGGCATTTAATACCAATAAACGTTTTTACTACGATACAATTTATAACTACAGTGATCATTCAGGCTTTTACAATGTTAGCCATTGCTTGTAAAAACCTTCATAAGTAGCATCAAATGTAAAGTAGTTGTACGATATAGATAATCTACCTCCGTCGTATCGATATATCAAAATTAAGTTAATTATGATCATNTTCTTGGGACACCCGTAACAAAGAAAAACATAAAAAGATAGACAGATTTCTGAAGACCAAGGCATTTAATACCAATAAACGTTTTTACTACGATACAATTTATAACTACAGTGATCATTCAGGCTTTTACAATGTTAGCCATTGCTTGTAAAAACCTTCATAAGTAGCATCAAATGTAAAGTAGTTGTACGATATAGATAATCTACCTCCGTCGTATCGATATATCAAAATTAACTTAATTATGATCATCTTTAATCATGTGATGCAAATAACAGCTCTTAAAGACCCATTGCTAACCATGATCCTTCGGGGGCACCAAAGCCGACTTCTGTATTATCTGAAAGTCGTTTTTTGCCTGGATTCTCTTTGTCTTGCTTTCCAATCGGCGCACAAGGGATCATGGTTAGCAATGGGTCTTTAATCATCATCATCATTAATTGCTAATGTGCACTACATTAAACATGTATGGCAGCGAGAAATAAAATCAACATAATTAAACGGAACTAATCAACTAAATTAAAATAAACGTAACAGAACAGAATATATGAATAAATTTAACAAACGTTAATTCAATGGTGTGTGTGTGTGTGCATCCAGGCATATATAAATCAGGCTAGTGACTAGTCTAGTGTTAATTATAGTAGATTACAGTAAATTGTATCAAAATAGTTTCTTTGCGTACCTCCCTTCCTTTGCATTGACAGCCTTTTTGAGCCATATTTGCTTGTTATGACTTGAGCCTCCCTTCCTCAGTGCAAGCGTGTGGGCCTAAAGTTTCGTTTAAACAACAACAACAACGTAACCCTCCTGCGCAGTTTGTCCTACGCAAGGTCCTCTGAATCAATATAATTGTGTCCTAGAACTCATGGATAAAGTTTGTATACAGTTTATAAGATACAGTGTATTCTGCTTGGTTTACTCACGGGAAGGGAAGTCACGCAAAACTAAACGAAGTCAAACAAAGCAAACTCAAGCAAAGCAAAGCCAGGCTTAAAGTAAATCAACCGAGTTAAAAGCAGCTTAAATGGAGGGATTGGGGCGATAGAAATATGGCCTATTGTATTTCATGTCCTCGATAGATGAAAACAATAGGAACATAAGTGGCATGTGGCCTTCCTTTGTTCTATTCTTAGACTTGATTGCTATATCTCCTTTCATTTACTTTAACTCCAAACGTATTATTCCAGAATTTTTCTAAACATATAATAATAAGCGTTTGATAAAAATAGCCGTGCAAAGACAATAGGCCTGTATTAGTGGGAAAATATGGAATTAAAGGGTCTGTTTCAACCAGCATGCCTTGCACGTGCCATCTGTTAGTTGGCCTTTGTTGTCGCCATTTTCATGGCCCATGAAAATGGCGACAACAAAGGCCAACCAAGAGATGGAACGTGCAAGGCATGCTGGATGAAACAGACCCTTTAACAACTGTAGCGATTTCGACAATTTTTTGGAGCTTTTCTAGTCTGGCAGCATCTTTTATGAATACAAACTTCTTCACCGAAAGAACCAACACAGCAGAGGTTGTGTTCAGTAGCCTAGCACAAAAAATCGAGAAGATATGTGCAACTAATCTAACTGGGGTCTAACTGTCCTGTTAGTATCCTGATTTTAAGAATCATAGTGTTATATAATAGAATACAGCTAGACCATTGATACGCGCTACGGACTGCAGTTAGGCCTCTGATTTTAGCATATTCAGAAGCCTTTTAAAAATACTCAGAAACACATCAGGGCCTTGTGCACCCGAGAATGACATTGGATTCTTGTCATTCAAACCAGCAATGAAAATATCAAAGAATGGTACTCCATGTATGCCTTTTCGGTTGGCAACCTTTACCTCTTCGGTTACTGCATTTTGCAAATTGGCGTCACTAAGACACTTCTTTAATCCAGTTTCTTCCAGGCTTGTATCTTTGGCAATTTGCATAAGAATATCATCAGAATTGATATCTTTCCCCTCTTCGAAGTAGCTATGAAAAAGAGCTTCTGCAACTTTGTTTTGACTTCCTGAGGCTCTGGCATATTCTAGCATACAATGGGAATTCATTGTGTTGACGACGCGACGTTCTTTGGTGAATGTGATACCCTAAAGAGTAGAAAATGTGATACATTAAAGAGTAGAATTAACTACAGGGTGCGCTGAAAAAAGTTCAGGGATTTGAAAATTCATAGACCTAGAGTACTGGATGGATTGCAATGGAATGCATTTTGTCTGATAGCTGAAAGACTGAAATATTTTTGTAATTTTTCTCGTGTTTTTATGAGTACAGAACATATAGGTAAATTCGACGTTAAGAACAACCTTGTTTGAAAAATGCCTCAAAAGCATCCTGAAACACTCGATCAAATCGTAAGAAAATTCCGACACAGAGCAAAACAAAAGTATAGTTTTTCATGGTTATCGAATGTCATCTGCACATTTATTGCCATGGGATCGAAAAATGTAGAATTCATTTAAAACTTCATTTCCTTTAACTCTCGAGAGAGCTTAAATGCCCTTGCGTATTGTTCTGTGTGAGAGAAGACTCCTTTCGATTTGATCGATTGTTGGCCATTTTTCATCAATTTCGCAACTAATGAATTTTCATAAAGTTGAATCCTATGTTTTCCTTGCTCATAAAAACNTTTTCAAAGTTGTTACACAAACTTCATATCCAAACACTGTTCAGATCACCAACAATTGTTTCCAAACCTCCACCTTCAGAACCATCCTGTTCAAAAGAAGCTTCAAACTCAGCTAATAATAATATAATAAAAGGCATTTATATTGCGCCATTTATCCACATAGCTCAAAGGCGCACTACATATTTTCCATATACAGTAACTGATAAAATGATAAATTATGAAATATTACAAGAATTTGCAATTTAATGGTAAAGTAAAATCTAAATAAAATATTCTTTAAACAAATATGTTTTCAGTTTACACTTGTCTAAAGAATCCGTTGCTCGCAGTGTATATGGCAGTCTCTTCCAAAGATGAGGAGAGGCACTTGTAAAGGCACAATCTCCAGCTGTCACAAGCTGTCAAAAGAATCCGGAAGTGTCAAAAGAAAACAAGCTGCACCGACATACTGTAGCATTAGCCCCTCAGAATAATTTCCACTTTCTAAATAATCTTCAGCAGAGTTCTCTTGACATCTACTTTGAATGAATTCTTTACTTTTTGTGTATTCCATGGTTTCTGTGTTTCGACCTGGAGGCAATACAGGAAAGTCCCACCTTTAAGAAACCCATTTTTTACCTACTGTATTGGTCTCCCTTAAAGGGAATAACCTGACTTAAAAGGTGAGATCTCATAGGTTTATAAATAACCAATTGTATTTGATAATCCAGCAAGTGGGCAAAGAAAGCAAAGCCAAGGAAAACAATGGATTGTTTTGATTTTTCTTTATCCTATTTATAGACGGGCGCCTTATAGCTCAGGTCATTCACTTTAATTAACCTATTATTCTCATATTGTTCTAGCAAAAATTGAAGTCCGAGTTTCTTGTAAAGTGGTTTCTTAAAGGTGGGACTTTACTGTACTACAATGCTGAAGTTAATAATTCAATGCCTTATTTTAGCCCTTGCAAGAATTGTAAGAGATGAGAATGAATCAACAAAACAGCTCGTTGATCCAAGGGCTGTGAAGAAAGCATCGCCTCATGATCTTGTACAACTGGCTAGAGAAGTCCAAAAAGCTGATTCTTTTGTGAAAGCAACGGCTGGGAGTAAGTTGCAAATCATTGCAGAGCAAATAAAATTCCTACAACAACAGGTCAGTAAATTTTTGTTTGATTTGTTAATATTTGAGTGCTTTGCTTGAGTTCATCATCCGAGGATGCAGTAGGACTCTTGATTCTTCAGGGGCGTATTTAAGGAGAGGGGGGTGTTGTGGGGGTTGCAACCCCTGCCTTTTTTGGGAGAGAACAAAGGAAATCAAGCATGTTGAAATAGGTTCATAGTGCTTGTGACTGTGCAGATGCTCCTGTTCTACCATACGATCCCTTCCCCTAAAATTTCCTAGTTGCGCGCCTGTTCTTACACAAGAGGCTGCCAAACAACTGAACATCACTCAGTAACAACCCAGAACATCAAATGTTTGAATACCGCTTCAGAACATTTTGATATGGTGAAAATATAACTCAACACTGCTAAACAGCAGTCAGTATCTTTAAGAAGGTTTGCAGACAATAGCATTGTTGTTAAAAACTGACCAGAAACTTTGTGCACTCACGCCAGTTGCAAGTTTTATGGACCAGGAAAAGTCAAAGACAATAATGTCCTCGTCCTAGTGAATAGACTATTGTCCTCGAATTTGGGTGTTTCAAGATCGAAAAGTTTTTTTTATATATGCTCATAAGAAAAACAACTAATAATCGTATTCATTAATAATCGCATTCAAGGATACGTCATAAAATTTTGAAGAATTATTGATTAAGGCGGACTCAGTTACTATTCACCAAAGAAATCTACAGTTGCTTGCTACAGAAATTTACAAGACCAAAAATGATCTCAATCCTAAATTCATTAGTGAAATCTTTGTTGAGAAGAAAATCCATATAGACTGAGAGGCAATGACAACTTGTTAGTACCAATTCCACGCACAAGTGCGCATGGTATAGAGACAATCAGGTACACTGCACAATCAGGACAGGACAAGACAAGATCTTTGCAGGAAAGTAAAAGAAAAGTAAAGTTATTGTTTTTATACAGCGCCTTTACTATAATTCAATATTCAAAGGCGCTTTACAATTTTTACCCCCTCAGCTCAGGCATTTTTTTCTCCCTTGGGGACTATTTTTTACACAGCGTGCAGCCTTACAGTCGGCCCAACCATGCTTAACTTTGGTGATTTAATGGGACCCAGTGTATCCATGGTGGCAAGTCGTAGGTAGACGTTTGAAGTAGCAGGAAGACGTTTGCGAATGCTTATTTTGTAAATCTTATTCAAAAATCATCCCTCCTGTTCACTGTTAGTGAAATCATACAAATGGAGACTTTCAATATGATATATAAATCTATCAATAATCTGGCTATCAATTACAAAATAGCTGACTTTACAGTATAGGTGATTCTCTATTTCATCTCTTTCATCTGCACATATTTATATCGACGGCGCGGCGTTTATATACTTCGTACCGTAAGTACGGTGTTGTTGAAAGTATAATTATTTTAGATTTTTTGTAAAAAATTGGATATTTTTTTGTAAGTTTTTAATAGGGTGCATTCTAAAACAAAACATATACAGTATAAATAATAAATAAATAAATAATTGTCCTATGAACCGAGTCTTGTTTTGTACGACGTTTCGGGCTTAAACCCATTATCAACTGATGGATTAGGATGCATTGTAAAACTGTGTAGACTGAATGTTCTTACCCTGTGTAGATATTATCAAGATATATTATAAGATGACGCGAAATGAGTTAATTCTCCGTTTACAGATCTGAAGCTTGGTTGTGATTTATATTTCATTGCGCTACGCAATTGTCATCAACTTTGAAGATTTTCAATGCTTTAATTTGTTAACCCTATGACTAGGATACCAACAGATCCTTTGATAACATGGCATACACGCCAAAATCGTCCCAAAGAATTTGTAAATTCATCGACAAGCAGTGTATTAATGTGAAGGCCAGNGGCGCGGCGTTTATATACTTCGTACCGTAAGTACGGTGTTGTTGAAAGTATAATTATTTTAGATTTTTTGTAAAAAATTGGATATTTTTTTGTAAGTTTTTAATAGGGTGCATTCTAAAACAAAACAAATACAGTATAAATAATTGTCCTATGAACCGAGTCTTGTTTTGTACGACGTTTCGGGCTTAAACCTATTATCAACTGATGGATTAGGATGCATTGTAAAACTGTGTAGACTGAATGTTCTTACCCTGTGTAGATATTATCAAAATATATTATAAGATGACGCGAAATGAGTTAATTCTCCGTTTAAAGATCTGAAGCTTGGTTGTGATTTATATTTCATTGCGCTACGCAATTGTCATCAACTTTGAAGATTTTCAATGCTTTAATTTGTTAACCCTATGACTAGGATACCAACAGATCCTTTGATAACATGGCATACACGCCAAAATCGTCCCAAAGAATTTGTAAATTCATCGACAAGCAGTGTATTAATGTGAAGGCCAGTAGCATTTAAAAGATCAGACAGTCATTATAAATTTTTCATTTATTATTGCTGAAGTGAATTGTATTTGTTTCTTGAACTATGAAGCAAACCACTTTTAATCCATGTAGTGTAACCACGACGATCTCGCACAAATAGACAGGGCTATAACTAGGCCAATTTACTTTGTCTATTGATGGAATGGTCCATTCACCCATCGTCTTGTGTCCGTAGTGAAAGGGACCCCTTTGCAAAGTAGGTTTACCGGACGTTTACAGTAAGTCATTTGTTTTACGCTGCAAATTGTCTTAGCCCAAACCAAATGTATGAAGGTTTATAAGAGACAAACAAGTATTAACAATGATATGGGGGGATTATGATATTTTTCATAGACAAATTTTTCAATTACGTGACCTCTCTTACAGACGTAAGTTCCGCTATACAGGTCGCACAGCAGACTACTATACAGGGTGTCCCAAACAAGTTGTGCCCCGTTAGTGTGGCTGCTGTGGAGGTGCTGTAACTTAAATTGCCCCGTTTGTACACAGTTGCGCAGGATAGGCCTCAACTTAGAGTTTGAGACCTTGCTATAGTCAATCTGACAAGTGGTTCTGGATTTATGGCACAAGAAAGTCAAAATAAATGATTAGTTCAAAAACAGCACTTATTTGTTCTCCAAGAATGTCAAAATCAACTAAATTTTGAAAAAAGGGTTCTAGCATTTTATTCAAATTGTTATACATTTGTAAAAAGGTTAATAGTCTTGTCAAATGCAGGAAGCAGATTGCTCAAGTTCCATGGAATTTAAAGAAAGCATGTACGAGGTTTTCGTTCTTTTGCTGAGGTAGTGATTGAGAGCTCACCCTGCTTGGATTCTGGTCGAGTTTGCACATCCATGTTTTCTCAGGTAGCCCATATTGTTTACATTTGAAATTCTAAACGGTGGAGTGACCCAGAGCCAGCCAGAGCTGCCCTCAACACAACTCAGCAAAGCAAAATTCTCAGGTAACCCATGTTGTTTAAACTGGCATAATTAAACAGTGGAATGACCCAGAGCCAGCCAGAGCAACCCTCAACACAGATGAGCCAGACAGAATTACCTAAATCCAGCCAGAATCACCTAAATCCAGCCAGAATCACCCAGAACCAGCAGAACCAAGCACTTTTTACGGAAGTTCGCTACATGAGTCTCAGTTTTCCGCATTGAATTGAATGATGGTTATGGCTTCAAACTGAGACTCATGACAATACAGCTTCGATATAGAGACTACTTAGGCCATCTTCGCCGGATTTCGGGCCTGTCCAATCAGATCATTACTTTCTTAATAAGGCTAGACCACTTGCCTGTTCTTAGAGTTTGATTGGTGGCTGATTAGATCAGAGTTCGACTTTTCGTATCGAAGCTATGTTCGAAGTGACGTTCGATTTTTTGTTTAACGTTCAAAGGATAGAAGACGCTTGATTTTTCTTCTGATTCGTCGTAAGATTTTAGTATCTGTTTAGAATCTGCTTGGTTGTGAGCCCTTGTATGAGAAAAAATAAAAAAGATCAGCTTAGAAACATCTATCGTATGCAAGGAATCACGTCGTCAGTCTACTCACGTCTGCCATTATGGACTCAATTTGCCATCAATTTGAATCACACTTGATTATGACGTCAAGATGCATATCATTGATTGAATTGTCTTTTCTGTTGATGATTTCGTTGTGCTAGTCGTATGGAGAGAGACTGTTCCGTTGAAGGATGGTAGAATTTGGGAGCCAACGATGTTTAAAATGGCTGTAAATTAGCTAGAAGAATCGAATTCAGTTCAGTTTCATATCATATGAATCTTCAGTAAACTCTACAAATTGCTAGAAGAACTTTCAGGCGAGTCGTTGGATACATTGATGTTGTCGAAAGTTCATTATTCTGTTTTGTGATTGCCAGACGCTTGCTCCAGAGTTGAGTTCTCGATGCCCACAAGTCCGATTAATACGTTGGTTCTGGTTTGCGAGATTTTACCTGTGCAACTTTCGCTGAGCTGTGCACCACTGTGGCACTACCATTCGTAATTTGATACCCGACAAGAATTTACTTCTGCCGTAGCATTATGAAAAAGAGAGCACTTGCACAGAGAAGATCACTATGATAACGGCAAAGGGACTAATAACACAAGACCTACAATCTTAGCAAATAACGGTTCTTTGTAGACGGTTCTCAGTATCATATTCGCTGGTCATATCTGCAGAAGTAATTTTTTATAGCCAAGTGTGAACTTTGAAACAATTTGTTTTTACGGTGCAAAAGTTTGTACACTCAGAAGACTGTGGTAGAAATTGACTCGAAATGGACTTAGCTGGCGATTGACACAAGAATGACACAAGACCTACAAACATAGCAAGTAGTGGCTCTGTATGGACGATTCGTATCATGTTCGCTGATCATAGCTTGAGAAGAAATTGCTTGTATATTTATAGCTAAGTGTGAACTTTGAAACAATTTGTTTTTACGGTACATAAGTCTGCCTTTTCAGAAGACTCTGGTAGAAATTGACTCAAAATGGACTTTAGCTGGCAAATGGCACAGGAATGATATACGAGACCTACAATATGACAAGTAGTGGTTCTTGGTTTTGAAGTATTGTAACCTTGCTAGCGAGGGGAATGTAACATTCCATATCGCCCAACTGAAACGCTATTCCGCTACGAATCATTGCAGTATCACGTGTACTGTTCAGCTGATGAAGAAGCGTGACAAACGAATGTTTTGATTTTGTTTTAATTTGCATTAATTTATCAAGAGAGAGAGAGACTTTCCGAACTGTTCGCATACGTTTCACGAGACAAAATTTCGCGGAATGCACCAAGTTTTAGCCTAACTTTCATAAAGTAGCGAAGAAATTTTTACACAACTGCTTTACATAGCAAAGAGCTTTAACAGTGGAAATAACTCTATGCGTAGAAGAGTTAGCAAATTCGTGTGGTCGCAGTTCAGTTTGTTGCATACTATCGTCTCCGTTGCGTAGAGTGAAGCCAAGTAACAAAAACTTTGCTGAGAAGGTTGATCCATTGTCGAGCTGTTTTGCTACATATGGTTACCCTAAGATGAATATAGTTTTCAAATGGCCATACTTGCTGAACCATTTATTTGAATATTGATCAAACTTTGTGATACTTGATACCATCATTACACAACCCGTAATGAGAGAAACATAGTTTTGATCTGGTGCTGTCTGTTGAACTTTCATTCATTACATTTTGATCAAATTACTGCAAACTTTGAGCTTTCTTCAGATGTTCAAAACCGGTGAAAGGAGATAGCAAATTTGAGGAAATTGATGAGATATCAAGTTGCAACTGTTCAACGGTCCTTAGATTGCAGCTGTCGAGGGATTTTTCTTCTGATGTGTGAAGTATTTTTCATGGAATATTTGCCGAGTATCAGTTAAAGTTTTGTGGCACAAAACTATTGTTTGGAAGCTGTAAATTCAGCAGATCTCCAGCTCCAAGAATATATGCGCTGGTAGAAAGCTAAAAGTCTCTGATAACTTTTTGATAATCTGATAAAGAGGTTGAAATTCAAAAGTTATTTGTTCATTAAAAGCAGATGTTTGTTGGAAAAAAACAAAATTGTTCATTAATCACTTTTCATGACATTTGAGTGACTAAATACGCAGAAACCAGGACTTCATCAACGAAAACCTTCATTTATATGACTGAAATTTGTTTTTGTGGATAAAACTGGAATATCACATGATTTGTCAAAATGAATGGAACAGAAAACGAACTTTGCCAATCACCAATACCATTACATCCTAACCCTACGGTTGCTGTTCTGTTTTCCGCAATTTTTACATCGTCAGTCAATGTTTTATCAATGATCACTGCTGTATCTGGAAATGGCCTTATTCTACACATTTTTTGGAGTTTTGAGAGACTGCAGAGTCCTTCGAATGTATTTGTTGGTAGCCTCTGCCTTGTTAATCTTCTCATTGGCCTAATCATGGTGCCTATAAGTGTGGCTCGTCGCATTAACGAAGTATATAGCCGCAGTTGTTGCGATATACAAATGGCTTACCGATTTTTCGCGGTTCTTCTCGTTGGTTTGTCAGTCCTTAACATCGCATTGATCAGTATTGATCGATGTTTTGCAATATCTTTGCCTTTTCGATATCAGAAACTCGCTAGTAATTCTCGCGCAAGCTTAATTGTGCTAGCTCTGTGCATCTCATTGGCTGGAGCTTCACTGTTGTCGCCATTAGGTATCTTGACGAACCGGGCATATTTCTTCACCGGTTTCTCGGCTTTTGTCGGAAGTTTTTTCATCATTGTTGTGTCTTACTGCTTCATTGTGAAAATAATGAGAAAACACCGCAGAAGAGTTGCAGTCGCTGCGCCATGGCAAAATATTAAAAAGGTAGTTTACGAAAATCGCAGGAGTCCGCTGCAACCCAGTCCCAGGCCCCATTTGTTATCGGTATCTGACTGTTTAGCAGTAACAACAAAAAAGGACCATGATAGAATTGGCAACGAAGCTTCAATATCACCAAATCCCAGGCCATGTTCAATGTCGCGTAGCTATTTAGCGAATTCGGTGAAAGACGATACTTCAAAAGCAGACGAGAATCTGACAGCAACTCGAGTTAATCCGGGACGAAAACTTGCTGTGGTGACGCAGCCCCCGATTGCCGAGCATTTGCCGCTTGACACCAATGCAAGCAGAGTTACAAGATTGAACTTACCGCCTTGGCAAGTTACCGACCTCAGCGAATTAACGGATTCCATTGACAAGCTCGTTGTTTCACCGAGTGCTTCACCGAATACTAGTCCGAAACCGAGAAGTGCTCATCGGCCTATTCGTGAATCAAATGGCGAGATGGCTACACAATGCGTTAATCGTTCAGCAAATCAACCTAGCGAATCAACAAAACTCATTTCCGACCTCATTATTACACCGAGTGCTTCACCGAATACCAGTCCGAAACCGAGAAGTGCTCATCGGCCTATTCGTGAATCAAATTGCGAGATAGCTACGAAATGCGTTAATCGTTCGGCGAATCATCCTAGCGAATCAACAAATTTCATTTCCGACCTCATTATTACACCGAGTGCTTCACCGAATACTAGTTCGAAACCGAGAAGTGCTCATCGGCCTATTCGTGAATCAAATTGCGAGATAGCTACGAAATGCGTGAATCATCAACCTAGCGAATCAACAAATTTCATTCCCAACCTCCTTATTACACCGAGTGCTTCACCGAGTACTGGTCCGAAACCGAGAAGAGTTCATTGGCCTATTCGTGAATCAGTTTGCGAGGTAACTGCAAAATTCGTTAATCATTCCTCGAATCAACCCAGCGAAGCATCAGATTGCATTTCCAATCTCATTATTCCACCGAGTGCGTCACCGAATACTAGTCCGAAACCGAGAAGAGCGCATCAGCCTTTTCGTGCATCAATTTGCGTGATAGCTTCGAACTTCGTTGATCGTGAAATTTCAAAATACCCGTTGCAACGCAGTGGAACCAATACTGTGGCATTGGTGATTTTGTTTCTGTTTGTTTGCTATTTACCGAAAACTGTTGTGTTGCTTATACGCGCATTGTATTGTGACACGAAAGAGATTGTTTACATCATAGATCCATGGTGTGACATGTTATTGTATTTAAACTCAACCATCAACCCCATCATATATGGTCTGAGATCTAGAGATATTAAAGAGTGTATTCGTAGAGTTTTGAAAATAAAACGAGATTCTTGGCAACTTGACATTGAGTCATCACTAAATACGCGAGAAAGATATGCGTTGCCTTCAGTATCGAGGTAGCTGCAATATCAAACTGGATTTTTTATTGGAGCTTTCGTGGAGATGCGTATAATTCCCGAACAAGTGTGCAAGATTTTTAAGGGAACGAATAAATTTTGAGAAATTTCAAGAGATTTTTCATGTAAACAAAGCATTGTTTGCTAAGTTTCTACCAGATTGTCAGGGGATGGTTTACCACTTGCGTCTTCTTTGTTCCATGCCTATACCGGTGGAGGAGGGGGCCAGAATAAAACTTGGACCTTTTGAAAAATAGTCTAAATTTGATTATACTACCAATCTTGAAAATTTCTTTGTTAACTTTTGGAAATTTTATGCTTTTAGAAGCTAACTGGTTTTAAAGCATACTCCGAAATCACAAGAAATTATTATCAAATGATTATCATGCTGCATACTANCTTTCGTGGAGATGCGTATAATTCCCGAACAAGTGTGCAAGATTTTTAAGGGAACGAATAAATTTTGAGAAATTTCAAGAGATTTTTCATGTAAACAAAGCATTGTTTGCTAAGTTTCTACCAGATTGTCAGGGGATGGTTTACCACTTGCGTCTTCTTTGTTCCATGCCTATACCGGTGGAGGAGGGGGCCAGAATAAAACTTGGACCTTTTGAAAAATAGTCTAAATTTGATTATACTACCAATCTTGAAAATTTCTTTGTTAACTTTTGGAAATTTTATGCTTTTAGAAGCTAACTGGTTTTAAAGCATACTCCGAAATCACAAGAAATTATTATCAAATGATTATCATGCTGCATACTACTTAAGTTGTTTCTTACGTCATTGACGTATCTGTTATGTCATGTAGGACCCGGAATTTGATATGAACTCACAAATTAGACCATGTTTTGTAAAATTGCTCAAAATACGGTTTCACATGCCTTAATTTCGTCATTTCTCTCCCGGAAGAACAAATAACCATTACTTATTAAATTCGTTTGATCTTTGACACAAATACAGAAAAATAAAATTAAAAATCGGTAACATAATCAAATTTTGATGATTTTCCAAAAGGTAGCATAGGAATCAAATCTTTAAAAAAACATTGCACGATAGGGTACTGCATCTTTCGTTGGATTAAATGACTTAAAAGGAACTTCAGGTACGTTGCTATAAGTGTTCATGAGCAAGTTTTGTTATTTCATCATTTTCAGAATTATGGCGTCTTCTGTATTTCGAATGGTTTTCCGGTTGTGACGTCATCAAATTGCTAAATCGTGAACCAGAAAAGCTACGGATTTCTGCTTACCACCATATTATAGACCTTCACAAATTATGGTTTTATTGGGGGTTGTTCCTTTTTTCCTCTATTTGTTTATGATTTACAACGAGTGAAGTTTTTTTTCAAAGCTTTTCGTCAATTCTTTCAGTAACAAGAAAATGTGATAATACTGGAAATAATCAAGATATCAAAGATTCCCAGTGAACACTTGAAGTTCCTTTTCAAGCCATAAAGTCAAACGAAAGATGCATCAACCAATCGTGGAATGGTTTTTGAAGATTTGATTCCTATGCTTCAAAAGGCACAAGATTTTTTGTTGACCCGGCTGGTAGCTTTACTATTCAAGGCCGTGAATTTCCATTAATGATATTCAACATGAATGGGCTACCACAATTAGAAAGTTGAAAAATGTGCTTCTGCCTCCTGCCTGATCCAGAGATCGTCAGATCTCCAAAAATTCTTGCGATAACTTTTGAGAAACAAACATTGGCACGAGAATATTTGGAAACCTGACTATCCCTGGATTGAGCCACAGTAAGATATTTTAACTTTCCGGTTGTGGTAGGCTGCCGATGTTAAATATTTCTTCACCGTGTTAGCTTATGCCGAATCCATAAATGACAAAATCTTTTAAAACGAGGAGACTAATGTGCCGGGTTAGCCAGAAAGTTCTGAAAATTTCGACATTTGAAAACTGAACAAAATTTGTTGTATCATTAATTAATTCCTCTCCTTCATCTGATAACGGGGGACCAGTCGTTCGTGCAGTAGAGATAGGGAGAGAACAATGTTTCGCTTGCAAAATAATTTCATAATTTGAACAATAACGTTATGGTAAAACTCAAAGCTTTATAAAATACGCAACATATTTCGACTACAAGAAACAACTACGATCGTGAAAATGGGGGTATTGGAAGTGCAACCACGTGACAGGTAGTGCTACCCTAGCTAAAGATATATTATAAGGGCCCCCAGGGGGAATCCCAAGGTCCTGCTACGTCAACCGCTGGGGTACTCCCAAGTATGATATATCTTGGTACGGCCCCTTTGGAAGTAATCACAGGGTGGTTGGTATCCCCCTTATCTACGGATAAGAAAATTTCTGTGGGAACCTCCGGGAAAAATACAAGGTCCTGCTACGTCAACCGCAGGGGTACTCACAAGTCTGATAAATCTTGGTACGGCCCCTTTGGAAGTAATCACAGGGTGATTGTAAATTTCCCATTGGAGATTAGCAGAGTGCGCGAAGGCTGGTCCCAAGCTCTTGGGATGGGGCCTTGTTGACAGTCTACCAATCTTAGCAAGATTTTGAGAAATATTTTTACCCCCGATTGGTATTGATATGGTATCCAAGAAGAAACTCTTTTTGCTAGAAATAACGAGCCTATGGGAGCAAGTGATTAGAAAGCACTTCCGTCACAGGAGGCACTTCAATCTAATATTATACTAGTCTAATAACATACACAATCCTTGCACCGTTTACGTAACAGCTAAATAAACATCAGCTAACCACACTTGTTTTTGGTATTTGAGTCTCGGTACGTACGAGCAGAGGGAGGGTTGGGTGGGGTTTCGTAAACTTTCTTGCTGAGTTTCTACTTTTCTATGCTGGAGTGCAGTTGTATTGTTGCTTGCCTCGTGCTGTAATTGAATCGTTCCGAGCTTGTTTCGTGTCGAGAATGTTTTTCGAGAATTTTCTCTTCACAAAGATTTTCAGTCCACTTTCCAGTTAACTTTGACGATAATGAGCGGAGAAGGCGTATCCTCACATGATAAGTCAGTTTAGAGAAACACGTGTTATAAGTTTTGGTGTCCTGTGATTGGTTAATCCAATTGACGCATATGTTGTTTTCACTTTTCGCGGGAAAAGGTACCTTTTCTTCTCGTGGGTTGGGCTTATGATAATAACATTAACACATTTACTTAAAAGGGGATTATGAGTTCATTAAGGGCTTTTGCCTTTCTGATTTGGGATTTCTGCGCAATCCGCAGAAGAGATTTACTTAATCCTTATGTGTGTTGGAAAATCAGAGCGCATTGAATTCGGCCTTAATATAATGTCAGATTCCTCCCTTTGCATAGTACACACAAGCAACAAATTAGCCCATTCGCACATGAATTGTATTTACTGTGTTAACGGAAACTCTTTCTGTTCTGATGGGACAGAGCGGCTAAATATTTCATCAAGCTGAAAACCGTGTAATTAACTGCATTCAAGACGACTTTTGTCTGGAATGGAAAATCATTTATATTTCATTTTGTTCATTTATATCAAAAACCAAATTGTTTTAGCAATGATTATTAATATGATTCTGCTAACGAAAAATTACCGATTCTAACTAGCGGCTAATAGCGTGAGGGATTTTGGGATTTTAAAAATATATCAGAAGATTTTGGAGATTATTTCTGAGATTTCCAAAGATTTTTTAGCTTTTTAGGATTTTGCAAAGATTTGTTGCCAATTTTTGTCATTTTTCTGGTAAGATCTTTGGTATTATTCTAAGATTTCTAAGATTTTAGATTTTGAAGATTTGTGTGACTTTTCGGTAGAGCTTTCATTAATTTCTTATTTTCAAATACTAGCCGGAAAACTTTCTAGGCATGGTCAAAATTGGAGACGAAACATTCTTTTTTCATCTTCCAAATTAACACCGCATTAACTCGATTTTATTCGCGCTGACTAGGTTAAAAGGAAATGAGGTCGGTATATTGAGTGGCCGCTTTAAATAGACTAAAGAAAACGCATACACACCTATTGTTTCTTCAGCTAAACAATGAAACTGCACGTGCCAAGGGTATAAAATACAATAGGCTATTTTTGCCACTTGGACCACCTTTAAATACGTCGATTGCCTTTAAAGACCGACCATTGACCAGCATGCTTTGCGCGAAGTCAGTGATTTTGCTTTCCACAACTCCGTAGTTTCTGACTGTCAGAAAGTATTGAAAAACAAAAACAAACGATCGCAAAGCATGCGGGTCAATGGTCGGTCTTTAAAGGTATTGCGTTAATTTAGAAGAGGGCGTTCACATTAAGGCTAAAAATAAACGCAATTTAATGTAGCTAGTGTAGCGCTAGTTAACGCGAGACACCTGGTAGGAACCAGGGAGCTATAGATATATAGCTCCCTGGTAGGAACCAAGCTTAAGTATTCGTTCTTAAATGCAGGTTCAAACTGGAATGTAGACCATCTGTCTTATGGCCTGATTACATGAACCCTGTTATCCGAGGTGGACGATATTGGGCGAGATCCTTTAAGTCTGTATGGTAAGTGGGCCATCCCTAGCATCTGGGATCCCACTTCTGCATAACAGGGCTGGCCCGTTAAAAGGAATTAAATAATGACGATTTTTTTATGTAATCGCTGCGCTGGCAGGAAACAGGGCTAGCTTCCCGAAGTTTTTAACTGCCCGTGCATCAAGCCGCCATATTACCAGTGATATAATTTTTCCCGCCAAAATTACTTTGCAGTCCAGTCACGACCATCTCAATTTCTTCTCTTCTTTCTTAGGCGAGGAAAGTTTTAGAAGAAGCTCATGAAGCAAATTATCTCCACCATGCCAAATGTAACCTCAAGAAGATACCTGGAAAATTGTATTATCTTTACAAGAGACAATCTGGAGATGTCTATTTCTCTATCTTGTCGCCTCAGGTGAGTTTCTTTTGTTGCTTTAATTTTTGGACATGTTTATCTAGGTTTGCAAGGAATTTGAGTTATGCGGAGTCTGAGTTATGCGGAGTCTGAGTTACGCGGAGTTGCTGCAGTGCTGACGATGTAGAAAATCCGACAGAAACGTGAAACTTTTCTGGTTATCGAGGTTCAACTATACTAATACTTCTATTAGTACTTCTATTTTTTTCATTTCTTTCGGGCATGAGCCTGCTGGTGCCTGATTTTGAAAAACGGCCCAGGCAGAGTCAGGAAAACATCACGGTCATTGACCTTGAGGGAGATCTCTTCAAGCGAAGAAATTACTTAATGCCACGCCTTCGGAAGGGACATTAAACTAGGGGTCCCATGCCTGGATGCGGCATGCGTAGTAGGCCTAAATTAGCTGTAATATAGCTAGAGATCTTTCCCGCCTACTTAGAATAAAGTAGAGAACGAAGGAATAAAAAACGCCCTAAACGCACCCTATTCAAAATGAAGAAAACATTTGTGTCCGGAGGGAGACTGATGACCTTTTTGAACCCTTGGCCCAGGGTTATTTTTGAGGCAATATTATCGTCAACTTCTCTTCTTTTCTCCCTAGGAATGGGGTGGCTCATGCCCTCACGAATTCATCGATGCATACCGATTGGAATACGATATGTCCTGGACCAAAGAGGAATACATTCCAGTTAAAGATGGAGAATTAGAAGTGATAGAGAAGATCTTGCATAATAATATGATTCCTAGATTAGAATTTTTGGCTGATGCAGCCCATGAAAAACCAAGTGAGCATCATCATGGTCATCCTGTTATCGAGGAACAAGAATAATCTTTATAGCGTATGTATTTCAATTTTAGCATATGTATGTTTACCTTAAAGTAGAAATATGGCAAAAAGGTAGGTAAAATGCATTTGTAAAATTTTCCAATTTTTTTTACCCCTTCTCCCTTTGTACGCTTTTGGAATAGGGCACATAGGCAATGCTATATAGAGACGTATTTGACTGGACCTTCCTCCCCCGCCAGTGCTTTCGTACTTTATGGATGCCCCGGGGTCGCTTGGGCGTCAAATCATTAAAAAAAGAGTGTACAAATCGTTAATGCATCTTCCATTTGCTTTAATATTCCTGTTGATATAAAAAGATCACCCTCTTCTATCAGTTTTCGTCGTAAACTCAAAGCTTTCCTCTTTGAAAGTAATTACCAAAATTGATCATAGGAAAATACACGCATAAGGTCACCATCCGCCTTAGTCATAAATTCATAATCGCAATGAAAGTTTAATCACATTTGTATGAAACTCTATTAAATCAGGGGGTGCTCTCTCCTCGATTAGTTTAACTACTGAGAGAGCTCCTCCTTTAAGTAATTCCCTCCATACAATTTATCTTGTTCTCTTGTTTTGTAAATGTATTAATTTTGCGTACTGATGTATTAATTTTCTGTAATATCATCTTATATTCTTGTAATNATAAGGTCTCCATCCGCCTTAGTCATAAATTCATAATCGCAATGAAAGTTTAATCACATTTGTATGAAACTCTATTAAATCAGGGGGTGCTCTCTCCTCGATTAGTTTAACTACTGAGAGAGCTCCTCCTTTAAGTAATTCCCTCCATACAATTTATCTTGTTCTCTTGTTTTGTAAATGTATTAATTTTGCGTACTGATGTATTAATTTTCTGTAATATCATCTTATATTCTTGTAATTTAGTTATTTGTCTGTTAAGTTATTTTAATAAATTGTATGTTGTGGAATTTAAAATATGAAACTGAACTGAACTGAACTTAATGGCTTGCAAGGAACTTCAGGTACTTTCCTATAATTCTATTTTGGCGATATTTGATTAGTTTTCTCAAGGCACCGCGGAGGATGTTTTCTCCTTCGCAGCAGTTATCCTTGGAAATATTAAAATTTTAGGTATTCAGGTAGGAAGATCCATGCATGCATGCAAAGACAACTGTTTGCCGTTCCTTTGAAAGAGACAAACAGTATAAACCTGCATATAAGAACCTGCCTTTTTCAAACCAAGCTGTTTTGGTTCTTATGTAAAGGATAACATTCATGAAAGCAAGCTGTAGGTTCTTAGATTATAGGTTCTTAAATTTTTCCCAACAACGTTTTCTACAAAAAGGTTTCTTTGTTTGCAGTCTTTAACTATCTCTTCTTACAATCAAAATTCTGTGATAGAGGACTGAACATTAGCGATGTGGTGAAATCAGACTTGTTTAGGCCTTCAGATGATCAAGGAGCAATATCCAATTTTTCTACCGGGTGTCCCAAACAAAAGTACTCCCGTTTAAAAAATCACCAATATTCGATTATCAAACCTATTATCAAATTTTCTGTTTGATCTCTTTTGTCAGTAATTCAAATATATTTAAAGATGATAAAATACTTGTTTTCATTACTTACAGGGCATACAATAACAGACTGAATAACCTTATTCTGAGCTATACTTTTTAAGCAACATCGTAAATCTTGCCTAACAGCCATTATTTTGAGATTTTTCATTATCCTTCAAATCTACAATGATAATGATACTTTGCATTTATTTCTGACATTTATGACCAAAATAGAAACTCGATGTAAAAAAGAAATTAAACTGGTGATCATCGATACTTTGTGCAGGATGCTTCAAAACCAGGCAGCGACAAAAAGAGCTAAATTTGCTAATTTTAAAACCAATCACGAGATCAGCTATATCTGGGAAAATAATTTGGTCTATGATCTACTTGCCAAAAAAAGAAATTTAAAGATCGCTCATGCAATCAATTTTTGGTGATTTTTAAAACAGGAGTACTTTTCATTGGGACATCCGATATTCTACTCGATAATGAAATAACTGTTTTGGATTGTCACAGTTGATAACTATATCAATGCATTTTTTCTTCCAAATAAGAACCTATACAAAAATCAGGGTGAAAAGGTTCTGACATAAAAGAGTAAATATTGAAGATTTCAGGCTGTAGGTTCTTATTCGAGGAAGGTTCTTATATGTGGATTTTTACTGTAATTGTTCCCCAATTAAAAAATTCTGATTTGTGCATGTACAGAACGATTGTAGCAATGTTATGATAAGTCGCTAATATTTTTCTTCATTTTCTATATGTTTAGAACAGATATTTGTATAGAGCGATGAGACAGGCCTCTCCTCCGCGCTTCTTTGTTCGTGAATTGAAGCTGCAGCTACGTAAGGCGAATAAGTAAAGCTAAAGCTCATATATTTAGTCCAGTACAGGATTATATTGTGAATTTATATGGTGAAGAGTACTCACTTTAAAAAATGTAACCGAAACTTTAAAACTTGTAAACAAAACTTGCAACCAAAAAATCAATATTTGTGGTATACTGTTAGTCTTATTTGTGTCCTTCTGGTTCTGGATAATATATCCGATGTTGATTTATTACATGTCAGAGATCCATGCATGATTTGTGTATTGTGGAAAAGTAGGCTTTACTTTCTTTTTCAAAAGTTACATTTTCAATAAATGGTTCTTTTCATCGAAAAATGACAATCCATAGCCTAACTCTTTCAAAATATTAGTTTCTAAGTACAGCCAATTTGAGCGAAGAAGGCAAGCCTTACACGTTTTGGTAAAAAACGAACATTTTCAATAGCAGCTCGTTTTTATGAAAAACTATAGCCGTACTTTTTGGTTAAAACAAGCATTTCTAATAAACAGCCAATTTTAGCGAAAAAGGTAAGCCTGCGGTCTTACTTTTCTGTAAAAAATACATATTTCCAGGAACAGCGATTTTTAGCGAAAAATGTAAGCCTATAGCCTTACTTTTTGGTCAAAAATAAAGACTTTAAAAAACGGCAACTTTAGAAGAAAAAGGTAAGCCTATAGCCTTACCTTTTGGTTAACAATGAGCATTTCCAAGATCGGTCAATTTTTAGTGACAAGGGTAAGCCTATAGCCTTACTTTTTGGTCAAAACTAAGTACTTTTTTGTAAAAAATACATATTTCCAGGAACGGTGATTTTTAGCCAAAAATGTAAGCCTATAGTCTTACTTTTTGGTCAAAAATGAAGACTTTAAAAAACGGCAATTTTAGAAGAAAAGGTAAGCCTATAGCCTTACCTTTTGGTTAACAATGAGCATTTCCAAGAAACGACAATTTTAATTGAAAATTGTAAGACTATGGCCTGACTTTTTGGTCACAAATTTGGTATTTCAAGAATAGACACTTTTATCGAAAAAGGTAAGCCTGTAGCCTTACTTTTTGACAAAAAATTAGCATTCAATTTTTAGCAAAAAGGTAAGCTTATAGCCTTACTTTTTGGCCAAAAATAATTATTTCCAAGAACAGCCATTTTTAGCATAAAAGTTAAGACTATAGCCTTACTTTTTGGCCAAAAATAATCTTTTCCAAGAACGGGCAATTGTAGCGAAAAAGGTAAGATTTTTACCTTACTTTTTGTTCACAAATTAGGTATTTCAAGAACGGACACTTTTAGCGAAAAAGGTAAGCCTATAGCCTTACGTTTTGTTCACAAATTAGGTATTTCAAGAACGGACACTTTTAGCGAAAAAGGTAAGCCTATAGCCTTACTTTTTGGTCAAAACTAAGCTTTTCAGAAACGACCATTTTAATTGAGAATGGTAAGACTGGCCTAACTTTTTGGTCAAAAATTAGGTATTTCAAAGATCGGCAATTATTAGCAAAAAGGTAAGCTTATAGCCTTACTTTCTGACCCAAACTAAGCATTTCGAGGAACGGCGATTTTCAGCGAAAAGGTAAGCCTATAGCCTTATTTTCTGACCCAAAATAAGCATTTCCAGGAACGGTGATTTTTAGCGAAAAGGTAAGCCTATAGCCTTACTTTCTGACCCAAAATAAGCATTTCCAAGAAATGCGATTTTTAGCGAAAAGGTAAGCATATAGCCTTCCTTTTTCACAAAAAATTAGCCTTTCCAAGATCAGCGATTTTTAGCGAAAAGGTAAGCCTATAGCCTTACTTCTTGACCCAAAATAAGCATTTCCAGGAACGGTGATTTTTAGCGAAAAGTAAGCCTATAACCTTAATTTCTGANATAAGCATTTCGAGGAACGGCGATTTTTAGCGAAAAGGTAAGCCTATAACCTTACTTTCTGACCCAAAATAAGCATTTCCAGGAACGGTGATTTTTAGCGAAAAGGTAAGCATATAGCCTTACTTTCTGACCCAAAATAAGCATTTCCAAGAAATGCGATTTTTAGCGAAAAGGTAAGCATATAGCCTTCCTTTTTGACAAAAAATTAGCATTTCCAAGATCAGCGATTTTTAGCGAAAAGGTAAGCCTATAGCCTTACTTCTTGACCCAAAATAAGCATTTCCAGGAACGGTGATTTTTAGCGAAAAGTAAGCCTATAACCTTAATTTCTGACCCAAAAAAGCATTTCCAGGAACGGCGATTTTTAGTGAAAAGGTAAGCCTATAGCCTTACTTTCTGACAGAAATTAAGCATTTCCAGGAACGGCGATTTTTAGCGAGAAGGTAAGCCTATCGCCTTACTTTTTGACATAAGATTAGCATTTCCAAGATCGGAAATTTTTAGCGAAAAAGGTGGGCCTATGGGCTTACTTTCTTACCTAAAATAAGTATTTCTAGGAACTGCGATTTTGAGCAAAAATGGTAAGCCTATCGCCTTACTTTTGACCTAACATTAGCATTTCCAAGAAACGCAATTTTTATCCTAAAAGGTGTTGGTCAAAAATTCGATATTTCAAGAACGGACACTTTTAGCAAAACAGGCTTTCTTTTACCAAAACAGACCTACAGCCTCACTTTTTGGGCAAAACAGGCATTTCCAAGAACGGCGATTTTTAGCGAAAAAAATTAGCACACAGCCTTACTTTTTCATCAAAAATTAGCATCTTTCTAAGATCGGCCATTCTTAGCGAAAAAGATAAGCCTACTTCCCTACTTTTTTGGAGAAAAATTAACCATCCCTTAAACGTCCCTCCTGGACCAAAACAAGGTTAACTTCTAAAGAAAAACCACGAATACATATTTATGAAAATACCTTTTCAAAACAAGTTCATCAACATTTGTTCTCTTATTTCCTTATTCAAGTAAGCAATTATAACGAAATTTATTTACACGAACAATAAGTGCAAATTTAACTGCAATAACGTATACTTTCTTTATTGTATTCTAAAATTCTAAACCCCATTAAATGGGAGTGACGTGTTTACACAATAATTTTCTTTCTGCNAAGGTTAACTTCTAAAGAAAAACCACGAATACATATTTATGAAAATACCTTTTCAAAACAAGTTCATCAACATTTGTTCTCTTATTTCCTTATTCAAGTAAGCAATTATAACGAAATTTATTTACACGAACAATAAGTGCAAATTTAACTGCAATAACGTATACTTTCTTTATTGTATTCTAAAATTCTAAACCCCATTAAATGGGAGTGACGTGTTTACACAATAATTTTCTTTCTGCTTCAATTTTGGGGGTACAACTTCTCCGAAATAGTTTGTTTCCTTACGCACTTTGGCCAAGGATCTACGGGGTATCCCAAAAAAGGTACTCCCCTTTTGAAAAATCACCAAAATTTGATTACATGGCCGATTTTCAAATTTCTTTTCTTGGCAAGTAGATCATAGACCAAATTATTTTGCCAGGTATAGCTGATCTTGTAATTGGTTTTAAAATCAGCGAATTTAGCCCCTTTTAAGGCTGCCCGGTTTTGAAGCATACTGCAAAAAGCACGGATGACTACCAGATTAATTTCTTTTTGTACATTAAGCTTTTAGTTTTGGTCTTAAATGTCGGAAATAAATGCAAACTATCATTGGAGACTTGAGGGATAATGAAAACAATTCAAAATTGAGGCTCTGAGGCAAGATTTATAATGTTGCTTAAAAAGTATAGCTCAGAATAAGGTTTTCCAACTTGTCATTTTATACCCTTGAAGCAATTAAAACAAACACTTTAACCATCTTTAAATATATTTGGATAATTGAAAAAACAGATCAAAAAGAACATTTTATGATAGATTTGATAATCGAGTTTTGGTGATTTTTCAAACAGGAGTTCTTTTTTGGGACACCAGGTAGACTAGCGCAAGTCTAATTTCTAGCAAAGTTTTAGATTTACTTTACCAAAACTCAGAGTTAGATCTACCCAGAATCAAGTTCCAAGCGATATTTTTCGGTAACGTATGAGCATAGGCGACAAATATTCGAAAAGGCTAGTGCAAATGGCTATTCTTCGCACTGAATGGCTTAAAAGAAAGTTTAGCTACTTTGCTATTCTATTCTACAGTTGGACTATTCTGAAATCTTTAATATTTTCGAAATTACAGCATATTTTATATTTCAAATCATTTGAGAATGTGACGTCATCAGATTTCTAAATCGTGAACCAGAAGAGTGAAAGACTTTGCTTGATACCATATTGTAAACATTCACAAACGATGGTTTTCTTAAAAATCATTCCATGTTTCCTAACAAAAATTAGAAATCACGATCGTTTTAGTTTTTTTCAAAACTTTTCTTGCATTCTTAAAAAAGAAGAAAAACCCCTTAATTCTGATAATATTGAAGATTTCAGAAAAGTCCAATGGTAAGATCATAGCAAAGTAGCATAAGTTTCTTTCAAGCCATTCAGTCCAAAGCAAGAAGTAATAGCCATTTACACCAGCCGTTTTGAAGATTTGACGCCCATGCTTAATTTAGGTCTTACGGAGCAAGTATATGGAGAGCGGCAGTGGCGTAACGGAGACGCTTGGGGCCCTTAGTAATCCTTTTGGATCAGGGCCTTACCAAGTGAAAACAAAGTAGTCCAGGAATCGTGCGATTTTTCGGCTCCTTTGTGACTTCGTAATCCAAGACACGTAATGCTTTGCAAATCAAAAATTTATGAAACTATTCAAGCAAAGCCTTGTAGAAAATTCGTGCCGTAAGAGAATCCTCAAATTTTCCTGTAAAACTTACTGCAATGCAAACATGTGTTATATAAATGAGTTCTGTTTGTCCAGCTTTTACTTTTCCACACACAAAAAAACAAACAATTTTAGAAGACAAACTTATTAGTTCAATGCAATGCAATGCAATGCAGTGCAGTGCAGTGCAGTGCAGTGCAGTGCAGTGCAGTGCAGTGCAGTGCAGTGCAGTGCAGTGCAGTGCAGTGCAGTGCAGTGCAGTGCAGTGCAGTGCTGACCACATGGGAGCAGACCAGGCTATTTTCAAACTCGTGGTTCGTGCCTATTAAACCGTGACTTGAGTAGCTCAGTAGATCTGTCGCGAGAATTTTTCGGGATCTGATCGTTAATAGTGGTTAGGTCTCCAACAGGACTTCATTTTTCTAAGTTTAGTAGCCCACCGATTGACTGTGTGGAGCTGTCTGCAGCACCTTAGAGAAGCGCGGCAGTCGGTCAAAGACAGCCTTACACACCATGACAGATTTTTACGTCTGCAAAACTGTTAGTCCCATGAGTACACCTTTCATGACGTTCAGACAGAGTCCCTGATACTGCCATTGACCTCCTCAGACTCATTAAAGTGTTTTTATTAAAAATTCAGCGACAAGACACAGCACAGCACTGTCTCAGGGCTACATGGCAGTTCATGTTCGTACTACCATACCATGTGAATAAAAAAAAAACGCTGTACACCTTTCAAGATGTCACAGACAGAGTCCTAGACACAGTCATTGACCTCCTCAGACTCATTAAAGTATTTTCATTAAAAATTCAGCGACAGGCCACAGCTCTGACGCGGCACTGTCTCAGGGCTACATGGCAGCTCATACCACCAGGTGCGTAAAATAAAAAAAACGCTCCCGTTTGAATGGTTACTGTAACCTGAATATCAAAGCAATGATATTAGCCAATGTCTTGTACAATACTGGACATGCTCAATTAGATTTTAAAATATACTCTGGTTTGTAATTAAGGTCCTTCATAAAACTTTCACATGAAGGTCTTTCATAAAACCTCTAAAAAGGGAAGACAAATATTGTCAAATTTCGTCGGCGTACCTACAACACTAAAAAGTACTTTTGTTAGCACGTTTTATCTTCTTGGCAGGATGAAATACCACGGACTAATTTTGTGATGCTCAGAAGTATGAGTGTTTCACTCTCCTAAGAGCGTAACATGTGACCAGACTTTAGCCAATCAAATTTGTTCATTGTTATCACGTCAGAAGGCCGTACGGTGCATCGTGCAAACTGGATATTGTGCAAATAGTAAATCGTGCAAACTTATTGCTTTTCAAAGGGTTCTGGACGGCTGCAATGAAAATTTTACAAACTATAGGTGGTTCACATTAGGTCGTTGAAATCGCTGGAATTGTTGGAGCAAACAACCTTGACCCCCCAATAGACCCAAAAGAATGAATATGAACGGCGAAGCTAAAGTCTGTCTCAAATTAGATGTCACGTGAAACCCGCGAATAAAAACAACCGAATTGTTTTGCATGATTAATTCTGCTTTATCGCAAATCTCACCTGACATCTAATTTGAGACATACTTTAATCTCCTCGACGACCCTGACAACCCCAATGACTTAGTCAATGGGATAGAGCCAATTTTTATCCAAACGACCCAAATCGACCCACTGTTATTTTGCCGTTCACATTCAGTATTTTGGGTCTTTTTAGTCGCTCGTTCCCAACGACTCTCTCTAACGACCTCAGCCATTGCAGCGACCTAAGGTGAACCAGGCTTAACGTGTCTATCCAGCATTTTAAATGTTACTTTATACTGTCTAATATAACTTTGACATGCATTTCTAAATCTATCCCGACACTTAATTTATAATAAAATATCATGCTTAGATTCCGATTCAAATGTCTGTCTTTCACAGTCATGTATTTTTCCGTGCCACTATTTCAGGTATTCATATATTCAGGTTACATAATAGTGGAACGATAATATCATTTCAATTCTATAAGAAGCCAACCATTATGTTCATCGCCAATATCGCCCTCTATCGACTATCACCCTACGTCAACTCTGTATAATGGTAGATCACTTTCTTGCTTACAACAGATGCATTTCGTTTACAAGACCTCATTTTAATCGAACAACCTATCTACTGGGTATGAAAGAAAAAAAGGTAACTTTTAATTTAGGACATGTTAAAGAACTCTTGAAGGTGTTGTGGCGCAGTGGTGTAATCCTCTGACTTTGAAGCCAAAACAGTCAGGTGGACAGGGTTCGATCTCAGGTAGAGCCCCACCATTTGAGCGTCATGACAAGGGGTCGCAGACTCGATTAGGTCTTCTCTACTTCTGCGATCCCAGCGCTTGGCGCTAAAAAACGCAACTTCACCTTCACCTTCACTTCAACTCAGATTTTACCCCTTTTATAGGAATTACTCTTTATCATCATAAACATATAGCTTGCTACGTATTATCTGGGACTGTTTGTTCAAAAGCAACGAGAGTATGCAATATTCTTCAGGTTCTTCACCCGGCGATAACAAAGGGTTTAATTTTTTACTTACTCATCCTCTGAAATATTCTGCAGAAAATCACTGTATTTTGTTCTTTTGTACCTTTGGGGAAAACTGAATCTCTCAATCGTTAGAATAAGTTCTTCAATGCCAATAATTCCTTCATTATTTTTGATTAAAGATTTTCAAAGTGACATAGCTTTAAATACAACAGCTGAAAGTTTAGTGGTACTAGCAAGCTGTCTAATAGGCCTTGATATCTAACGATTATACATAGGGTATTGTACGAAGGAATATTCTTTATATAAATAATATAAGTAACATTCTTTAGCCACAGGCTTAACAATATATCTTAATGAAGCTTTTTTATTTATTTCTCTATCAAAGGAACTTGACTTAATTCTTCTGATAGAACTTTTATTACCCGATCTTCAGGGCAGAGAACACGATAACGAAGTTGATTGGTCGAGCAGCAGGCAATATTTTCCCGTATTGCCCGTCGTCAAGGGATACAAAGTGGCGCTTCTGTCTTGCGTTGCTTCTAGCGTATTACTGCGATGATTATCTTCTTTTCTTTCCTCTAGATCGGGTAATAAAGCTCGGTCAATACTTTTGACCTCGGGCATGATATTTGTCCACATTGCCCTCGCAAAAAGTTAGTATTGGTATAATATTACTTGATATGTTGGTTAACATAAGATTTTTAGGCAGTTGGATTCTGACAATCTTAATTCTGAAATTCTAAGACTTCAAGCACCATTACAGAGACANAATATTTTCCCGTATTGCCCGTCGTCAAGGGATACAAAGTGGCGCTTCTGTCTTGCGTTGCTTCTAGCGTATTACTGCGATGATTATCTTCTTTTCTTTCCTCTAGATCGGGTAATAAAGCTCGGTCAATACTTTTGACCTCGGGCATGATATTTGTCCACATTGCCCTCGCAAAAAGTTAGTATTGGTATAATATTACTTGATATGTTGGTTAACATAAGATTTTTAGGCAGTTGGATTCTGACAATCTTAATTCTGAAATTCTAAGACTTCAAGCACCATTACAGAGACATGATAAAAGTTGCCAATTTTGCTCATCCACCCGATATTCTTTGTTTATCTACTTACTGTTGTGATAGTAAACCAAATGAATCAATTGTCAACAAAAAGGTGATCAGAGAGAATATGCTTCAAATCTTTAAATAAGATAATTTAAGTGGCTATTACATCTTTCTTTGGTTTGAATGGCTTGAAATGAACTTTAGGTAATTACTCATGCTTTTTGAGATTGGTTATAGACTTGAATGACGTTGTACAAATTTGACACGAAAAGGTGCTATCCTATAATTGTACCACCGACTTTTTTATATCTTGATTATTTTCCAAATTACAGCGTTTTTTCATGAAAGGAATTACGTTTTGGAAAATTTTGAAACAATCGTAATTTCTAAATTAACGGAGGAAAATGGTGGAATTTTCAAGAAAAAAGCATTATTCACGAAAGGCTTTAATATAGTGGTAACCAAAAGTCTGTCGTTTTTCTGGTCTACAATTTAGAAATTTTATGACGTCACAATCCCAAACAAGTTGAAATAAAAAGTACTGTAATTTGAAAATAATCAAAGTATCAAAGAAGTCAACTGTAGAATTATAGTACATTAAACCTAAAGTTCATTTCAAGCACTTCAATCAAAATAAAGATGTAATAGCCATTCTCATTATCTTTTTCAGCACAGGAATCAAATCTTTAAAAAACATTGTATGATTCGTTGATTCATTTTTCGTTTGATTTAATGGTTTGAAAGGAACTTCAAGTGTTCACTGGCAATCTTTGATATCTTGATTATTTTCAGAATTATTGCGTTTTCTTTTTACTGAAAGAATTAATGAAAAGCTTTAAATTAATAGAGGAAAAAAGGTACAATCGTCAAGAAAACCATAGTTATGAAGGTCTATAATACGGTGGTAAGCTTTTCTGTTTCGGTCTGTAGCTTTTCTGGTTCACGATTTAGCAATTTAATGACGTCGCAACCGGAAAACTGTTTGAACATAGAAGATGCTGTAATTCTATAAATAATCCAGATATCAAAGACTGCCAATGAATATTCATAATAAAGTACCTGAAATTCTTTTCAAGCCATTAAAACAAATGAAAGATGCATTGGCTAATCATGCAATGTTTCTTAAAGATTTGATGCCTAGGCTATCTTTTCCACAGATTAGAAGCCCATGCTTGATGCTTGATCAGAGTGGGTGATTACGGTTGGCGTTATCAGTATGATACAACTCTTCAGCTGCTATCGCGTCGGCCGCATTCTTCAAACAATTTGGCGCAGACGATGACTGTGATGACTGCGAGATAGTGATAACATGCACAGTCGTAATGTCTACTGTTTCAGCGAAGCGAGCTCTGTAATCGACCTGTTACTGTCGTTGATAGATGCGAACGCGGGCTGCTTTCCTGCTGAGAGATGTCGTCGTATAGCGCTCTTGAAATCGTTATCTGCCAGCAGGACAAACTGCAATGGAACCTGAAGAGAAAATTAGCAAGTCAAGGCACAGGGAAACCAGACCTATTGATGATTACTGTACACTGTTACATGAACTACAAAAATTTCAAAATCGGGCCGCAAGAATAGTTACTAACAGCAGATATGATGCTTCTGTGAAGCCTATCATTAAGAAACTTGGTTGGCACATTTTTAGTGAAATTATAAAATTGGAGACTTTGAGTATGGTATACACATCTATCAATGATCTGGCTCCCACTTACCTTACAAGAATGTTCTTAAGATTCTCGGATACATGTAAGAGAGAATTACGCAATACTAGAACTGATTTAGAAATTCCCATGCGAAAATCTGCTTATGGCCAAACATGCTTCTCATATGAAGGCGCCACAATGTGGAATAATCTGAGTTTGGGTACAAAAGTTAAACTTAAAAACTTTAAAAAAGCATAGCAAACTTTACGATGTAGGTGATTCTCTTTTTCATATTTATCGTATCATATGATTATACCTACGGGAAATAGTTGTTGATAATAATATTTATTTTAGTTTTCTTTTAGATTACTTGGAGCATTTAGATAGTTTTTCCTTTCGTAAGTTTTCAACAGGGTACATTGTAAAACAGCGTAAACTGAATGTTTTACCCTGTATAAATATTATAAATAAAAATCAATTGTAATTGTTTGCTTTTTACTGTTGTATTGAATTATTAATTTTTGATCGCAGACTTTGCTCGTGTCATGTAATTCGAGATAGACTTTAGTAGTATAGTAGTTGTTATCTCTATCTCTATGTTAAATGGCCTCGGGGTAGTCACAGCCTTTTGCTCCTCGAGGTATCGTTCAAGTAGTATTGTATAGTAGTTTTGTTAGTAGTGTAGCTCGCAATATGTATTGTAACTTTTTAATGGAATATAAAAAAAAAAAAAATTATTAATCTCCTGTTATTTTCCGTGATTTCTGGTTTTTCCTACGCAGAGAAGTTAAAAAGTTTCTTGTCCCTGTCGCTCCTGGCAGTGGAAGTTCGCTGCGCAGCAAAAAAACAGAAAGACTTCAGCTTTTATAATTGATTACAAATTCACTTTCCTTATATTTGTTACCAGTTTCCAATAGTAACACACGGTAGGCAAATTCTTCATTCAGTCATTCCATTATCAATAAATTAATTCGTTCGTTCATTCAAATTTTACTGCATTGTTCAAGTGCGCCTACCTTGTATGAATGGGTTTATTCGCAGTCTTGTTTTCGTGACATAGTACACAGAGCAATAGACAATAAAGCTAAAGATGGCGGCCGCGCAAAGAATGCTGGTGAAAAGCTCCCTGACGACCACCTAACGACATAAAAATTTTGGTCTGCTGTTTCGACTAGCTAGCTGTGGTAAAGTTCAGAACAAGTAATCAATTATAAACAAATAGGAAACTTCTGTAATTCGAACGCGAATCTTTGATTAAAACTTCATTTCGAATCAAAACTTTAGTTTTCTGATTTGGAAAGGTTTCCTTTCGAACCATGTTGCTTTCGAATTCAAGGTCGATTCAAATCCAAGCTAGCCAGTCGAAACGGCAGACCGAAATTTTTATGTCGTTAGGTTGTCGTCAGGGAACTTTTTACCAGCATGCTTTGCAGAAAAACACAATGGAGCCTTTGGAGCCGCCATCTTTAGTGTTATTGTCTATTCATACAAGGTAGGCGCCCTTGCATTGTCCATTCAATTCAATGGTGACCTAGGGTAAATATAGTTATTGATGCCAATGAATAACACTGTTGAATGATAGAAAATACTGTTTAAATGGTCTTTAGATTACAGTTCTTTTTTGAGCTATCGACTGATTTTAAGTATCGGCTGATGACGTCATTTTACAGCTTTATTTGATCTTGAAAAGTCTAAGAAACTTTCAAGCCGAATTACATAAATGGAATCTAGATTGTTTCACAAAATAATATGATGTTTTTAAAATAGATTTCCTTTTACAACCATAGTATACTTTTTGGCTTTGTGCAAACAAAATAACATCATCAGCCAATCCTGCAGTGGATGGCTCGATAAAGAGATGAGATATCAACAACATTCAAATCATTCCCTGTATCATTTGACAATGCTACCGGGTGAGTCAGAAAAAACAATTCCTGTTTGAAAGGCCACTGCTCCCTGGATATAAAAAACGATAATATTGACAAATGCATTATTTAATGGTTGACATGTTCAAATATAATTTGAAATTCACCAGACTCAAATCGGCCTCTCCGTTCTGAAATTGTGAGCGATTGTCTGGAGAAAGCCCCTTCAAGAAACCTTCAAAATAGGCCTAAAATCACGAGCAAATTTTCCAAATATTTCTGCCTTACAGCAATGACTTGCACATGCTTTAGCACGTGTTATCCTCTTGGGAGGATAAAACCTCCTAGAATATTGTTGTTATGTTCCCAGGGATGATGGCACTTTCATCCTCCCAAAGGGATAAAACGTGCTAAAGCATGTACAAGTCATTGCTATTAAGGTAGAAATATGATGAAATTTCGTCGTGATTTTATGCGGTTTTTGAAGGTTTCTTGGAGTGGCTTTCTTGAGAAAATCCCTCATAATTTCAGAACGGAGTGGCCAATTTCAGTCAAGTAAAATTTAGAATATATTTGAACATTTCTACTATTAAACAACATATTTACCAATATTATTGCCTCGATATCCAGGGAGCAGTGACCTGTCAAACGGGATTATTGTTTTTTTCTGACTCACCCGGTATTCATTCACATCAACTACACATCAATAAAAATGTTCACTTCAGGTCACGTTTATGAATAGAGGATGGTAGCTCACCTGATATAGCGTATGCCAAACAGCAAATATTTTCTGCTCAAATTTTCCAAGTTCATACTCTGACTGAAATTTCAAGATCCACGTTCGCTTTTGATGTTCAAAGTAGCTGTCAATACTGTCGTCGATTTGCTGTGACAAGATGGAAGAAAATGCTTATTGGGGATCAGTGACGGATTCTCTCTTGCAAAGCTATCAATTTGGTATAAATAAAGTAAAAGTTTGTCGATTTGGCATACCTAAAGCATAAAACCATTAAACAGTAGTTAGTATCCTCATCTTAGATATTGATATATCATTTTGGAACAGTTTTCCTCGATTATTTACAAAACGAACGCAACGTTTTAAAGAGGAAATCCTTCAGTTTAAAAATGAAACAAGCACACAAACAAACAAACAAAAAGTAAAATCTTGTAAGGTTGAGAAAATTAAATCAAGACCTTCATTTAAAACTTTTGACGAAGCCCGCAAACAAATGTTTGTTGTTTGCACGTTTCAATACGAAAGGGGCAAGGGACCCAGAGAGTTTAGATTTCACCGTTAAGTGTTCTTAAAAGCAATCAAAATTGGAAGTTTGTTGTAATAAACATTAGAATGGAGCAGTAAATTGCGTAACGGAACAATTTGCTTAAGTTTTCTAGCGCAGCAAATCGTCGTCTAATGAGATCCGAAAGAGAGATATTGTGAATACTACCTGTAAATATATTTCAAAATCTTTAAAGCATGGTGCAAAATAAAGCTTTACGTAGGTGCACCAAATGTATAGCTTGGTTGTTGCGTTTAAAGAAGCATTCCATGTTTCCGATATCTGATACATTTTTCTCATGTTGTGGGAAAAAATTCAACAGAAACAAAATCAATCTGAACCTAATCCAGTATCATTTCAAAACTACCCGTTGAAGCCGTCCAAATTAATGCGTTTTCAAAAACAACGATTTAAAAAGCACAAGCGAAAACGGACACAAATTATGCTATTTCATACAAAAATGCCCAAAAGCGTATTACNATTAAATAACGTAGCATAGCAATTAGAACTTTCTTGATGCAACGTGAAACACTTGTAGGAAACGATGTGTTATTTCAGAGCTATCAATGGCTATAGATGGCATATTTTGTCGGGTGGGGGGAGGGGGGCTCATTTTAAAGAAGGCACTCATTAGAGAAAGCTCATTAAGTAACTATCAGTACATAATTTAGAAACTGACCGAGTCTGCGACAACTTGACAGATATGGACAATCCAGTCATTGGCTTCATCTTCTGTTTCTGCAGCCAGTTCCAGAAGTGGCGTTGATCCATCACTACCAAGTAGCTGTAATCAAGATTCCAATAGTTAGAGCTTAAATTTGATTACAAAAAGAAGCGTGAAGGAATTAGTCAAGACCATTAACAGTAACCTAACCTATTTTGGCTATAAAACTAACATTCTTTCACAAATTACTGCAGAGCAGGTACCAATTGAAAGTGTGTATAGAGCGAAGTTTGATTCTTGCAAAAATTATGAAATATTGGTGACGCAAAGGTTTTTTCTCTTCGGAATTTTGTTTCTTTCTCGAACTTTCCAGACCTTCTCTACGTCATTTCTGAAACCATAGTGTTTCGTCATTGTTTTAGTATTAATGTGTATTTGATTGGTGATTCGGAAACCGGCCTCATTCTACGACATTAGATTTAGTAGCAATCGAAGTCACGATACCAAAACAATTCTGAAAATTCGAATCGTATCTTGAATTTTTGGGTGAGCCATAGTATTTTGCTCCTCATAGTATCGTCCTTGTAGTATTGTAATGAAGCGTGTAATTAGTAATATGAATTGCAAATTTTTTAATGGAATAAAAACGTTTTAACTACTCAAGCTGAAGACCTCTACGAAGTCTAAAAACATTTCGCCGTTGAAAGGGGAAGGCTCAGAAGTCGTCTAAATCCTGAAGGTCTCCCATTTTAAGAATCTGTACCCAGATCAAATACGAATTCCGCTAATCAATAACATCTTTAGAACCAACCAAGAAAGCTGGCTTCTCACATTGAAAAACGCACCCCCCTGGAAGACCCTTCCCTGTCTTAAGAACAATAAATTGACCAAAGTATTAAAAGATGAACGACAAAATCCATTTATCATGAAGCTTATATACTTACCCTTATCCCATGAGGTTTCTCTGAAGCTTTCATTCGTACACAACCACCACAATTCTTGCTAAAAAAGTGTAAGATGACTTTGAAACCTGGTTTCGAAATAGACGTAATAGTCGAGCAAATAGGTCAAACTACTTTACAAGATTTCCAGGAGTACGATAAAACGATCCTCATAGCTATCCTGGGTGAGAATATTATTACTTGGTGAATAATAATATTAACACAAACTTTTTTTGGTATGCGAAATTTGTTTGTTTGTTTGTACTGTTTTTTTGGTTCAATATACTTCTAACATTTAAAAGAAGCTAATCTAAATCGAACATTTAATACTACTAACAATCTATCATAATGCATACATATTTCGGTTCAATTCGAATTTTAAAATGACCTGGCCTAAATCGGCAACTCCATTTTGTAGTTATAGCAGATTTTCTTTCAAAGGCCCCTCCAGAAAGCACTTAAGAGCGGCTTCAAATGATGATCAAGTCTCGTCTGTTTCCTACTTTACAGTAATGACAATTATATTTGTTAGCAAGTTGTATTCTCTTGGGAGGATAACATACCCCGGGATAATCTTGTTTTAATTCTTAAGAATAACATATTTATACTCACAAGAGGGGTATCAAATTAACAAAAACAAAGCAAAACATAAGTTCTTTCCTAAATACCTTCCCTTTTTTGTGTGCACAACGAATGGGTTTGTTAACTTGGTTTCAATGAATCTGTTGTGGTCTCTTTGTTTACATTAATGGCTTGATTAATCAGCCATATAATCTCTTTGTGTGTAGAGAGCTAAACGTTTGTGCAGAAGTGTCAAGAACAAGCAAAGGATGGTGCTGTTACACGATCTGCACTTATTTTAGCAAGGAGGGAAAAGTCACAGAATGACATAAAACATTAAAGTCTTCAGATGTCTACTTACCCTAAGTCGAATACTTGTTTCAGTTCGTGGTTCCCCTATAAATGCAAAGTAAAAATGATCATAGAATGATTACAACATCGTATTTCTCGTTATTGATAGAGCTGCCAGATGCTCTAACCACAACTCATAATCAGTACACAGAAATCGGACTAAATTTGCGACTTTAACATAGTCATTCGAAAAGTAATGGTGGACTGCCTAAATAAAACCCCGATGATAAAACAGCTGAAACTTCATGCTTCCAGTTCTGGAAGATGGAAAAACAGACTGCGAGTAGAAGGATCAATGTTTCTTCTTTTAGTCATAAGGTGGAAATATTCACTGTTATTCGTTTAGCTACTGTGCAGTAGACTGATAACATGTCGTAGTTTCGCTCCTCCGCCGAACTGAAATACCACGCTACAGCTACAGCCCACGCTAACCACTTTAAGCGGTCTCGGTTTGGCAGGCTTTAGTTTCGTTTTGGTGAGCGATAACTGGGACTCACTGTAATCAGTCTAACTGTGCAGTAATTGCCACGACAGAAAATCAAAACAGTTCATAAAGTTAGTCCAGTTTTTGTGTATTTTGAATTATGAGTCCTGGTTTGAGCGACGAGGGGGTAATAGTTAAGGTCGTAGCAGCGATAATCAGGATGAAAATCATAAGTCTATAGTCTGTTTCAAATAAGATGTCACGTGAAAATTCCCGCGAATAATAAAAATTGAAGTGTTTTGGATGAGTAATTTTGCGTTTTCGCAAATCTCACGTGACATCTAATTTAAGACAGACTTTAATAACTATTATTTTGGCTGACATGGGTATGCAGGGCAACCTGCAAAATACATTTCTCTATTTGATTTGACACAGTTGACTGAAAGAAGACGAATCTGACTGTGCACATTTGTTTATCTGTAAGCTAAAAGCAATAACATAAACTTAAAGCAAGCGAATTTAAAGCATGTGGAAAAAGCTTGTTAAAAATATTTTTAAAATTTACATTTTCGCGCTGTAGAAAATGGTAAAGCAAGGAAAAATGGATCGAAGTATGCTTTTATCGTTGTTTTTGGCAATGTTACTTGTCCAATTAGTAGATAAATTTTATATGTCAGCCATTGAAAATCTTTGAGCCATACTATAAGATATACGACAGTCACATACAATAAGTAACAAATGAGAATTGGATTGAAAAATATAAGATAAAATATCAAATACAACAATTGAATTCAGTGCAATATATTTAAATTGAGTTCAGTTCAATTGAGATAAAATCATTTAAATTTAGTGCAATTCAGTTCAATCAAGTTCAATTCAATTCAATAGAGTCACTTATATTCAACTGAATTNTGGATAAGTAATTTTGCGTTTTCACAAATCTCACGTGACATCTAATTTGAGACAGATTTTAATAACTATTATTTTGGCTGACAGGAGTATGCAGGGTAACCTGTAAAATAAATGTGTCTATTTGACTTGACACAGTTGGTTGAAAGAATACGAATCTGACTGTGCACATTTGTTTATCTGTAAGCTAAAAGCAATAACATAAATTTAAAGCAAGCGAATTTAAAGCATGTGGAAAAAGCTTGTTAAAAATATTTTTAAAATTTACATTTTCGCGCTGTAGAAAATGGTAAAGGAAAGGAAAAATGGATCAAAGTATGCTTTTATCGTTGTTTTTGGCAATGTTACTTGTCCAATTAGTAGATAAATTTTATATGTCAGCCATTGAAAATCTTTGAGCCATACTATAAGATATACGACAGTCACATACAATAAGTAACAAATGAGAATTGGATTGAAAAATATAAGATAAAATATCAAATACAACAATTGAATTCAGTGCAATATATTTAAATTGAGTTCAGTTCAATTGAGATAAAATCATTTAAATTTAGTGCAATTCAGTTCAATCAAGTTCAATTCAATTCAATAGAGTCACTTATATTCAACTGAATTCAGTTCAATTCTTGGACTGCATTCGTTGGCTTTTTATTTAGCAATGACGTCACAAGAAGCCATCCGAGTTCTACCAATGAGATGAAGGATGCTCCTAGCAGCAACCCCATCAAGCCCCCAAAGTCAGCAAACATGCTTTCTACTCCGTACAAGGCTTGTTCAATATGTGTCTCTGTGACAAAGCTGTCGTAGAAGACACTTAAGCGTGCGATGTGTGGTCTATATGCTTCGGCAGTGTCAGCTCCCAATGATGAGACATTCAGTGTTCTTGCAAGTTCCTTCATCAGATTTGGCGTGAAAGATGAGCTGCTTAATGGAGTAACAGTCACTTTGGTCTCGTATTCCACCTCATAACAAGGCTGGGGGCAGTCACATACTAGAGCACTCGAATTCATGTACACATTGTACATACATGACGAGAAATTTTGGGAGAGATTTTTCCGCGGGGGGTACTCACTCGCAGGCATGAAATACCTAGCTTGCTTGAATACTGTACCACATTCGCTGTAAACAGCAAGAAGAAAACATGAAGATATGCAGTTGTTTACAGTATAGTTACCCCTAAAAACATTCTTGATCGAAGAAAATGAGGAACAGTTGGCTGGATAAGGAGCTGCAAGTCGCTCATGAAACTTTTTCTGAAGAGAAACCTCCGTGTAAAAGCCTGGAGCCAGTGGAATAATGTTATTTAGCGAGTAACCAATGTTAACTGAGGGTGAATGCACTCGCAATGTTAGGCCTCTTGTTTGATGACGAAGAGGGTGCAGGAAACTCACGTAATTTGCCTTGATTTCGGAGCTGTTCTTAAATATAAGCATTTCAAGACCATAGCTTCGATCAGGCGACTTCTGTCGTAGCAAGCCATTCTTATTGATTGAATAACAGTAATATGGATTGTTCACAGGAGTGAAATCATCAGGAAAGTTACATGAACGGAATGAATCGAATACACAAGCATATTTCATGCCAGCCAAAAACAACTTACAACCATGATCAAAAAGTTTCTGCTCGTTTCCTACTCCCTGTTTTTGGTTCTTCAGGCATTGATATGAGAAGTTATTCACCAATGGGGCGTGATCCATGTCTGTGTCACATATTGTAAGAGTTGGGAGTACCAGTTCACTGGCCCTGTTTGTTATTATCTTTGTAACAAAGTCCCGTCGGCGGTATCTTTGAACGGAACTGAGCAATTGCCAAGACAAGAGTGCGCATGAAGAAAAAAAGATGATTGCCCAAAAACCTCTTCCCATCATCCTTTTGTGAGTAAATATTTTTCCAAAGCCATGAATGGTTAGGTCATCCATCTTTCAATAACCCTGTGTTGGTGATTGATTACTGATCTGCTTATTGATTAATGCTAAGTGTGATTGTGTCTCTTTAAGCAGGAAACTCTGATGTAAGCAGTCTACTGCAATACCACGTAAAACATAACTGCTTTCTGTAGTAGTGGGAAATCGTATGTAATATCACACATTTAAGACATAACTTGCAGGAGCACTCATTTCATGGTATTCTGTTTTGGTAATCACTCTGTCTATGCTTTTGTCTCTGTAAGCAGCAAAATCAATAGTTGGGGAGCATTCTACTGCAATACCATGTAAAATGTAACTTCTTTCTGTACTAGTGGAAAATCGTATGCAATATCACATGTCTAACAATCATTTCACGAAAATCGATCTGTATACCAAGTACCAAGGCAACTGATCTTTGGCTGAGGAGTGTTGAGGCTGCACGCAGGCTAGCTATAACTGCGATTTCACCTAACCAATTATTGCTTTAAGACAGACTGGCGGCAAATGAAATATGCAATTAAATAAGAACGAAGTTTGTTTTCATATTTACTTAAGATGCACCTGCTTGTGAGTTTTTTTATTGAAAAGAATATCAAATACATAAAATGAAGTATCATCACAAAGAACGGAACAATAACTGTTGGAGAATGGGCTAACCAATACACAAGGTAACCCATACAATTTCAGCATACAGTAAAAACCAAACACCGGACCCTGGGGCCTCTAAGTACTTCATAACATGGGTGCGCCAGGAAAAACTTCATACGTTTGAAAATTCATTTTATGGTGAATAGTTGATAAATTGGCATGAATCAAAATTTGGTTGATAGCCGAAAGGCAGAAGTATTGTTTGCGATTTTATTTCTATTTTTCTGAGCATTGGAAAGATTGGTAAAATTGAATTAATGGCAATTTCTTTTCTTTGAAATGTAAGGGCTCTCTTCACTTAGGGCCTGTTTATATGAAGAAACTATCCCACCTTCCAGGCTATGAGCTGTCAGGTGGGATGAAATCTGCGCCTGTTTATATGTAAAATTTCATCTCACCTTCCCGCTTTTTCGTCCAATCTCCCAGTTTATAATTTCAGACAAGAACAATCATAATTGGTGTTTGGCGCCAGCAGCGATTAGGTTTCCTATTGTTTTATCTTGACGCGTGCGCAAAACAGACGATTTCATCCCACCTTCCAGCTTTTCATCCCACCTTCCAGCGTTTATATGGAAAATTTTCATCCCACTTCAGTGAGATCCCACCTCTCGTAGAGTGGGATCTCACCTAACCGGGATGGCTCGCTTTCCATATAAACGCAAGATAAAAATTACAAGGGATCGTATAGGAGGGTGGGATCTCACCTCTCAGCACACAGCCTGGAAGGTGGGATGATTTGCTCCATATAAACAGGCCCTTAGAGCAATACGCAAATACATTTCCCTCAAGGGTTAAAAGGTGATCTTTACTAATGTATTAGATCATCTTTTATAAAGATTCAATTCTTAACTCTTGGGGGGGGGGGATAAAATGTGTCTAAGTGGGGAGATTCTTTATAATTTTGATTGAGGATTTTAGGCCTAACAGATTTTTCATAAAATAAATTCTATCTATATTTCCAATGTTCAGAAAAAGAGAACAAACATCACAAAAATTACTTCAGCCTCTCGAGTATCAACCAAACTTTGATTCATTCCAATTCATCAAGTATCCTCCTTGTAACGAATTTCCAAACGTGCAGTGCTTTTTGGTGCATCCCATAGGACCCTTGAAAAAATTATGTCAGTGAAGTTTCAGCAAGAAAAATACCACTTTTTCAAAGAATAAATACAACATAATATGCATGTGATCGAAAGAATGAAATTCGACAACGCGACATTCTATCGTAAGTGTGATATGAGCCTCTGGCGTCAACGGTCCAATCTCACGTCAGCAGCTGAATTTCCTAGGATTCTAGGGTCCGAAGGTCTGGTTTTTAATGCATGCCTACAATTCTATTCAACCTTTTTTTGCAGTAACTTGAGAAAATTTTCTCGAATAAAATTAATTTAAATAAGTGGTTGCATTCTTAGCAAAACATAAGAAGTACAAAAAACAAGCAAAACATGCCAAAGAAAACTTTTATTCAAAAATAGAAATCGCTGTGTATTTCATTTCAAGTAAATTCATAATTCATAAGGTGTTTGCAATATTAAAAAA
>REGM01000122.1:377318-434755 GCA_004194415.1 Aurelia aurita
TTATAGTAAACCACCCAAGCCTTCCAACCAAAGGAAGAGACGATGTATCGTAAGAGCTGTTAGTAACGATTCGTGCGGCACGGTTTTGCAGCTTTTGAAGCTTATCAAGCAGGGTTTCTCCACAGCAACCCCACACCGAGCAGCAGTTTCTGAAATGTGGTTCAACTATACTTACAAAGATAGACAAGTATCACTGCTGACAAGCCACTAGAATTTAATCATGCTATTGATGCCACAATTTTTTTTAATTTAGCTGTCTCAAAGACCAAATTGGTATCAGGCATGATATATATTTAAGTGTGTCAAACGCTATGAAATTAACGCTCTTTGACTTCATGCCATAGTTCAAACAAAAACATCAGTATCAGTCATTTAGTCATAAAAAAGCGCCACATTCCTACAATTCAAAAAGGGAATGAAATTCTTGAACGCTATTTAGGCTTTCTGTGATATAAGTAATAGATATAAAAAGCAAATGAATTTTGAAAAATTGCAAATAATATACAATACCCTTCATTGTGATAAAGTTCACATGCATCGGAAAAATTTGGCCTCCTGGGCAGTGTTGGAAGCAGAATCCCTAGAACAAAATACATGAAACTTAGATGCCAAAACCAAAGTGCACCAACAACAGTGGGATGAAGTAAACAAACGGTTGTTTTGTAATGTTCCTTGGAGATCCCTTTTCATGCCCATAAGAAGAACACATATCGCTCTCTACGGCTCAAAATAAAGATCTACAGAAAATGCAAACATAGTTCAGACTTTGTGCATTAGGCATTAGGCATTAGGCTGCTATTGGAAAAGCTTGGACAAGCTTATAGTTCTATTCCTGTGACTATTCAAATCGGTAAACAAGTGACAATTGACACCTCGTACCATAGTTAATTTTGACTTCAGTCGTCCTCAGGAAAAAGGTACCACTCATTTGAAGGATCTTCTTTAAAAGTATGACATCTATGCTCATTCGAAAACGAATTGTGAGCCTATTCTTTGAGCGCCCTCAAACTCTCCATCATCAACGCAGCTTGTAAACTTTTTCAAAATGGCTTCTGGCTTTCAATTTTATGATTTACGTACATATATGGCAGGAGGCCTAAAATTACTTTTCCGTCAAGAATTTCGAACAACAATCCATTCTGGAATCTGGAATAGAAACAGACAGAAAGCTCAGGTACCCCGTCTTAAAGCAAAACGTATAACGTATCGATGCTATAAGAACTTTAATGAGAACGATTTTTTATCTGATGTCAGAAATGCCAATTTTGAAATTGATCATCAAAGTGCAGATGATGCATACGAACATCTTACCAAAACTTTTCGTGCGCTAGTAGACAAACATGCACCATTGAAAACTAAAACACTCCGAGGGAACACTGCTCCATTTATGAATCGGGATCTAAGGAAAGGAATTTATACCCGAGCTAGACTTCAAAAGAAACTGAAGAAGCATCCTTCAAAGGAAAATGAAATCCAGTATAAAAAACAACGAAATAAATGTGTTTCACTAAGGAAAAAGGCAATTAGAAACCATTTCAAGAATGCGACCAGCAATGGTCTAGTTTCAAACCAAGATTTTTGGAACCTCGTCAAACCCTTTCTCTCCAATAAAGGGGGGTTGCATGGTAATGACATTACCCTTGTCAAAGAAGACAGAATTATAACTGACGACAAAGAACTTGTCGAAGTTTTTAATGACCATTACATCAATATCGNGACTATTCAAATCGGTAAACAAGTGACAATTGACACCTCGTACCATAGTTAATTTTGACTTCAGTCGTCCTCAGGAAAAAGGTACCACTCATTTGAAGGATCTTCTTTAAAAGTATGACATCTATGCTCATTCGAAAACGAATTGTGAGCCTATTCTTTGAGCGCCCTCAAACTCTCCATCATCAACGCAGCTTGTAAACTTTTTCAAAATGGCTTCTGGCTTTCAATTTTATGATTTACGTACATATATGGCAGGAGGCCTAAAATTACTTTTCCGTCAAGAATTTCGAACAACAATCCATTCTGGAATAGAAACAGACAGAAGTTCTGTAATATATCTAAAAATTTCTTCTGCCCCCTTCCCTAGCAGGAATAGATGATTACGGACAAGATGGTGGTAGGGGGCATTTCCCCAAAATTCGTTGCGTGTCATTGTAGAATCTCCATAGAATCGTAACTGTTTCTGTCTAAGAACGTGATGAATTCTGGGAAAATTCCTCTTAACGCCATTTTTCCGTAATCGTCTGTCGATCTTCTGGATTAAGTCTTTTACATAATTAAAAAGGAATATACCTGTTGTAGTATCGAATCGTGCACTTAGAACTTTCTTTACACCATCCTTTGATAGACTTTTGCTCACTGGTGAAGAAATGATTGCATCTGATTCCATTGACATATCCACGCTACCATGGGCAGACATTGAGCTTTCTGTCAAGAATTCATAAATTTGATAAAAAAACAGATATGGCACAATTTTACAACATGGACATCAGAAAATTACAACCATTGACCATATGTTAAAGGGTTTGTGCAAGGTTAAAAGATTGCATTTGCAAACAGCAAAACAATCTAAAAATATCCCATTCAAATCGAACAAGCGCCGTGAATAATGGATAGCAACAGAAACAATGCTGTGTTTGAGTGTTTTCTTTCTTCCATTTATAGACACGCCTATTTACCATAGCATATTTCCTTTAAGCATTGTGGAGCTTATTGTGTTGCAATCTATCAAACAGTCGACTCTCTTGCTTGTAGTGGCAAGACTGAATTCCAAAAAAATATTTGGAATGTCCTTCCAAGATTTATGTGCATTCGTGTCAAGGACCAAATAAATTCTAGACATACTGCAATGACTTTGAATTTGTGGGAATTTGTGCTTCTAGAATCCTACCTGGTTTTGAAGCATCCTCTGAAATCACAAGAAATGCTGATCAAATTCAATTTTAATGCCGCAATACCACTTACATTGATTTCGTATGTCTTTAATGAAGTTCTTATGTTGCGCAAAACACGATTTTATTTACAAAATCGCAAGTTATAAATTCCTGGATAAAAAAATGTTTTGCAAAGTACTATTGCTCAAAATAAGGTTTTTCATGCCGCAATGTTATCGTCTCTCTCCCAGAAGAATAAAATACCGATCACCTATCAAATTTATTTGGTTTTTGACACAAATACACAAAAAGAAAATCTAAAGATCAGTAAAATAATAACATTTTGGTGATTTCCCAAAAGGTTGAAGTTTGTTTGTGTTTCTTTTGTCTGTGTCATTAGAAAGGCATTGGGGGTTGAACACATGACAAATTCAATAGCATATGTAGACGTTTAGCAGAAAAATCATTATTTAATGATTTTTCATGTTGCATTTTCAGTACAACAATTTTAGAATATAGGATCACAAACTAAAAGCGATATATCGCCGTCCTTTATTGAAAAAATTGACATTTTGATTTGCTAATTCAATTAGGTGTAAAACATACCAGATCGATTTTTAACGTTTCTTAAAGTAAATCAACGGAGTTAAAGTAGCTTAGCTAGGGGGATTGGGCCAAACTAAATATAACATATTGTATTTTATATCCTCTATTGATGAAAACAATACGAGCGTAAGTGTTCCGTGTCGTTCTTGTGTGGTATGTTTAGACTTGATAGCTATATTTCCGTTCATTTACTTTTAATGTCATTTCGTTCTATTTCATCATAGTTCTGGTGGCCTTCTCAGAAAACATGGTCCATACATTCACACTGTTTTCAGATTTTAGCTACGCAGCATATAAAGGGAGGTTTCCACGCGCGCGAATTCCCGAGTGAATTTATCAGCAGATTGAACTTATATTGTTTCGCTAAAGAAAGACAAAATTGTCAGCGAAAAGTTGAGATGTTTTGACTTTCTGGTGAATTTTCCAGAAAATAATGAGACCCCAGGAGCGTGCTGTCATGGAACTAGTAAAACTGCATTGTTTTTTATACCGGGTGAGTCAGAAAAAACGTGGGGCGTTTAACAAGCCATATTCTGGTCAAAAGCAAGTCAAATCGGGAGTGTTGAATGTTTATTTTGTAGTAGAAAGATTGAATTAGTTATAGAAATTTAGTTTGTTAAAATCGGGGATTTCTTTCCTTACTTATTTGCGATTTTGTGATGTAGCCATGTTAGTGAAAAATATCACTAGTAAAAGAATTTTCAGCTTGCTAACAATGCAATTAAATAACTAGTCCCCTAGGGATACAACATAAGCAGCATTAGTTTTTCCTTTTCTGCTCTAACTCAATGCATGCCTTGCTTCAAGTTTTTGGTAGAGAAAAAATATGATTGTCATGGTTTAGAAGGTCACACGTGCATGAATATGAATCTAATCGAAGGCCTATTTTAGCAATATTGCGAAATACCATCATACTAAAATCGCTCGTAATTCTCGAACGGAAAGACCGATTTCGACCAAACAAATTTTCATATCTAAGTTAGCTTTTCTTCTATGCAATGAACTTTAAAGAAACGGATTTCCGAATTAAACTGCATCAATAAAAATTGGCAAACACCCCACGTTTTTTCTGAATCACCCGGTATATTTTAATTTGCAAATTGGATTCCGTCAGGTAAATTTTCCAAATAATTCTTTCATGAGTTTGCTTGAGTAGTAACCGGTTTTAAAGCTATCACGATTTACAAACCTTCCATTGCCTCCATCGCAGGGGATGCTACATTGATTTGCCTACGCATAGCATCATCATCGTCATCGTAATCGTAATCAGTCACATCACTTCTTAGTCGATCTCTGTCCTCCCTATTTACTGAACCACTTCTACAAAATCTGTCAAAAGAGTCGAGGCTAACGGATCTCCTCTTCTGGAGTGCCCTTTCCAAATGGTCACTGTGTGTAACATCTTCATCGTCTTCAGAAACATAAGTGATTCGATAAGCACCTGGAATAGATCATAAATGTTTTTAGCTTGTGATTTTGGGGACCTGCCTTGGAGGGTCTGAAGTCATACGTCTAACAAACGAAGTAAGGAGGAAAATCTAGCAAAAGACTCATTTCTTGATAAACTTTTAGCCTTAAAAACAGTTGACAAAACATAGAAGTTATAGAAGGGCATATAGGAGGAAGGACGAAGAGTCTTTTCAATTTTAAATGTGCGATGATTAAAAAAAGAGCTCTAGAACAAAATTCGAAATTTCTGTAGAAAAATGATGGTCATTTAGAGCAATCCCGAGCTACAACAGTTAAAAAAGATCAAAGTCCTCTTAATGAACATTTTCTTCATCGTTATGGCTAAAAATAAAGTTTTAAATTGCGAATATGGAAAAATGAAAGGCGCACAAAAAATTATTTCCTTGTTGCGAGAAAATATGGGGCGGCAAAATTGCCAGAGCGAAAATAAAGGAGACGGAACTTGAGGGAATAAAGTAAGTAAGATAACAGAGAGTAGAAATTGCAAACAATAAACATGACTTTTGCATCGACTGAAATAAACTTCCTACCCTCTGAATGAACACTGGATGCAAGAACAACCGTTGGTCCTTCCTCGTCAAAATGCACGTGATCCTGTTTTGATTTCACATCAGGTACCTCTGGTGAGAATAGCCTCGGGTCATCTGATTCTGATTTTTGAAATGTGTGTGGAATTTCTTGGTCCAGACTTAACCCACTAGAAACTGAAAAGGAACATTATAATAAGGGATATTAAAGGTAGGTTGAATCAGTCAGTCAGTCAGTCAGTCAGTCAGTCAGTCAGTCAGTCAGTCAGTCAGTCAGTCAGTCAGTCAGTCAGTCAGTCAATTATTTGTTTTAAGTGGGCTGTCAGGATTTTCTAGNGAAAACAATACGAACGTAAGTGTTCCGTGTCGTTCTTGTGTGCTATGTTTAGACTTGATAGCTATATTTCCGTTCATTTACTTTTAATGTCATTTCGTTCTATTTCATCATAGTTCTGGTGGCCTTCTCAGAAAACATGGTCCATACACTCACACTGTTTTCAGATTTTAGCTACGCAGCATATCAAGGGAGGTTTCCACGCGCGCGAATTCCTGAGTGAATTTATCAGCAGATTGAACTTATATTGTTTCGCTAAAGAAAGACAAAATTGTCAGCGAAAAGTTGAGATGTTTTGACTTCCTGGTGAATTTTCCAGAAAATAATGAGACCCCAGGAGCGTGCTGTCATGGAACTAGTAAAACTGCATTGTTTTTTAAACCGGGTGAGTCAGAAAAAACGTGGGGCGTTTAACAAGCCATATTCTGGTCAAAAGCAAGTCAAATCGGGAGTGTTCAATGTTTATTTTGTAGTAGAAAGATTGAATTAGTTATACAAATTTAGTTTGTTAAAATCAGTCATTTCTTTCCTTATCTATTTTGCTATTTGTAATGTAGCCATGTTGGTGAAAAGTATGGCTAGTAAAAGAACTTTGAGCTTGCTAACAATGCAATTAAATGACTAGTCCCCCAGGGATACAACATAAGCAGCATTAGTTTTTCCTTTTCTGCTCTAACTCAATGCATGCCTTGCTTCAAGTTTTTGGTAGAGAAAAAATATGATTGTCATGGTTTAGAAGGTCACACGTGCATGAATATGAATCTAATCGAAGGCCTATTTTAGCAATATTGCGAAATACCATCATACTAAAATCGCTCGTAATTCTCGAACAGAAAGACCGATTTCGACCAAACAAATTTTCATATCTAAGTTAGCTTTTCTTCTATGCAATGAACTTTAAAGAAACGGATTTCCGAATTAAACTGCGTCAATAAAAATTGGCAAACACCCCACGTTTTGTCTGAATCACCCGGTATATTTTAATTTGCAAATTGATTCCGTCAGGTAAATTTTCCAAATAATTCTTTTAAAACTATCACGAGTTACAAACCTTCCATTGCCTCCATCGCAGGGGATGCTACATTGATTTGCCTACGCATAGCATCATCATCGTCATCATAATCGTAATCAGTCACATCACTTCTTAGTCGATCTCTGTCCTCCCTATTTACTGAACCACTTCTACAAAATCTGTCAAAAGAGTCGAGGCTAACGGATCTCCTCTTCTGATGAGCCCTTTCCAAATGGTCACTGTGTGTAACATCTTCATCGTCTTCAGAAACATAAGTGATTCGATAAGCACCTGGAATAGATCATAAATGTTTTTAGCTTGTGATTTTGGGGACCTGCCTTGGAGGGTCTGAAGTCATACGTCTAACAAACGAGGTAAGGAGGAAAATCTAACAAAAGACTCATTTCTTGATAAAATTTTAGCCTTAAAAACAGTTGACAAAAGATAGAAGTTATAGAAGGGCATATAGGAGGAAGGACGAAGAGTCTTTTCAATTTGAAATGTGCGATGATTAAAAAAAGAGCTCTAGAACAAAATTCGAAATTTCTGTAGAAAAATGATGGTCATTTAGAGCAATCCCGAGCTACAACAGTTAAAAAAGATCAAAGTCCTCTTAATAAACATTTTCTTCATCGTTATGGCTAAAAATAAAGCTTAAATTGCGAATATGGAAAAATGAAAGGCGCACAAAAAATTATTTCCTTGTTTCGCGAAAATATGGGGCGGCAAATTGCCAGAGCGAAAATAAAGGAGACGGAACTTGAGGGAATAAAGTAAGTAAGATAACAGAGAGTAGAAATTGCAAACAATAAACATGACTTTTGCATCGACTGAAATAAACTTTCTACCCTCTGAATGGACACTGGATGCAAGAACAACCGTCGGTCCTTCCTCGTCAAAATGCACGTGATCCTGTTTTGATTTCACATCAGGTACCTCTGGTGAGAATAGCCTCGGGTCATCTGATTTTGACTTTTGAAATGTGTGTGAAATTTCTTGGTCCAGACTTAACCCACTAGAAACTGAAAAGGAACATTATAATAAGGGATATTAAAGGTAGGTTGTATCAGTCAGTCAGTCAGTCAGTCAGTCAGTCTATCAGTCAGTCAGTCAGTCAGTCAGTCAGTCAGTCAGTCAGTCAGTCAGTCAGTCAGTCAGTCAGTCAGTCAGTCAGTCAGTCAGTCAGTCAGTCAGTCAGTCAGTCAGTCAGTCAGTCAGTCAGTCAGTCAGTCAGTCAGTCAGTCAGTCAGTCAGTCAGTCAGTCAGTCAGTCAGTCAGTCAGTCAGTCAGTCAGTCAGTCAGTCAGTCAGTCAGTCAGTCAGTCAGTCAGTCAGTCAGTCAGTCAGTCAGTCAGTCAGTCAGTCAGTCAGTCAGTCAGTCAGTCAGTCAGTCAGTCAGTCAGTCAGTCAGTCAGTCAGTCAGTCAGTCAGTCAGTCAGTCAGTCAGTCAGTCAGTCAGTCAGTCAGTCAGTCAGTCAGTCAGTCAGTCAGTCAGTCAGTCAGTCAGTCAGTCAGTCAGTCAGTCAGTCAGTCAGTCAGTCAGTCAGTCAGTCAGTCAGTCAGTCAGTCAGTCAGTCAGTCAGTCAGTCAGTCAGTCAGTCAGTCAGTCAGTCAGTCAGTCAGTCAGTCAGTCAGTCAGTCAGTCAGTCAGTCAGTCAGTCAGTCAGTCAGTCAGTCAGTCAGTCAGTCAGTCAGTCAGTCAGTCAGTCAGTCAGTCAGTCAGTCAGTCAGTCAGTCAGTCAGTCAGTCAGTCAGTCAGTCAGTCAGTCAGTCAGTCAGTCAGTCAGTCAGTCAGTCAGTCAGTCAGTCAGTTATTTGTTTTAAGTGGGCTGTCAGAATTTTCTAGCTACTTAAAGCTAATTTAGGCCCACTATGCATGCCACATCCAGGCATGGGACCCCTAGTTTAACGTCCCTTCCGAAGGACGGCGAAGTGAGTTGCGAGGTCAGTCCCCGGGTCAGGCCTCCGAGGTCACCCATCCGGAGTTTGACCTCACTCGACCGAGCTTAACTTCAGTCACCTGATGAAAACTGTATAAGCCGCTTGGCCACTCACCCCACCGCTCGGCCACTCACCCCACAACCCAGTCTGTGCGGGAAAGCAAGAGTGAAATTCGTAAAACAAATGATACAGGTATGATCAAGACGAAGCGATTTTAGTGTCTCAAGAATAGATTTTACACCTTCAGAGCAGCCAACCATAATGTTTTGCTTTCTCTGTATACTTAGGGTGTGTTTGATTAGTAATTCCGAACCTACCACATTCTGAAAACAGTAGACTTCGCAGAGACGGAAATATACTTCCAATCAAACACAAAAATCTTGAAACGGTAGGTTTTGGATTCTGAAAATCTTCTGCCTTTTGGAGCAGAAGGTTCAGAAGGCCTTCCAAACCTACCAAACCTACCGTTTTGAAAATTTTGGAGCCAATCAAACATAAATTCCGAGTCTACCAAGTCTACCGTTTTCAGAATTGGTACCAATCAAACACACCCTTATATTTGAGTGCATGCGGAGGTGTGAAATCTATTCTTGACAACCACAAATCGCTTTGTGTTGTCAGAGTCCTGGCGATTCTATTTCACAAAATTCGCCCTTGCAGCGAGCAAATAAAATTGAGCAAATCAACATCCGCAGGGAGCAAATAAAATTGATAAAATCAACATCCACACCATCCAAGTTGAATTTCAACATAAACATGAAAGCAAATTTAAGAATACCATCGACATAACTTAATCTTAAATTGCTTAGGAAATCAAATATTTATGCCTAGAGAATGAAATGTGAAAAACTATTTACAAAAAATACCGGGTGTCCCAAAAAGTACTCCTGTTTAAGAAATTACCACAATTTGATTACAACGCCGATCTTTAAATTTCTTTTTTGGGCAAGTAGATCAAGGGCAAAACTAATTTCCCAGATATAGCTGATCTTTTACTTGGTTTAAGAATTATAATATTTAGCTCTTTTTAGGGCTGCAAGGTTTTGAAGCATACTGCGAAAAAGCACTGATGGTCACCAGATTAATTTTTGTGTCCATATTAAGCCTTTAATTTCGTCAAAAATGACTGAAAAAAACGCACACTATCATTGGAGACGTCAAGGATAAACAAATCTAAAAATGTTCACTCTTAGGAAAGATTGACTATTTTTCTTAGAAAGTATAGCTCAAAATAAGGTTTTCTAGCGCGTAATTCTTCGAGCTTTAAGTATTGAAAACGAACATTTTATCATCTTAACATAATTTTGGATCATTGACAAAACAAATCAAAAATAAAATTTTATCATAGGTTTGATAATCGAGTTTTGGTGATTTTTTTAAACAAGAGTACTTTTTTGGAACAGCCTTTTGAAGTCATGTATATTTTATCATCTAGGAATTAGTATATAGCTAATTTACAAAGAAATTGTTCACCTATCTGCTGACCCTTATTCCTACAAGTTACAATTGCAAGATACTATCTAATTTAATTAAACACCGAATTTTCATCTCCACTAATAAATTATTGTCATAAAACTGCCGAAAGTTTTATTGATTAAGATCTCGAAACATTTAATTATGTTGACTGTTATTTGCAATTTCTGTTCTATATCTTACATGGCACGATGCTAAAGCTTTCGGTGTATCTCACAAGTTAAAGCAGTAAAGAAGAAAGTTACCATTGTAATAAAATGTTGAGAATGACGTGTGGCAATAGTTTCAGAAAATAAACATAAATTTCTGTGATAAATAAACTACAATGCTAAGATTGAAATAAACTAATTTATTTATCAGAATGTCTATTTATTTATATACTTTTCTATATTTAATTATTTATTCATTCATTCATTCATTCATTCATTCATTTATTTATTCATTTATTTATTCATTTATTTATTTATTCATTTATTTANACATGGCACGATGCTAAAGCTTTCGGTGTATCTCGCAAGTTAAAGCAGTAAAGAAGAAAGTTACCATTGTAATAAAATGTTGAGAATGACGTGTGGCAATAGTTTCAGAAAATAAACATAAATTTCTGTGATAAATAAACTACAATGCTAAGATTGAAATAAACTAATTTATTTATCAGAATGTCTATTTATTTATATACTTCCCTATATTTAATTATTTATTCATTCATTCATTCATTCATTCATTCATTTATTTATTCATTCATTCATTCATTCATTCATTCATTCATTCATTCATTTATTTATTTATTTATTTATTCATTTATTTAATCATTAATTTATTTATTTATTCATTCATTCAGTAATTCATTTATTTATTCATAAAATTAATTTATTTGTTTCCACCATTTATCGTCTTTTCTCTGCGAAATTACTCAAATAAGCGACCCGTGCGTAGTGACGTCATTACACACAAATATTGGTGCCCTCTGACATCACGTTGAGTGCAAATGAGGCTGCCAAATTGTTTTCTTGCCCCTGAATCGTGGCTAGCTTCTTTATCACGTACTCGTGGAAAAATGGCGACTAATGACGACGATATTTGGCCTAAATTATTAAAAATGTCTAACGAATTGACAGCTGTTACGAACGTCAAAATGTGGGGAAAAGTGGGCAGTTTGCTTTAGAAGTTGCTAAGTTTGTTTTCGAACGTCCATTTTAAAAACCCTGAATTTGTCCTTTAAAAGTGCACTGCTCCTCCTTCAGCCGAGACAACATTTAGGTAAAAATGTTCTGATATGTTTCAACCTTGGTGATTTCTCAGCTATCATTATCTTTTAAGTAATGGAAATACTAGATAACTGGTGGAAATCTTTTTATATTAACAATGGACAAGTCAAACAAAAGTGCTCTGTAATTCAATTCATGTGGACCTTCTGAGAAGAATGAGGCCGTCTTCTAACAGACAAATGTTAGGTCTTAGAACGAGCATAGTTTGTGAAAATTTATGAAACCAGTAAAACAGTATTACATAATGTAATAATGTAATAAAGAGAAAGAACTCACGTTTGTGTTTTGAATTTGAATCTGGGGGTCCTTCTTTGGTATCATAAGCGAACAGAAATTCTTGATAAACGTGTTCGTCCTATAATAAAAATATATAAAATATATAAAGCTGTTTTTGGAAAGGCTTGAAAAATGCCAGAAATTACAGGATGAGAACGACGAAAAAAACATATTCGCGTGCAGTCATTTTCTTATAAGAAACTGCTTATACTCAATTAGCCTCTGCTGGAAAATTAAGAACTCAGAGAAAAGTTCAAGCATGGGCGATAAGAAACGCGGTAGTTAATTCCTAAAAAAAAATTCTTCCTGTGTCCTTATGCCCAATCCCCCTGTGTCCCTATGCCCGTGAGGGTTGTTGTTGTTGTTGTGCCTGGTTTTCCTTGTTCCCCTGTGTTCTGATTACAGCAACCTTCACGGGCATAGGGACACAGGAAGAAATTTTTTTTAGGAATTAACTACCGCGTTTCTTATCGCTCATGGTTCAAGGTTAAGAAATTGTTTCAACTTCTAGTTTTGAGTTGCAAAGTGCCTTAAAAAAAACTGCATTACTAACTTGAAAGTATAATTTTTGTTTATGATTTGTTTCTTTATTGTCGTCATCTGGGCTCAAAACGCTATATTTGTGGTTCTCGATGAATTGTGATAACTTGTGGAAATTACATTTATGAAGATTAAGAAACTCTGCAAAAAACTTTTACTATAAGAATTGGACGCAAAGTTAAGAAACCGTACTTCAGCGATCAGAGCCAAGTATCATGTAAAAAATGAGTGTACAAGATCTTTAGTTCATATCATTCAAGCATTTATTACCACTTATTGAAATCCACGATAGATGGATTTTACTGTAACTTTACATCAAAGCTGAACTCATCTTGCGAATTATTGCAAATGCTTTGTTGTCATACAATCATCAAAACGTGCTAGTGTTACAAGAAACTAAAACCTTACCGTTAAATCACTGTCGGAAGTTACTTTGGGTATCATCGAATTCAAATCATCCGGTTTGCCTGGGACAACAACATTGATTGGAAATGAATCCTGAAACTAAACAAAAATAAATTATGAAAAAGTCTACCGGGGTCCCCAAAAAAAGTATACATATTTGGTCAACCCTAACGATCAGAATTTAGCATGAATCAATCCGAAACCATTTTTAAAACATTACTCGATAGTTATCTTGAACATAGATACCTTGTTTGTTGACATTGATGCTTTGAGAGTAGAGATATAAATCTTCAAAGGACAAATTTGCCACCACTTCCCAACCAGAGCTTTTGCGTTTTGGCCAAAACAATATCCACAATTTGTTTCACTTAAAATGAATAGAGTTTACCTCGGAGCTCCCTTGATAATAAGCGTCACGTAAATTATATTTTGTGAAACGCATTTGTTGTGCAGTTCCTAATTTTTCTCCTCCTGGTTCAAATTTGTCCAAGTCTAATGTTGACTTATTCGCTGTGCTTTAAGAATTTGCTTAGGCCAAAACGCCAAAGCTCTGGTTGGGAGGTGGAGGCAAATTTGTCCTTTGAAGATTTATATCTCTACTCTCAAACCACCAATGTCAACAAACAAGGTATCTATGTTCAAGTTAACTACCGAGTAATGTTTTAAAAATGATTTCAGATTTATTCATGCTAAATTCTGATCGTTAGGGTTGACCAAATCTGTATATTTTTTTTTTGGAACACCCGGTAAATATTTTAAAAATAAAAAAAATTGGATTATTTTACTTATCATTAAAATAATCTAATAGATCTATAAAATAATCTATTTAATTTTAGTTATTTCATTGGGCTACTTTTGGTAAAGCTTTGGTCTGTGGCTGATCGCAGATTTGGACTTTAAAGATTAACATCTCCGCCTCCAAAGCAAAGACATTGAAAAGTAAGATATACATGATAAAATTAACTTCCGGGTGTTAAAAAATTTTCAATTTTTGACGGACCCTGATAGGCCGTACACAACGCCGATTTTGAACATTTATGATCTTTAGTCAACATCCCAAATTATACTTTGCAATTCTTTGTCAACTTGTCGGCTGGCCACTTACTGAGTAATAAGCGATTCCTTGAAAATGATATTGGTTTGGAAACTGACTAAATCGATTTAAAAACATCGATCAAATTTTGCAGAGACTAAACCGAAGAGACAAAGAAACTATTACTTCATCAATGCAAAGACTTCATTGAAATTATAAAAATGAAAGTCTCTGCATTGATACAAACAATAATAAATTTGGGAAACCATCGAAAAATCGCTCGTGCAACAATTCATAACTAATAAAATTCCCAAGACGTTTGCAAGAGTTTTCTCGTTATCCTGTCCAGTCTCGAGTCCGGAATAGACGGGGGGATGGAATAAACGGGGTGGGTGCAAAATTTCCCGAATCCTAGTAAAAAGGGGGTCTGGCATAAACGGGCTGGGTGGAAAATTTCCATAAAACTAAATAAAAGGGGGTGGAATGAGAGCACACGATGTTTGTTACTGTACAGACCACAAGCAATTTAAAAATCACAGAAAAATTATTAAAATGACACTCAGGAAAGATAATTGTCGAATGTTTCAAATTCTAAGAAGCTCAAACTTAATAAACGGGGGTCTCAAATAAGGATCTGCTGGGTGAATTTTTTTCAAAAATTTAATAAGCGGGGTACGTTTATTCCGGACTCGAGAGTACTTCAGTCTTTGAACTCTATACGTCAGTCTTTAGAATTTTATAAAAATTGTTATAACACAGGAAGTAGCTAGCCAAAACATTCAACAAAGAATTGCAAAGTATAATTTGGGATTTTGACTAAAGATTAAAAAATAATTCTTCAAAGTGAGCCCAGTGAACGATGTACTGTGTAACCTTTTCACCAAAAACTCGGAATGCTCCTCCCGTAGCTTCCGTAATACCGAGACTGATTTAAGATTGCCAAAGAAAAAATCAGCAACTGGGCAAAAATGCTTTTCCTTCCGGGGAGCAAAACTATGGAATAGCCTTCCAGCTGAGTCTAAGATGGCATCCTTCCGAAATAGTTTAAAAGAATCTATTAAGGGTTGAGTATTCTCTTTACATTGTAAATAATGTATAATTATTGTAAATATTATTTTAACAATATGGTTTTTTATATTCTAATGAGTGATTATTTATAATTAATATTGTAATTAAGGTTTTATCGGAGGGCCCCTTGAAAAACAGCTTCTCCTGAAGGGCAACCCTCCTTAAAAGAATGAAATATGAAATATATATCTATCATGGCCAGTAAAAAATTTATACTTCTTTGTTGCATCCGGAACAGTTAGAATTATTGAAGCAAGAAATGTATCGCTGGGCTGAATCAAAGCGGTTGCATTCATTTTCGGACACCCAGTACATTTTTCGGAGACGCGGCAGTTGAAGACCAAATAACGATATATCAATTGTTCATAAGTAGGACAAATTTTCGAATTCGAATCTCATTCGTTGACGTAAAAGTCTGCTTGAGCATTCAAACGATCTTACGTCAAATGCAAGAACTTCATCAAAAGTAAGGTTCTTGCGTACGCATTACATGAAAATCTCCCATTCTTATTTGCAACTTACGTCATTTATTCGCGTTTTAAGTTCTTTACAACATGTGATGATACGTGAAAAAGCAGCCAACACTGCGGTGTGATATTCTGAGCTAGCAGAAACTAGTAATCTGTTCAAAACTAAGCAAATATGATGATACAATCTTTATTGCATTATGAAGTGAGAGGATCTCAATATATGCTCTATCTGGACAAAGGATGACAATTCTACTTGAACAGCTGTTATTCCTTTTCTCAGTCACAATACTGTCAAAGGGAAATTACGTAGCATGTCTGGTTCGATTCTAGTGGAGTTCTTGCAACCGGGGGTGGGGGAAGGCTGTTTTGTACTGCCAGTAAGCAGTCAAAGTTGCTAACACCGTAAACTCTCGATTTCTTCTGCAAGTTTCTTTGTTAATTGATCGTTTTTAAAGGAATACGTTTTATCATTCGATGAATCATCATTGGGATATAAAAGTTCTTCAGACATTCCGATATCTTTTCGGCCTTTTAAAGGCGAACACGGATAGGCCACAGGCAAGATCCGAATTTACATGTTGCATGGAAATTCCATTCAACTAGGTACAAAAACCGAAGCAAAGCTGTGGTGGAAGCAGTGGTCAAGATGGCAATGAAGAAGATGCAACAGATAGAAAAACCACCAGCCATCCTAGAAACTATATTGAAATCTTCTACCATCCAATTGAGCCACATAGCATTCCTCGACAGTTTTCTGCATTGCTCGTAGCGTGGGCTGGGTGGCTAGGCCCATTACGAATGTAAGCAATGAGCCTTCAAGATAAGTTTGCAAGGATTAGCATCAAAGGAACACCCTCTCCAATCCGAAATATGAGCCTTGGAAAGAATTCATGATCCAATACCTCCTATTACAGAGCAATTCAATTGTCTTACAGTAAATAGAATCGACGCAAGCATGCGAGAGAAGAATCTGCTATTGAAAATGAACTGCCTTACCTCTGGAATATAATTATCTTCTTCCAGCTCATTTGACAACGACGCACTGATACTGTCCTCACTATCCAGCCTCGCCTTGACTTTTTCTGGCCTCTTTTTGACACTTTTCCCTCGTTTCTTTGGTTTCAGATGCGTAACAAGTTCATCAGAGTCAGCATCCTCGCCCGCCATTATAGGTAATCGTTCCTTTCCATGCGCAGTTCTACACAACAGATCAGGCGTAGAACGAGTTCTCACTTCTGCCCTCCCATCAACGATTGTGACGTCAGGGGGGGTCTGAGTTCCACTTGAGATTTGACTAGAATCTGTGCTCGTGTATGAAGATGATTTCTGTGGGATGTATGATGAATGCGTAACTTTCTTGGCTGCGTAAAATTCCGTTGGCTTGAATAGTGGTTCACGAGCGAACCCGACCAGAGGTGAATTCTGAAAGGAAATTAAAAGCTTCAAATCTATTCTGAGGAATACTAAAGTCTATCTCAAATTAGATGTCACGTGAGATTTGCGATAACGCAAAATTACTTATGAAAAGTACTTCAGCTGCTTTTATTCGCGGAAATTTTCACGTGACATCTAATTTGAGGCCGACTTTAAGAAATCTCAAAAATGGACTGCAATCCTGGACAAAACAGCAGATAATTTTGTTCTTCTATCAAACTTACTAGCCCCCTCTCCAAACTGCGAAGGACAAAACCGCGAAGCATAAGTGCAAATGCCAGAGATTTCTGGAATCAAATATGGGTGTTAGACACTTAAAAGGCACAAAAATTGAGATTCACTTACAAAAGCAATCATCCTATCTTTCAACAATCTTTGTATTGAATTTTTTAATTAAAGACAAGACCTTATATGAATTTTGAAGGAAACAATTAAATTTGTTGCGTGACAATTTTAGGACAAATTATACAACGAGAACAACTTGCAAGAGATTGCACGCGTTTTGGCTCAGTATTCGTCAAAACTAGATACTCGATCTTTTGCAAATAGTTGCAGATTGTAAAATGCAGCTTTTCCGATAAAATTCTAAGTTAAAAGTCCAAAAGCTTGATTAATAAGCAATTGTCAATGTTAGCATTCTTCGCCTAAAATTCTGATTCGACCTCGACTGTTTTATCTATTATGGCACCTGCAAATTACACAGTAAAGCATTTGTTATTTATTTAGAATTTAATTACTTACGAAGTCGAGAACAAAAGTGACCATTTCGAGACCAACCAGAAGTTGCTCCAGAATAATACATCGCTGCAAAGAAATAAAACTAAATAAGAGGGAATAGAAAGAAACCGCATCTAGTAAATGCACATACGAGGAGGTAAGTCCGATATTTCTTGGTTAGAATATTGCAGAAAACGTTATTTTTTGGTTCAAATAAACTAAATTATGTTATACTAATATTTGTGGGTTCTTTAAAGGCAATCCTGGTCTCAATTTTGCATCTTTTCGGGATATTTTACGCTCGCTTGCAGGTGGCAAGAATAAAATGAGCTGATAGTTTTGGGTTGTAATGAAGCTGGATTGATATTTTTGGGTTGTCTGAAAATTTCTTGGACTGACCCTCCCCTGTATGTATATATGTTGAGTAACCCCCCCCCCCCCCTGGGAAAATAACCACGATCTTTCCCAATGCTGCGGTTTCGACAAGAAAAGTCCTTGAATTTCATTTTAGAATCATGGATTCAGCTAAGTGAAAACATTTGAGCATAGGAAGTGATGAGTTATTTTCAACACTGTATTATCCCCACAAAACTTAAAGGGAGAATACAAGAGACCCTGGAAAAAGTTCAAGTTCCACTTGTTTTTGCTTCAGAGAACAATATAACAGTTTTTTTTTCATAAAGGAAATGCTTGTTGAATATACAGTTGAACTCCGGGGTAACGAGCCCTGAAGGAAACCAGAGAAAGCTGATTATGTAGGGAGTTCCTTACAAACCTTTTGATGAAATATTATTTACAAAAGCTCCCAACGAGGCTTCAATAGATCTCTGTATACCCTCCTCGCTGCAGTATTAGTAAGTAAACACGAAATTTTAGACTCGTGACCCAACAGCCATTCCTTCTTGGCTGTTAAGTCCATAAAAAGTTGGACATTCTCGGTGCTCGCAATAAGAGCCGCGGATGCATCATCGCGGATACACGTTTTTTTATATAAGAAACTAGTTTATAAGAAAATAGTACCAGGATGGCCGAAAATTCAAGAAACTTTAGTACTGAGTTTTAAAAGAGGTAAGAGACTTTTAAATAATAACGTCAAAGATATAGTGCAATACTCAAGGAATTGCATTATTTGCAATAGGGTATCCTCTTTCGAAGTCCCTTCTCTTGAGCTTTTGTGTTCTGAACTAGTAGTTGCGAAAAAGAAGTGGATTATCTACAGTATCTACCGTCCCCCAAATGTCAATATAGCAACATTTTTCTCAGATCTGTCCACTTCCTTAAATCGTGCGCTGGATCGGTACGATAACATAATTTTGATGGGCGATATCAATATTGATACTCAAAATAAAACAGATCCCGGTTTTGACAAATTGGTTTCTTTTTGTGATGTGTTCGGTCTATCCAATTTAGTGACGTCGAAAACTTGTTTCACAAAAAACCATAGCTCATCCATTGACGTTATTCTAACAAATCGACCCAGGTCTTTTCAGAAGACCTCTGTTTTTGAAACTGGTCTAAGTGACTATCATTGTCTTGTAGCTACCACTATGAAATCAACTGTTCCCAGGCTAAAACCGAAACAAATAAAATATCGAAGCTACAAAAACTTTGTCCCTGAGAATTTCTTGAAGGATGTAAAGCAAGCCAAATTTGAATGCAATGAGACTAACCCTGATAAATCTTACGATCAATTGACCACTGATTTCCGAAATATAGTGGATAAACACGCTCCCATCAAAACAAAGTTTCTAAGGGGAAACAATGCACCCTTTATGAATCGAGAACTGAAAAAAGCTATGTACACTCGTGCTAGGTTCAAAACTAGATTGAATAAACACCCTTCCAGGGAAAATGAAGTAGCTTTCAAGAAGCAACGAAATCGATGCGTTGCCCTACGTAAAAAAGCCATTAAGAATCATTTCAAGAGAGTCACAAGCAATGGTCTCATGTCCAATAAAGCCTTCTGGGATCTGGTGAAACCTTTTCTCTCAAATAAGGGTGGTCTAGCAGGTACTGATATCTCACTTGTTAAAGATGACAAAATAGTTACTAATGATCATGATTTATGTGAGATTTTTAACGATTATTATATAAATATTGTCGAAAATACTTCCGGTAAGAAACCATCCAGCATCGCCGATACGAATTCTATTGATGATGATCGAGAAATTGTTAGGTTAATTCTTGATAAGTACAAGGATCATCCGAGTATCCTAGCTATAGTACAAGACCCTGAACATACTTTTGAAACCTTTTCTTTCAATGAGGTTACTACCAGAGATGTATGGCTCCAATTAAAGAGGCTCGATGGCAGTAAATCAACAGGTGTTGATCAAATTCCACCAAAACTAGTTTCTCTGGCAAGCGATGAATTGGCTGTCCCTCTTACTAACGCCATCAATTGCAGCATTCGTAACTTCATATTTCCCCAGAATGCAAAAACTGCTGCAGTTTGCCCATTAGACAAATGTGAACCCATTCGTACTGCGGAAAGAAATTATCGTCCGGTCAGTGTCCTTAACACTTTTTCCAAAATCTTCGAAAAAATTCTAAAGGAACAGCTCAGTCCCTTCCTTGATAAGACTCTTTCGATTTTTATTGCAGCTTATAGAACAGCCTACAGTACACAGCATGTTTTAATTAAACTTGTAGAAGAGTGGAAATCCAAGCTTGATAATAATTTTATTGTAGGGTCCGTCTTGATGGACCTCTCGAAAGCTTTTGATTGCATCCCGCACGATTTGATAATAGCCAAACTTCATGCATATGGCTTTGATGAAAATGCACTTGTTCTTGTCTATTCCTATCTTAAAAAACGGAAGCAGAGTGTGCGGATAAATAATGTCTACAGTTCTTTCCAAGAAATTGTATCAGGAGTACCCCAAGGATCAGTGCTAGGTCCTATTCTTTTCAATTTCTATATAAATGATCTTTTCTTTTTCATAAAGCAAGCAACCATGTACAACTATGCTGATGATAATACGCTAGCTTTCTTTTCCAAGTCCTTGCCAGATCTTGTCAAGGTTTTGGAAAATGAAGCAAATAACGCTTTATCTTGGCTCGAACGGAATGAAATGATTGCGAACCCTGACAAATTCCATGCACTTTTTGTTAAAAAAGACCAGACAGACACTTCCGGCATAAATCTTGATTTCCAAGGACATTCTATCAAATCTGAAGAAACTGTTAAACTGTTAGGTGTAACACTTGATTACAAATTGAACTTTGACCCACATATATCAAACCTTTGCAAAAAAGCAGCGGCACAGCTAAACGTTCTTAAACGACTTAAGTCTTTTATTGGTTTTGCTGAAAAAGAAGTTTTGGTGCAAAGCTTCGTGTACTCGAATTTTAACTACTGTCCTTTAGTTTGGTACTTTTCGTCTTCAAAATCAGTCCAGAAAATTGAAAGAATACAGGAACGCGCGTTAAGATTTCTGTACAATGATCATAAAAGCTCCTATGATGACCTTCTTCTGAAGTCAAAAAGATGCACAATGCAAGTTGCTCGTCAAAGAACCCTCTGTATCGAAATCTTTAAGACAATCAAAAATCTAAATCCATCTTTTATGCGGAACATATTTAGTTTAAGAACTTCAAAGTATCCATCTAGAAATCCGAATAACTTAAATCATTTTCGACCAAATCAGGTAACTTTCGGCTCCAAGAGCCTCAAAGCCATGGGACCTCAGATCTGGAATTGTTTACCAAATGAACTAAAATCAGCTGAAAATCTTAACAGTTTTAAGGGTTTGATAAAACAATGGGACGGTCCTACCTGTAAATGCAACGCTTGCAAATTTTATAACGATACCATGTAGATTTTGTCCATTTATGTCCATATAGTTTTGTAATATTTAGCTTATGTATTTACGTATTAATTTCATTAGTTATTTTTCATTTATTGGTAGATTCGATTTAGATTAGTTGTATGTATATATATATGTATATAGCTAGATAACAATCGAATTAAAATAAGGTAACAAACAAACAAATAGTGGCAAATATGTCATTGGACCCTTATTCTTGAGGAAAATCAATTCTAGTTTTAAGTTTCGAAATAGTTTCGAATGTAGTAAAACACTTTTTCTTCCCACCTGATGTTTTATATGTCAAAAAACATACCTGAAGCGAAATTAGAAACTAAATCATAATTAATGCACTCAAAATATAAGAAACAATTTAAGAAACATTTAGTACTAAAAAGCGGAAATGTTCATTTGAAATTAAAAAACTTTTAGTAGTATGGGCTGATCCAAGTATCTTGTATCAAAAAACCTGTACATTATAACTGACTAGATGGCTTCATATTATGGGTGCTCATCATCACGGACAATGTCTTTAAATGCTGACATGAACGGAAAAGAAAGGATTATAGAGCTCTGTAGTCAATAATAAATGGAAATCCTCTCCTGAAAGTTCATCATATCGAAGGTGTTCATAATTAAAGTGAATAACCTGAGTTAAAAGATGAGATCTCGTAGGTTTATAAATAACCTATTGTATTTGATAATCCAGCAAGTGGGCAAAGAAAGCAAAGCCAAAGAAAACAATGCTGTGTTTTGGTATTTCTTTATCCTATTTATAGACGGGTGCCTTATAGCTCAGGTCATTCACTTTAAGGGATTTGAAATTTGGTTCTTAAAATCAAAAGTTCCTTAAATTGTGGGTTTGTTAAACCGCTTTTATATATAAAGACTTTTCACCGAATTCACGGGACAAGACACTTGGTTCGCCATAATGGAAAATTCATTATATCGGGGATTCGTTATATGTTCATTCAACTGTACAGACATCAAAGCACCATCTTGGCAAATATCTTGTTGAATATTGGACGTGTCCAATTAGACCCTAAAATCTACCTGACTGAAATCTGCCACTCTATTCTGAACCTGTGAGGGACCCTCCCGGGAAATATCAGATAATTTCCTGAAGAAATTTGTGCTTACATAATTCAAGCTAACCAGTCACATTGCTATAAGTTGCAAAACTTGCGAAGTCATCATTACCGTTCAAGAATACAGGCAACTTAAAGGTGACCTGAAACGAAATTTTTTATTTGCAATTGCCAATAGCCTGGTTGAACAACGAAGAACGCCGTTTTCAGTTTTTTTATATCATGTTTTGGAATTATTCCTCGTTCTATGGTTGGAGCTGACGACGTCATTTTGTTTGCAAAAAGGCAAGAAAACAATTGATATCGACAACGTTTCTTATAAAAAAAAGCCCGAAAACCCAAAGCTTTGGCACTGGGCTTTCTTTTCATGAGATATATGACATTTCTTGGCATTTTTTGTCGCACTAACACACTTCAGCAGCAGGTTTAATTGCAAACATAGTCATTGTCCCAATTTTCCTACTCTCTGCCTATACTTTCCTTACTATTTCTATTTCTCTGCCTGTACTTTCCTATACTATTTCTATTTCTATATGAACTTTGTAATTTGATATAAACTTTGTAATTTTATTGACTTATTTTTACTTGTATATATACATTTATTTAACATTGTATTTAGTTTGTTGGCTTAAGTTAGCTTTGTTATTTAGTAGCTATGTAAGATGCCAACTTTAAATAAATCGATTATATTATATATATATGAATATGCAAAAAACTGACGTCATCACTTCAAGACGAAAACTGCGAATATCTCCGAAATGCAATGAAATATCGCAAAAATTTAAACGGCATCACTAATCAAACCAGTTTGTCATTTCCTTTTGCGAATAAAAATTTTCGCTTCGAGTTCCCTTTAAACATTCTGAATAAAAAACGAAGACCAACCTCCATGTCTCGTAGCAGAGCATATTTCTTGTAAAACCATTTTAGATTCTTTTCACTTGACCTTATAAGTTTGATGTAGCTGAGTATGGAGCTTTCGGTGAATGTGAGGAACAACCAAAGTTGACCTAAAATAACAAATTATGTATTTGAAAAGAATCTCATCAAAGCATTAAAAACCGTAACTCGACTCATAGGAGCAGCACAACTGCTGCTGGCCTCATAAAATGAAGCATAAGGTTGTTCATCCTCTAGTTTTGGCTTCTGCTAAATTCGATGTTTCAAAGTACCTAACTTATCAATTTTCATGGGAATTGGCTGTTTTTTCGCTGCCGAAATTTTGTTGTTTTTTCAATGTTGCAAAGTGTATAACGTGGTACGTTTGCAATCGCTTTTCATTGAGGTTGTATCAAGATTTTATGCAGGATCCAACGAAGAACAACAGGCAAAACAAAATATCATTCGTTGTGTTTCATGTTTACATTTACTATCTGCAACCAAACGGCGAACAACCTTTTGGGAACACCCTTTATGTAGAACATTCATCACTAAAGAAAAAACCAGATTACTCGGTGTCCCAAAAAATTGTGCCCTGTTCGTGAGGCTGCTGTGGAGGAGTTGTAACTTCAATTGTCTCATTTTCTATATTGTCTCGTTTTGCATAGGGAAGGCTTTTAGCGACTGAATTTGATAACTCTTTTGAGTCAATCCGATGAATATACTGTAAGTTGCTAAAAAATAAATTCTTTGTTGACAAAACGGCAGTTTTTACACCTCCTATGCATCCCAATAACTTAGGTAAAATTAGACAAATTGAGCTAAAAACTGACCTCTTTTGATAATATCTGTCCCCTCATGATGGCTTTGCACCATTTGGATAGTCGTTTTATGGCACAATTTCTTGACCAGTGGCCAATAACCTTTCTGTGGGTCATTCAGGCTACAGAGAAAATAAAATTATTTTTAACCAAGTGGTGTTTTTTGAAAATAGGTGTCAAATCTTTAAACAGAGTTTGATTAAATAGTTATTGCATCTTGCTTTGGCCTGAATGGCTTGAAGGAACTCCAGGTACTTTGCAATGGTGGAGGTGAAGGTGAAGTTGCGTTTTTTAGCGCCAAGAGCTGGGATTGCAGAAGTAGAGAAGACCTAATCGAGTCCACGACCCCTTGTCATGACGCTCAAATGGCGGGGCTCTACCTGGGATCGAACCCTGTCCGCCTGACTATTCTGGCTGCAAAGTCAGAGGATTACACCACTGCGCCACAACAACAATAACTCTATTGTTGCAATTTTGACATCTTGATTATTTTAAGCATTACAACATGTTTCTTTTTACGGAAAGACTTCATATGCAGTTTTGAAAAAGTAAAGATCATTGCAGATATCAGATTAAAAGAGGAAAACAGTTAAGTATTTTATCTTAGGATTCTAATGTATATAGCAAACAACACTGTAAATGTCCGTGAGCTGGAACTTTGTAGCCTTAACCAGAGCCATTCCGCAACTCTGAAGTACTTAGACACACTGACTAAAGTAGCTTCCGTAGCCACTGAGCATTTTTCATCACTGCCCACAAGGACCTACAAACATGCATTTTTTCATGCTTTAACTCAACAACTGACAAGTAAAAAGAAATCAGATTTTTCTCACCCTAAGGATAATCCCATGTCTAAATGATGAAGAAGACTTCTAAAGTGAGGATTGTTTTTGGTGATTCCAAAATGTTCCATTTTCCGCGAGTCTGCTTCTGCTTGCATTTGATGCAGCTATTAAGTTAAAGTTTATTAATTTGTGGATATATTTCATTGTTTGTTAACTAAAATCGCAATAACACAAAAAGTTTTAAGAACATTTATAACATTTTTTATTTAAAATTTGACATGAAAATTTCAACTATATATGTCTAGAAGTGCTATTTATCACGAGTGGGCTACCACAATTGGAAAATTAAAATGTGCCCCTGCCTGGGATCGAACCCGGGATCTTCATTTCAAAAGTTCCTCCAACAATCCACTGCGCCATTCCAGCGCAATGAAATGTCGGAGACATCTGAAGTCATTCAGATCTATGGTCTCACACCACGGCAGAAGCCATTTTATGTTTTTTCGTGTTTTGGCGTTAAGCCTTCATCAGAGCCATGCATACGTATAAATAATCATTCGGCAGAAGTGCTTTCTAGAAGTGCTTTGCTGAAGCTATTCTTAAGCTGTTTCTTAAAGAGAATCAACGGAGATAAAAGCCCCACGCAGAAGGGGGTCTGGGTATTCTATTATTAGCCTATAGTATTTGATGATTTCAACATGTGAGTGGATATTGTTTAGCCAAAGGAACAATAGCGTGCGCAGGAGTTTTCTTTGTCCTATTTATAGATGACCTCCATTTAGCTCTGTTGATTCACTTTAAGAACTCTTGTTTAAACAAATTTACAGTCCTTCATATGACCCAAGAATTCTTATCAGAGTGTGGAGAATTCTAAAGAATTATTGAGAATTCTTGTTGTGTTAATGTGCGTAAGGCCCCTACTGTATGTACAGTCAAACTCGCATGAGTTGGCCTTGCATAAGTCGGATATATTCCTTTAAAAATTGGACAAACCCAAAAGTCACATCTAAATTTTCTTGAGTTTGAGTAAGTTGGATAGTTTCCCTTAGTCCAAAGCTATCTGACTTACTGTATGCGAGTCCGACTGTATCTGACTACTAGCCATCAGATTTCCCTTTATTGGTGTAAATTAAACATTAAATCTTTGTCAAGTAATTCAACCCATGGTTTCTAGATTTCCGGTCTAGTGCCTTAACCATCAGATAATACACTGACTGATATTTTTTACTGTGAATTTCCAGCATAATTCTTGCTTTTGGCTCATCGAACACTTATGTACAATGAAAACTTTTACTGCTTATCTTGTTTTATCATTTTAAAATCTTTTAAGGTTACTGCCCTGGTTAATATCACCAAAAGTATCATTTCCAATTGTTTCCTTTTATCAATAATGCAGGATCAAACCTACAATTTGAAACCCTCCCAGTCAATATCTAAGCACTGGAAGTAATGGTAATCCTTAGTTAAAGATAAGAAACTAAAAGTTACAGTAGAGATTTTTTTCTAAATAGGAAGGGATTAACGATAATCACTTGACCTTCAAGATGAAATGATTGGGTGTTAATCCACCTTTGGGATGTCAGCTTTCCCAAGTTTGCTGCGTTATTTCGATTTATTGACATTAGTACTTAGTCACAGGCTTCATGTTGCTAATGGCCTTGACACGGTTTATTTTGTGGTCTGATCACCATTGCAAGTCACGTTTTTAAGAGCCTTTACTAAAAGCCAGCTATTCTCGGAACTGAAAAATCCTCTAGTAGTAGGTACTAACTTTCTATTTAGGACCCGCAGGACCAATCAAATGATGAGAAATTTGGCACAGTGGGAGATAATGCATGTAGCTACCAAAGAGTGTCTGCGTTTTTTCAAAAATCCACTGGTCTGGATTTTAGACCGAACAAAGCTGCCGTGAGGGCTAAGAAACTTAATGCAATTATTGCGGAAGCTATAGCTTTAAAATTGGATATTATATCAAAATTCTCAGACACCTTTTGGTAAACAAGGAAACGAGCTATTGGCTTTAAGTTATTTTCGTGATTCTACGGTCTTGCTGGGGGTCCTAAATAGCCTTTGAAGGAAGGGTATTTTAGTATCATGATAACTTTGATAAATGATTTACTGACGCTTTTTTCAACTGGATTTCCACATAAGGGTATTCCTAATTAAATTATGCATAGAACGATGTATGGGTTCGCTATCATCCACGCACAGTACGGTCCCTCAGAGGAAAACACTGAAATTACTGCCGTGAGGGTGGGCAGTAACCTTAAGTTCATTTCTGCAAGTAACTGTCGTAGTTCAATCAGTTTGAAAAGGAGAGGAAAACTTTGAAAAACAACAAAGCTTAAAATTGTATTGAAAATCTCACCTGCTGAATGGATCTTGATATCCCCTGCAGAGTCTCATCCTTGAAAAACTCCGCAGAACTCAACATTAAGATTGATGTTTGAGCCACGCTGATTTTGTGGTCTTCAGTTTGAATGAGCCAATCTTCAGTTTCAGTGGAATCTCAATCTTAAAATGAAAAAAATTGAGAAAATATGGAAATAATTCATTTACACAACATACTTCCAGCTAGAATTCCAATGCAAGGGATTAAAAATCTTCGAGCATACTGATGCTAACTTAGTTTTTGCAAATCATGTTTTTGTACAAACTGAAAACATGTTGTTGGATTTTAGGAATGCCAACCAAGTGAAAAAGATCAAGGAGGATTAAATCAATGCCAAAAAAAGATAAAATTGACTTGCTGCAGAGTTCAAAGAAAGTTTTTATTCTAACTCTGGAATCTCTTACTTACCTAAGCTTAACTTAGACATACAGTTTCATACCCTCAAAAGACCTTCAAAAGCTATTGTTCCTTGCTGCTTGGTTACCTTACATAGCTCTTGAAAATTTACAAATATTTTTATAAGAAACTGCTCAAAAGCAAGTCAACTCTGAGATATCGCTAAAAAAGTAAGAAACTCCAGTACTGGGAAAAACTATTTAAGAAATAACTTATTTTAGTCAAGGAAATCCTTGGCATATTTTTCCTTTATTTTCACTTGTTTTTGTATCTTATTATTCAGAAGGTACATGTACTTGTGTAATGTTTAAACATTAGAAAGGCTTCAGAATTGTTTGTTTTGAAGTGTTCTTGGGGGCACAGGAAGTAAACATAAAGATAGTTATGGAACTCACAAGTAACTCATACAAAACAATGTGTACTCAAAATCTGATAATTTTAAGAAACTTTCAGTACTGGTTCAAATTCCTACTTTTCAGATATGTGTATTCTTTATAGTGTACATCAATATAGAATATCAGATATGTGTATATCAATATAGAACTTTATAGTGTATATCAATATAGAATATCAGATATGTGTATATCAATATAGAACTTTCCTGGCACCAAATAGAAACATGTTCATTTTTAAAATGGCTTTGTGATCCTAAAACTTATCACCCTTGAGACCTTGGCCAGAAGTACTGCAAGTTGCCATGAGGAGGGGCTTTTGGGGCCCAGGGGTGGTACTCCCAAACTTTCAATACGGGGGGGTCCATGCCAGTACTTCTTTTCTGACCCCTAAATATTGAGTCTAATGTTTTGGAGACCCCAAATATTGTTTTTTATTTTTTATTCTGGGTCATGGACCCCAAATATGGTTATTTATTGCATCATATATTAACGGATGAACACTAAAGTACGGGGCATACAAATGATTGAATCTAACACTGTATTGAATCGCGCCAAATTTCACGATTCTCCCTTTTTCAGATTCATGGACCCCAAATATTGAATTATGTATGTTGTTGTTCACAGACCCCAAATATTGATTCAATTTAAGATTTCAGACCCCAAATATTGGCACGGCACGGACCCCACCCCCGTATTGAAAGTTAGGGAGTATCCCCCCCCCCCTGGGTTTTGGGGTGTCATGGGTTCCAGATTTAGCCAATATTAGCCCTCAGATTTTGGGATTTATGTTTAAAATGTGCATGTTTTACAGGTTTGATATCTTTCATGGGTTGAAGGTTTAGCATATTTCAATGCTTCATTTTGGGGAATTTTTGCTCAAAATGTGTTGCTTTTTGGGTTTTTGAAGTTGCATGGTCTGCATAGTTAATCAAGATCAAAAAGCCAGCTTTTGGATATTTAAAATAATGTAAAAAGAGTCATTGAATATGAAAATTTTGTAAATAATAGAAGACTACCAGTGAAAATTCAAAATTTTGTTCAAAAGTACTGTTTTCAGTTTTGGCATTTCTGTTTCAGTGTGTTTTTTTTCCTAATTCTAGTCTGGGTTTGCGGGTTCTGGTACCCTGCAAAGCCCCTTTATTGCCATGATTACAGCTAAAATGAGGAATATCAGGTTTCTAAGATCTGCTGAAGAAAACAAAAATGAAAGGTCTGTTATGGAAGGAATTATGGTTCCTCTTTCTGAAAGCAACAGAACAGTATAAATTTTCAACTATTCAAGTTTAACATGCTTCACTTTATAAACATGCAGTTCCCCCATGGATATATTCTACCTTCTTTAGCTATTATCAATGACATTCTAACTCAAGTCTCTGACCTGTATATAGTCACATGACTCTGGTTTTTAACCTGGAGAGCCAGATTTCCCCCAAACAAAATGGGCCTAATAAACAAGGCGATTTCGAAACAACATGCTCTTGGCCTTACTTTTGCAAGGATAAAGGCAGCTTTTACTGTTGCAAGCAACCTTAGAGATATTAGTTAACGTTGCATTGGAGATGGAGTGCATATACTTACACGGTCTTCCTTTATTTCTACAATTCGCAGCTTTGCAATTCCATTCTTGCAGTAGCTTCGTCACTTTCCTTTGGAGTGTCATGTTTATCAGCATTAGTCCCCTGTGTTACTGTATGATCGCTAGAATGCAACCGCAACCACAACCGCGAAAACAAGCCGCAAATTTATTCGATATTGTTTGTTTTTCTCCCGAGGAGGGGGGGGGGGGGAATTCTAAAGCCGGGTCAAAAAATTTTTTCTTGGAGTGCACACCCCCGTACTAATTAAAGTCAAGTACCCCCCCCCCCGGGGTTTTTTTTTTGCAACATTTCCCTTCGGGCCCNGGGGGGGGGGGAATTCTAAAGCCGGGTCAAAAAATTATTTCTTGGAGTGCACACCCCCGTACTAATTAAAGTCAAGTACCCCCTCCCCCGGGGTTTTTCTTATGCACAATTTCCATTCGGGCCCATTATTAGGGTTACGTGGGGCAAACCATAGCCACTAACATTTGTGCATCTAAAATTGAGGCAAAGTTCATTTAGTTGTAAACTTTTTATTTGATGTATAAAAAAATATACTATATATATAACTCTAAGGGGTTTTTTCTATTCACGGTATTGCGGTTTTTGCATCGGTTTTTTGGTACTACATCGGCATTTCGGTAATCTGCCCCAAATACTATAGTGTTTGGTTTTTCAAACGTTCAGCAGTGAACGGTTTTAACTAAGTTCAAAATTCGGTATTCTATTAGAAACAAAAGAGTTTTCTATCAGACGAAGAAATTGCTGCATAAAGGGAAGAAAAATCCTAAAATATACTATAGCTAGTCAGTTAGTAGCCCATTGGATTGATTTTTTCATCTTACATTGCTATTATTTGATTTTTGGAACAATAGCTTTTATGTGACGTCCAATTAGTCTTTAGTTTTAAACTGCGTTATTGCGGTATAGGAAATTTTGTTGGGGTTTTGTGGTATCAAGGAACTTTTCGGCAATTTTCTGCTCGCTTCGCTCGCACTTCATACTTTCATGGTGTGGTGTAACATTTGACTACCGCTTTGCTTAACTTTTCAAGTTTATACAGATATCCAGGATGGTGTGCAGCCTTATTAGAAATTATAAACGTAACTTAGGCAACCTTTTAACTTTATAAGTATGCATCTATTTGGAAAGAATTTAAGCTATAAATAAAGTGCTTATCAGAAATTTTCTGCTTGCTTCACTCGCACTTCTATATGTACATTTTGGGTTTGGCAATGCATAATCACTCGTCGTGCATAACCAAACTTCTGCAAGTGCAAGTTTCCATGTATTCAGCATTTCAAGAAAATTTATGACGCCAACTAAACAAAACCCTGAACTTTTATCGCCAGTGTCTTTCATTTAAGAAATGTAGATAACTCAGTCTGCTTCTAAATAAGTTTCTGCTCACTTCGCTCGCAATCTCTTCGTGTTGCGTATGCTCAGTAAACCCAATCCTTCAATACAATTCAACTTGTTGTTTGATTAAACTTTGGGTGCTAAATCCGAATCCGGGCTCTAAAATTTCACATGAAAGAATTTTGAGTAATTTCCAAAACGAGGCTGCAAATTGAATTGGTGTATTGCGTAAATATTTGCTCTAGAGTTTAGTTTCGCTTACAGTTTTGAAACGAATCAAAGTAAACATTTATGAACGATGGCATACATCCTACCATTCTTCTTAGTCCCTGGTGGCTCAACTGCCACCCTCGAAAAAAATTGCCCATCCATCTGCCAATCTTGACATGAATAATAGTTGGCCTTAATTAGCCTTTAGCTATTCCATTAGAAAAGCCAACTTTAAATAAATTAATAATAATAATAATAATAATAATCTCCTGTTAGCAATGACATGAGAGTTTCTGTGCTATGAAATTTTGACGAGAATTCAAATGAGTCTAAAAGAAGCACGCCCTCTAGAACGTCGGAAAACGCCCTTTTGCTAGATAGAATGCAAATTTGTGTTCTTTGAATTTCGTCATTGATTTGACATGTTAGATTTTATTTGCAAGCCTTAATTTACTTCAAACTACAAGCGAGAAAGGAAAAAGCGAGAAAGCGGGAAACGAGTACCGATCTCTGAGAAGGAAAAACGACCCCCCCCCCCAACTTTTTTCATCGAATTTAGACGAATTAGAAAATCAATCCTGAAAAAAAGTGGGGTGGACATGTCCACCCCAGTCCACCCCGTGGCGCCGCCCCTGGGAGAAGCAGTCACCAGTTGCTTTTAAAAGTGCCAATGAAAGTTTCGAAGGAGCCTGTTTCATTTTTTAGAGGCAAATTCTTCTCTCTCATGAAAGTTTGAGCAAGTGAATGATGACATGCTAAATTGTTATCAGTAAGTTCTTTGACTCTGGTCCTTCTGTTCTTTAATTCTAGATGGCCTGTTATAAAAGAAGGGCGTTTCCGGCAGTCTAAAGGGCAGGGCCCTGAAATATTTCCCCGGGGGCAAGCCCCCGGAGCCCCATTTTTGCTCGCTTCGCTCGCATTTTTCCCCCAAAAACAGCAGCCTGTCTACGCCACTGGGTGCAGGGTGGCAAAATCGCAAAGAGAATCCTTCGAGTCAGTAGGCGTTTGACTGTCTTTGGCAAAATCAAGTAACAGTGCGTCTAGGGAATTACTTATTTCAGAGAGTAAACACCTACAATTCAATGCTTCGGTGGTACAAAGACTTGGAACTGCATAAACTGGTTGCAAAACATTACAAATTACAGCAGTGGACTTCTCAAATATTTGATAAGAAGATAACAATCTTCTTGACTCTGTGACTCACCAGCTAGAAAAGATGCGTCTAGGGAATTACTTATTTCAGAGAGTAAACACCTACAATTCAATGCTTCGGTGGTACAAAGACTTGGAACTGCATAAACTGGTTGCAAAACATTACAAATTACAGCAGTGGACTTCTCAAATATTTGATAAGAAGATAACAATCTTCTTGACTCTGTGACTCGCCAGCTAGAAAAGATGCTAGCCTGTTTTATCTCAAATTTAGCGATTCTGAAATTTTCTTAATCATAGTTCCATGCTTTTTTAATAAATGTTTACAAACATGTAGAAAAACTGCATAAAAATTTAATGAGATGAATTTTACACTTTAGAAATGGCAATTTGCTTTCATAAAAACAGCTATCCAAAACTTATCTTATTTAGGTATATAACCATTTTTTAGCGTTTTTAGCAATTTCATTGTCTCGCAATTTGAGATTTTAAAAGAGATGTGATCACTTAGAATGATCTTATTACACACTTAGAACACAAGCTTGAAAGTATTCACAGACTAGATAGCATCACCATGTCATGAGTCTCGACGATGGGTTTCTTTAAGACAAGACTGTTCGCCTAGTTTCTGCATGAGTAGCACGTATTTTTTTATAAGAAACTAAGAATTAAAATGATCAGATTCTCAGTACTCAGAGTTTCTTACGAGTTTCTTAAAGGTTCCACGTTCAGTACCTGTGCCCTCATGAACACTTCAAAATAAAGTTTTTTGAAGCCTTCCCAATGTGTTTAACGTTGCCTGCGTGCAGCCTCAACACTCCTTTGGCGGAGGAGTGTTGAGGCTGCACGGCTGCACGCAGGCTAGTTTAACGTTAATTAATCAATTAATCAAGTACCTTTCCAGTAATATGATACAGGAAACAAGTAAAAATGAAGTAGAAATATGCTAAGGATTTCCTTTGTTCAAATAAATAGTTTCTTAATTTATATTTTCCCAGTACTGGAGTTTCTTAATTTTTTGGCGATCGGAGAGTTGAGTTTCTTATAAGCGGTTTCTTATAAACAAAATCCGTGTCTATGAATTAGCTAGGCGGATTTGGTTTTGCTCCCTGTATCGTCTTCTTGCACCCATTATCTCTACTATCGACACGTGCCTGACTGACATAATCACAAGCGATTCAACTTCTGGTATAAAAATCAATATTACAAGCACGTTGTTTCCTTGTTTTCCTCTGGTGATGTGCCTTCTTATGCCTCTTATATGAAGGACATTTTTGTGAGAGTCAACAACTCTACTGTTCGTTCTCTTAGGAATGTCGATGTTAACCTCAGGTTGCCTTTATTAAAATCGGCAGTGGGGCAGAAATGCTTCTCGTACCGAGGCGCCAAACTTTGGAACAGTCTCTGCACTGAAGTCAGAAATTCCTCTACCTTGAGAGCATTCAAAAAGGAGCTGAAAAAATAGAACACCTAAAATTGCTTTAGTTTTTCTTTTGTTTATTTTATGACAATTTGTAATTTAGTTTAGTTCTATGTAGCATATTTTGTATTTATTGTAAATTAGTATAAGTTTTTAGCATGGCCCCCTGTAAATCAGTTTCTAACTGAGGGGCTACCATGGGTATAAAAGATAGAAATTAATAAAATCAAATTCAATTGAAGTGAGTATATGTTGTTGTTGTCGCTTCAGTTACAGTTAAGCCCAGAATTGTTCATACCCATGCCAATTTCGGAGTATTTTGGATTGTTTTATTTGCGGACTAGTTACCCAAGATATTGTATTCCTTGAAAAGTGTCTTGAAGTGCTTCTTTCAGCCTTTGGTCACATTCTTATGTAACTTCAGCTACAATGAAATTGATCCACACTTAAAACAATTCAAAATCCTCCAAATTTGGCATGGGTATGAGTAATTTTAGCTTAACTGTCGTAGGTACATAAATTCACTTCAATTCAGTGAGTGAAAGTGGAGAGGCTTGTGGATTAAGTCTAATGGTTGGTCAGTTTTTTTGTGATTGACTTTTGTCCATTGGAGATGCCATAATTTCTCGAAACCTTGACATATTAAAATTTCCTGTGAACAGACATAAACTAGCAGCTATAGAATAGGTTTCTTCAAATATGTTCTGGAAATTGCAAGTAAGCTAGCGTCCTTGTTACGTTTTATGCAGGTTGGTGAAACTGAGCAGAATGTTGAGGTTACCATTGTCGCTTGTTGTCGCGTCAAACACGTGCCAGTAATAAGGATGGCGCCAACGCAAGAGGGCGACGATAGGAAGCAGCCTGGTCCTCTGCGTCAACTTGACCGCGTTCGCGTGATAGTCCTGGACGCCAGGGAAGTGATTTTTTGAAAGCTTCGGTGGAGCCCAGTCCCCCTAGTCCAAAATGACGTCAGGGAACCATGACGTCAGCTTGACATCTCTAACTGAAATTATTGCTTTCAGAACTGTCCCTCTCCTTCGTTCATAGCATTTAGTTCAGGAATCCTTTTTTTCCTTCTGTATACTTCATTTTTGCATCTCATTTGGGACCCAGGCTATCAGCTGAGGATTTTTAATAGTTGATTTTTAATTGAAATAGTTGCTTTTTCTTTATTTTTTAACTATACTTGATTCATCTCTGCACCTAGTTTATGAGTCAGACAAGCTGCTGATCAATAACTTGACAGAGACAACAGTGAACCATATACCCAATATTTATATCACCTATCTCTATCTACCTGGTTTCCCAAAATATGCACAAGTTCGAGCAATTCTTATGAAATAACGAAGATAGCAAGAACTGCTAAATGCTTATTTCCCCATTTCTAGAAGTTTGACTTTGAAATTGGCCCCATTTTCTGTGTCTTAAATCAAGCATTCCTTGCGTTTAGAACTAAGAATTGTCATATTTCTGCAAATACATCAGCCGCCGCCAAAACTCGGGTTAAATTCTCGTCAACAATGGCATGGAGGACATGGCTACATTTCCAGCGTTTCCCTCGTCCCAAGCTTATGCTCAATTTTCGCAATGTTGGACACACAGCAACCAAACTAGAGAGCATTCATCTTTCTGCTTCGACAACATTATAGTCCCGTTTCGTTTTTTTTGAAGGTCGGTACGATTACTAATTTGAAAGAAACTATAGCACTCTCCGTCGCAGAGGCTGTTGTTTGCAAACGATCAGAACGTGAAGCTCCGAAGGAGCAAAGAGCGCGCAGCACGATGGCCTCTCTGCTCTCTGCTCTCTGCTCTCTGCTCTCTGCTCCCTTTCCTCTCCTTCCTCGCGCTGCGCGCTCGATGCGCCTTCGGCGCGGATCATTTCATCCGTCCTCCGGTAATACAGCCTCTGCGAAGGAGAGTGAAACTATAGAGTGCAATAATAATTATCGCTTTTTCAGTGTTTGCCGAGATTATTTTAAACTGATGTTACCTCCGTCGAGAAACTATTGCGCACTACATTTTTGTCGACATGGCTTTGCACCTGTATGTGAAATTCATTCTAGCAGGCTTCAGTTTATCATAGAGCGTAAAAATTTGTCTTATTTGCAAAGTCAAGCATTCTTTCTCTTGCAGAACCCCCTGTTTCTTTGGTTCCTTGTTGATTCCTTTGCAAATAAAAGGAGGTCGTGAGAAATTGATATTTCATTTCGTTGCTGCGAAGTTGTTTGCGCCGCAGTATAAATATTCCTTTTATTTCTTCAGGCTATATTCTAGTGTGAACGGCAGAGATCAGAGGTGCTTCATGGAGGATACACAACACAATATTATACTACGATCGAGAGCTTCTTGCTGAGAAAGGTAAGGCTGAACGATAATGAATTGAAGGCGCAAAGTGGATTGCCTGGTGAGTCGAAAATAATCCACTTTTGCCGAGATGTACGGTTGTCAAATTTCAAATAAATTTTCAAGGAATGTTTGGTTGGTTTTAGATAGGAAAAACAAGCTTAGAGTTGACAATTTATTTTACTGAAATCAGTCATGCTGTTTTAAGACTTTACCGAGTGATTAAAAAAAACATCTGCCAAACTTTATTTCATTCAAATTTATCAAATATTCTGCAAGCAAGCAAGCAACTTTATTTGTTAACTCGCGCTGGGGTTATAGGCAGCTATGCAGCTTATGTGGGCCTGCGGCACTACGGCTTGTGCCCTCGGAGTTGCCTGAGTAGTGAGTACTCATTAACCGACCTTAGAAAGATGGACAGCTGAGTTTGCTGTTTGCTTGTGGTTTGTAAGGCCGACGTCGGGACTCGAACCCTCGCTGGTAAACCCACAAGGCTCGATCACCATTCTGCATAATGATTTTTCAAACATGTGAAGTTCTTTTTGGCGCACCCGGTATATTTGAAATCTTGAATTTGCAATCAATCTCAAACCAGAGCTTTGAACATGTGCATGCCCAATATCTCAGTGCGAACACTTAAAGCATGATAAATATCTATATCAGTATATGTTGAAGCATGGAACCTAAGGCTTTGGTTGACCAATTTTTAAATTTTTGCACAATCCAGAAAAAGGTCGAACCTTCCTCTGGATGCCAGTTTCGTTAGTTGAACCTTTCTCATTTTACAAAGACAAAAATAACCAGACTTTTCGAACTCTAAATATATTGTATAGTTATAACCCTAAAATTTATAATGCAGTTGCAATTACCAAAATAACCTAACATTTTTCCAAGGTTTTTTATAAAATGACAAACCTTCCTCACATAGTAACAAGTACAACCTTCCTCCGGCTCACAGCCGTGGAGCCGTGTCTTTTCTGGACTCCGAATTTTTGTCGTTATTCTCGCTACCAGAAAACTTACTTTAAGACCCCGTTTACACGGGATCGGATCCGCTCGTTTAATTTTTGCGTTTACACGGGACCTCACGGAGCCGATCCCATTTGGATCTGCTATCCGTACCCAAATGGGATCGCTTTCGAAAGTGATCCCGTTTGGATCCGATCCCAAAAAGGTCTCGTGTAAACGGCTGGGATCGGATCCAAACTGGTACGGATAGGAATCGAGGCTGAATAAAATTGATTTCGAGGTGCTTTCAACATGGCAGGGGACAGAAAGTCTTACAATCAATAATAACCTTGAGCAGCAATGCTGTTTCTTCGTCTGTCCAGTTGAAAATTTTACTTTTTGGAGTTTTGGCAGCCATGTTTAGCGAGAACAACTTCCAAGTGAATGTGAACAAAAAGGCGCGCCAAAAATTGAGCATGGCGCCAAACAACAGAAGATAAATTTTCAACTTAAATCGTACGGATTTGGTGTGGATGGCATTTCAAGTTTCTTTCTCAAGATTGCGATGCCTGTTATAGCTCCGGTATTATGCGATATATTTAATTGGTCTCTTGCATCAGGAACCTTTCCGCAAAACTGGAAGATAGCGAGGGTTTCGCCTATCTACAAGGATGGCAACATAGAAGATAGATCTAATTATAGGCCTATTTCTGTACTTCCCGTTGTCTCACGTCTATTTGAGAAGATTATTTTTGATCAAATGTATACTTACTTTGTAGCAAATAAACTATTTTTCTCTGGCCAATCGGGGTTCAGGGCTTTACACTCTGTACTGACATGCTTGCTGAAGTGTACCAATGATTGGTATATGAATTTTGACAAAGGCCTCTTTACAGGGGTTATATTGATCGACTTGAAGAAAGCGTTTGACACCGTCGATCACGATATTCTGATTGCGAAGCTATGTCGCTATGGAGTTATTGGCAATGAACTCGATTGGTTCAAATCGTATTTGAGCAATCGAAAACAATGTTGTAAGGTAAATGGCCATGTTTCTAAACTACAAGATATTAATTGTGGAGTGCCTCAGGGTTCTTGCCTTGGTCCACTCCTCTTTTTGATATACGTTAATGACTTGCCATTTGCCTTAGATAGAACTAAGGCCACAATGTATGCGGATGATACGAGCATTTCCTACTCCTCGAAATATGTTACTGATTTGACCCAAGTCATCAATACTGATCTTAATAACATTCGTTTATGGTTAATGGGAAACAAACTTTCTCTTAATGTCGCCAAAACACAAAGCATGATTCTAGGTTCTGGAGTACGATTGCGGAAACTGGGCCTGAATGATACCACAGTCGGTCCCGACTTTCAAATCAACGAGGATAGGATAGCTTTTACAAGCAACGTGAAATATCTTGGGGTTCAAATCGATTCCCAACTGAGTTGGAAAGAGCATATTACTGTTGCACTCAACAAGATTTCACGAGGAGTAGGAATGCTTAAGTACTCCAAAAAATATCTGTCTTTAGAGACTGTCCAGAAAATGTATTTAGGCATAGTAGAACCACATATTAGGTACTGTTGCTCGGTCTGGGGTTGCGCTGGTGATACCATCATACTAAAACTTCAAAAGCTACAAAATCGAGCCGCTCGTATTGTGACCAACAGTCCTTTCGATAAAACTTCGCTGCCGCTGATAGCTCAACTCGGGTGGCTAAATGTAAAAGAAATGGTTGATTTTGAAACAGCTACCATTGTTTATAAATCCCTTCATGAACTAGCACCTCCTTATATGCAGGACATGTTTCACAAACTGTCTGATTCAAGGAATCGGGTCCTACGCAATACTGAAACAGATCTTAGGATCCCACTATGTAAAACATCAAATGGGCAACGTAGCTTTTCATATCGCGGAGTGACTGTTTGGAATCAATTGAGCTCCGAAATTAAAACCGCCCAATCGCTGGCGATTTTCAAAAACAGGCTAAAAACGTTTTTGAAAAGTAATAGAGATAATCAAAAATGAATATCACACATCGAACATAGAGTTTGGTCAATTTTCCTTTCTTAGAATTGAGATTTTCTTTTTTACGCTTATTCTATAGCTTATAATTTAATCATAGCAACATAAATTGTTATTAGTTTAGGTTTTTAGCAGGGCACATTGTAAATCAGTTTATTCTTTTATAACTGAATGTATTACCCTGGGTAAATAATTAAAAATGAAATGAAATGAAATGAAAGATGAATGCGCGTGCGCAGTATTGTGGATCCGTTTTGGATCCGATCCCGTGTAAACGCGACGTGTAAACGGGGTCTAAAGGTAATGTGTCCATACAAGTAGGCCTCCCAGAGCAAGGCATGTGATCAACTAAAATTTCTTTTCAATCACGCATTACAGCAATTTTCTCTATTCATGTGATCAGTTTGAATATCAACCAATCATTTGCCGAGACTTTGATGGATGTTGACAGGTTGGGTATACGCTGGCCTTTTATAAGGACACATTACTTACCTTTAACATAGAAATGCTATCCAGTTCTTAATTTGCTATAGCTGATATAATTTCAGCTCTCCAGGTAAGTTTTCAAGGGTGGGCATGTGCTGTGTTTTTGGTGGTCCTATGTATGTCTTGGAAAAATATTTCACCAACCCATTTTTCAGCATACCAGTACAATTGCGCGCTTAAAAGGACTGGTTTTGGGGACATACATTTTTATAACACTCCGATAAAAACCAATTTGAGGACAAATATTGACCTACATCCAAGAACATGAACAGTCCAAGTTACTTGCAAAATGATTTTGTTGAAAAGAGTTCAAAATAAACCTGATTTCAGGGACAGACATTAACATGGGAGAAATAAACCGGTTATGTGGACATACATAGGACCACTGTCCTCACTGCAACATGCCTACCCTTGGTTTTTACCAAAAATAAAGGATTCATCTAAAATTCTCGTGAATAAATTTTTTGCTTTCGACCTTTATAGCTGAAATGAAGTCGCGAACAAATTTTACGAACTCCAATTTAGCACCTGCTCTCTCTAGCTCGTACTTCGCTTTGTCTTTTGAGAACTGTTTAATCGAAGATAGATTTCCAATATTTTTGTTTGTTAAGCTTCGAGGAAGTTTCGCCTGAAGTTATGTCAGTTAGACTTATCAGTAGACGAAACCATATCCAAGACATTCCTAATTCCTAATGCATGGCGCGTCGGATGCACGTTGCATCATAGGCCGAAAGGCCAGTCGGGTGCGTCGGCACCAGCAGCATCTTTGGTGACGGTTAGGCCTTAAGCCTAGTCGCCACTTTTATCGTTTTTATTTACCTTTTATGGGTCATACACGAGGACGCGTGCCTTGATGTCCTGATGTTTTGTATATGATTGGATGGTATTTATAGTGCCTTGTCGAAGGCTTTATCCTTTTTGTTCCAGCTCTGCCTTATTTAAGTTCTGCTTTGGTTCTTGAGAAGTTAGTCACGTGAAAGCCTTTATCCTTCTCGGACTCTTTGACATGAGTAATAGGACACTTCAAGGATGAATTGAAGATTCACTGCTGTTATTCTTCGCCGTCTTCTCTTGCAAAGGAACGACACGTATTATGGGCACGGCTATGATTGATTGACTATTAACGCCATTCAAGCCAGCAAATCTAGTGCATAATCACTTTCGATCATGTCTCGATTTCGTCAGTAAAGTCAAGCAGGGGACAACAACAAGTTGACGTCCTAGGAGAAGATGATATAGAAAGAAACAACAGATATTATAAAATTGCATAATCGCTTGTGACAGCTTCAGTCACGCACGTGCCAACAACAACTGTACCCTCTTCGCAGGAAAATACAATGTAAGTAACACACAAGCTAAAACTTAAGCAATACCCCCTTCGCAGGAAAATACGAAGGAGAAAAACAACAGTAGATCTTCGATTCATTCAGACAGTGTCCTATTTGACCATTCATTCGCCGTTCTCGTCGATTGCGAAACTAAAGCTCATCGTACCACTCCCTTGATAACCAAAGCACATGGTTTAATCATTCCAATTTAAAAATGGCTGTTTCATCATTCAAGCAGAGCTTGCCTTTTAAGTAATTAGCAAACATGGCAGAGATCTGTATGCTTAGTAATTATTTACATTAGGACCTGCGAATCGAAAGACAATTTTTATTGATTAAACTCTCTTAAGATCTCTGCAATCATCTCATATATATTATAACCTAGTCTTTCTGTTTACTAATTACTGGTGTATATCTGTGGATAAATGCCGTGGGCTGTTGCTGGATGAGTTTCGCAATTTCTCTGCCATATATATTCAATGCGTGTGCAGTATATTTTATTGCCATAAAAACATGCATATAGTCTAGCTGCATGTTAAAGCAAATGGCGAAATTTGGCTGTTGCTGGACGAGTTTCGCAACTTCTCTGCCATATATATTCAATGCGCGTGTGCAGTATATTTTATTGCGATAAAAACATGCCTAGCTGCATGTTAAAGTAATGGGGAGATTGGTCACCAACTCACCATCTCAACAACTATGGTAAGTCATCTAAGAATAACTATGATTTTCAAAATTTCAGCAGAGTTCATTTCTTGCCGGCAATTTGCATAAATATCAATCTATCAATCTATCAACTCGTATCATTTTCAGGACGAAATGAGCAATTTGATTTAAGCCAGGTAAATCTTTAAATCATATTGAAATGACAAATATCATTGCTTTAATATCCAGAGAACAGTAGTCTTCCAAACGGGGATTATCTTTTTACTCACCAAGTAGATGAGCCGAAGCATTCTATGTCTAGCAAGGCAACCTCGATGTTCGCCATTTTTTGTTCTTGTTGAGGCGGGTTGTACCTTCAACTATGTAGAAACCAGGCTTATGAAAGCAGTAGACTGCAATCAAGTATGGATGATAGATGTATTTTTGCAAATGCAAGTCTTTCTGTTGAACGTTAGCTCTCATTAAAGCAACAGGAGACTAAATAAGCACAAATCTACGACTGTCAAAGATATTTTCAACTATGTAGAAACTAGGCTTATGAAAGCAGTAGACTGCAATCAAGTATAGATGAACGATGCAATTTTGCAAATGTAAGTATTCCTGTTGAACGTGAGCTCTCAGCAAGCGAGGCAACAGATGATCAAATAAACACAAATCTCCGACTGTCACTGATATTTTTAACTACGTAGAAACAAGGCTTATGAAAGCAGTAGACTGCAATCAAGTATAGATGAACGATGCAATTTTGCAAATGTAAGTCTTTCTGTTGAACGTGAGCTCTCAGCAAGCGAAGCAACAGAAGATCAAATAAACACAAATCTCCGACTGTCACTGATATTTTTAACTATGTAGAAACTAGGCTTATGAAAGCTGTAGACTGCAATCAAGTATAGATGAACGATGCTATTTTGCAAATGTAAGTCTTTCTGTTGAACGTGAGCTCTCAGCAAGCGAGGCAACAGAAGATCAAATAAACACAAATCTCCGACTGTCACTGATATTTTTAACTATGTAGAAACTAGGCTTATGAAAGCTGTAGACTGCAATCAAGTATAGATGAACGATGCTATTTTGCAAATGTAAGTTTTTCTGTTGAACGTGAGCTCTCAGCAAGCGAGGCAACAGAAGATCAAATAAACACAAATCTCCGACTGTCACTGATATTTTTAACTATGTAGAAACTAGGCTTATGAAAGCTGTAGACTGCAATCAAGTATAGATGAACGATGCTATTTTGCAAATGTAAGTTTTTCTGTTGAACGTGAGCTCTCAGCAAGCGAGGCAACAGAAGATCAAATAAACACAAATCTCCGACTGTCACTGATATTTTTAACTATGTAGAAACTAGGCTTATGAAAGCTGTAGACTGCAATCAAGTATAGATGAACGATGCTATTTTGCAAATGTAAGTTTTTCTGTTGAACGTGAGCTCTCAGCAAGCGAGGCAACAGAAGATCAAATAAACACAAATCTCCGACTGTCACTGATATTTTTAACTATGTAGAAACTAGGCTTATGAAAGCTGTAGACTGCAATCAAGTATAGATGAACGATGCTATTTTGCAAATGTAAGTTTTTCTGTTGAACGTGAGCTCTCAGCAAGCGAGGCAACAGAAGATCAAATAAACACAAATCTCCGACTGTCACTGATATTTTTAACTATGTAGAAACTAGGCTTATGAAAGCTGTAGACTGCAATCAAGTATAGATGAACGATGCTATTTTGCAAATGTAAGTTTTTCTGTTGAACGTGAGCTCTCAGCAAGCGAGGCAACAGAAGATCAAATAAACACAAATCTCCGACTGTCACTGATATTTTTAACCATGTAGAAACTAGGCTTATGAAAGCTGTAGACTGCAATCAAGTATAGATGAACGATGCTATTTTGCAAATGTAAGTCTTTCTGTTGAACGTGAGCTCTCAGCAAGCGAAGCAACAGAAGATCAAATAAACACAAATCTCCGACTGTCACTGATATTTTTAACCATGTAGAAACAAGGCTTATGAAAATAGTGGACTGCAATCAAGTATAGATGAACGATGCAATTTTGCAAATGTAAATCTTTCTGTTGAACGTGAGCTCTCAGCAAGCGAGGCAACAGAAGATCAAATAAACACAAATCTCCGACTGTCACTGATATTTTTAACCATGTAGAAACTAGGCTTATGAAAGCAGTGGACTGCAATCAAGTATGGATGAAAAATGCTATGTTCAAATACAAGCCTTATTGTCCAAAGTGAGCGCTCAGCCATAAACATAAAATATTTATGAACAGCAGATTAAATAAGAAAATTCCACATTAAATAATGCCAGAAACCTTTTTTCGTATTTTTCTCGCTGTTGTTCAATGAAAATCGGGTTCTACTTTGTATAAAAGTGATCGACAAAGGAAAGCCGCATTTTCAGTCGTTTCCACAGGAACAGGTAAGTTCTGCTAGTAAATTTCATCTAACGCCATCTATGCCTGCGTTTAAATGCTTATCAATTATAAAGGTGCCAAACATTTGATTCAATTAAATACGGGATATAGCTAGCTAAGCCAAAGAATAGAGAAGCCCCTAGACGAGTTTCAAAAGAGTGGCTGGTCATATCAGCAAACAGATCAAATCGATAGATGTTCAAGGTCGGCCTCTGGCTAATTGAATGATAACAGCTTTCAAGCGAGAAACTGTCACATAAGTTATACATACTAACTTGAGAAACGCCTCGATCTTCATCGTATTCTACACAATCTATTTGTAAGTAACGAATTTTCTTAAATCTATTTACATGTTTTGTGCGTATCAGTGGTCTTGTTATTTTCTTATTCATTTCATCCAAACGAAAATATTAATAACTACAAAAATTACTCAAGTACGTAGGTCAGTCTAGCAAGATTGTTCCTAGGCCAGAAGATATTAATAACCGTGAAATTCCAAACCTTCAAACATCATTTAAAGGGTTGGGGAGGGGCAGGAGAGGAAAACGTATAGAGAAAACGCCACGTTTCATTATGGGTTTTATAATATTTTGCAAGTGCGCTTCATTGAATTCCTGCATGACATGACATGCAGTAGGGGAACAAAGCTATTTATTGTTTCCTTTCGTACTGTGAATAAATTCATTTATGTCTCTGTGTTCTATATGTTCATAGATGTCTGTACACGACTTGTGGATGTACGGGGATCTGCCACCCAGTGTTCTTAGTGAAAAACGACCCATTATCGAAGATTTTTTGCCGATTTAAGCCAAACTTACCCATGTTTAAGGAAAATCTGCCGAAAATGACCCTTTTTTATAGAATTTAGGGCCCCAAAACCCAGCCATATGGGCGGATCACACCCGTACTCTCAACATTTTATGTGCCCCCCCCCCCGGGTTGCAGCTATTAACTTATTTTCTCTCCTTCCAATGTTTCAGGTTAATTCGTTGTTTCTCTTGCAGGATTTAACAGTTTTCTCCCTGGTTACAATTTAATTTGGTTGGTATTATTTTACAGGAGTTAGCAGTTTTCTTTCCACATATTACAGTGTCTAATGTTGCGTTTGTGGGTTTATTACGATGAGTCCGTTATTTACGGCTATTTTTAGATTCTGTACCGCAAATCATTTGTTTGGTTATTTGTTTACTAGTTTATTCAGATTCTCGTTTGGTAAATACTTCATCAATAGCTCCTGACCTTTCCACTTGGAAACAGCCCTTTTTATCACCCAGGTTTTAGCGTAGTTGACCCAGCTTTGTTTATTTACACTTGCCTCTTGATTACTCAACCGTAAAAATCTCTTTGTTTCCTCTTCAAATCGCTTTGTTCTCACAAATACTACAAAAGAGACGGCTGACACGAAAAACATCTCTAACTCGGGTATTGATTTAGCTTTTGAATTACAGCACAGATATAACTGATCTGGAAAAAAAGAGAGAAGAGCAACGAAAAAGAAGAAAAGAAGCTTCAGATAAACCAATCGATAACTGTGATTCGTGTTTTTGTGCCATTTGTAACAAAAGCTGCCACTCAAGAATCACAGCCACATGAGAACTCATAATCGATTTCTTTTATCGCCGCGCACACCATATGATCTCGTTGATCAAAGGCTGCTCTTAATACCGGGTGAGTCAAAACAAATTTAGACGTTTGAAAACCTGTATCTCTCAGACAATTTTTCAGATTCCTATAATCTGATAATAATACCTGTGTAGCTAAGATATCAACTTAGAGAAGAAAATTTAGTTTGTCAAAATCGGTTGCATCGTTCTCAAATCACAAGCGATTTCATAAAAGTGCTTCGTCTCATAATCCTTCAAAACAGGCCTAAATTCCTCGATCAAATTTAAGGCAATCAATCCTCATAATTATAGAACAAAGACAAAAACAGGCTGAATGACAGTCCCAAGTGAATACGATTATGCAGCAGTCTCTTGATATACCTAGTAAACGTTTGAGCGACAAGATAGACAGATAGAATTTGAGATAGATGTGGGGCTAAATTGCTAGCAAATTTGATCAATGATTTTATGCCTGTTTTGAAGGATTTTGAGATTAACCATTTTATAAAATCACTTGTAATATGAGAACGATAAGATCGATTTTGACAAACTAAATTTTCTCATCTAAGTTGATATGTTAGCTACACAAGTATTATCAGTTTATAAGAATCTGGTAAATTGTTTGAGAGCTACATGCATTCAAACGTCTATACAGATTTTTGACTCGCATGGTATTTTAGCTTAATCGTGTTCATTGGATAAGAACAAACGTGCTCTTTGTAAAGTTATCCGGTTTGAAATTTCATAGTACATTTACAAAGATCTTGCTAATACGGTAGTAGAAGAACTATTGTGTGTTATGCAATCTTTGAAGTTTTGTGACAAGGAAATTCAGTTGATCTAAATTCAGAACAGGCTTTGATTTCAAGATGATTTATAATTTTCAAAATAAAAGCAAGGGTAGAGGGCAGGGTCAACCTCGTTCCCAGGGTGTTCTTACGTCATACGCTAGTCACGAAGCCGAGTGAACACCCTGGTACACATTGCACAAATCTGTCCAGAAAATGGACAGATTAGCAGCCATTATGGATTTGCAGTTGGCAGGGTAACGCTCATTATGTGACCTCGATTCCAAACAACAAAGCAACATTGTAGTGGTTGTTGCTTAGTGACTAGATTTTATTGTTGTTATTCGAATAATTAGTAAGATTTCGAGAAATAGTTTGTGTTATCTATTGTTTTCGAATAGCCAATCAAATTGCAGAACGGCCACTTGTATCCCAGAGTAGAGGTAGAGCAACGAACTTGCTCTGGGGACGAGATTGGGGCAGGGTATCATTTTCTAAAACTTGACACCAGGACAGAGAGCTTTTTTAATTTTCTAGTGGCATCTTCCCGTATTTTTGTTGAATAATTATCTTCTCGGGCACCAAGTAAGATATTGTTTACATATAATTCTCATTATTTTACAGAACGAACATTATCCAAAGAACATTTTCGTCAAGTCAAGCCAGATTTATCAAGACTGTTAATATGAACGTATTATAGTGCTAGTCAGTTGAAGTTTATCGCTGTTTCAAAGATTACTGAACAAAAATGGCACTCAATGTGACTCTATCATCAATAATGAATGCCACTCTCTTCAACAACGTAACACTTCCTCCGAGTATGGCCTGCAATAGCCACACTACAAACAATGGGCGCATAGCATATGCAACGTTCTTAGTGATCATATTAATACTAGCCCTCTTAGGGAACTCCTTTGTCTGCATAGCCATCGCACTTTCGCCAAAGTTGCGAAAGAATCCGACGAATATATTCATTGTTTCGCTTGCCGTAAGCGATATAGGTTGGGCGATATTCCAGACACCTATACGCGTTTCAATGACTCTTCACGACGGCAAATTTTGCTTTGATATACAAACTTGTCATGTGTTTGTCTTGACCGACTTGGTTATGACTCCTGCGGCTATAAGTACGCTTTTAGTCATTGCTATCGATAGATTTATCTGCATTACGAAGCCATTCGCCTATCGTGAACAAATGACGAAACGAAGGGCAAAAATAATTGTCGCGTTCGTCTGGCTTTACGCTTGCATTTGGGCATCATTGTCAGTATTCCAATGGAGCAAACCAAAACAAACGACTATCCATGTGTTCCCTGGTCCGCATTGTATACCTGACAACAGATACTTCTTCATGACGTCATATTTTATCTTTACACTTATTCCACTATTCGCAATGGGTGTAATGTATTTCGCCATTCTGCGAGTTGCTATTGTCCAAATACGTGCAATTCGTGCGAATGAAGTACTTTTACCGCGTCGCGAACCAGTTGACAACAAGAATGCAAGATATACAAAGAGCCATTCACGGCGTACTCACCGCCAACTCCACGCGACCGCCACACTCGCGATCGTTTACGGTGCGTTCTTAGTTTGTTGGATGCCACCATGCATAATAAACATTATGATAGGCTTGCAGAAGACAAATAGACTTGGAACATTGAAGAAAACCGATCCTAAGTTGTTTCAGTTTATGTTTTACACATTCATGGAAGTTTTTCCACTCTTATCTACGGCAATAAATCCAATTATCTACAACGTGTTCAACCGCCAGTTTCGCTTTGCTTTCAAAGTCGCAATCTATCGAATGTTGGGAAAGAAAGACCTGGTGCGCAGAACGACAATAATCAACGAATTTGGAGCCTACTATTATACAGGGAACGAAACTTCTAGAAGGAGGCAGGCTTGCGAAGTGAAGAATTTGAAGCCGTAATCCCAGTCGTTTCGCAATGCTTTCAAAGTCGGCAGTTATCGCATGTTAGAAAAGAAAGGCCTGGTGTACACAAAGACAGTAAATAACAAGTTTGGAGCCTACATACAGGGAACAAAGTCGTTTCGCAAGGCTTTCAAAGTTGGCATTTATCGTATGATATGTTGGGAAAGAAAGACCTGGTGTGTACAAAGGCAGTAAAGAACAAGTTTGGAGCCTACCACCATACAAGGAACGAACATTTTAGAAGGAAGCAGGCTTGCGAAGTGGAGAATTTGAAGCCGTAAAACCTGTCGTTTCGCAAAGCTTTCAAAGTTGGCAATTATTGCATGTTGGGAAAGAAAGATCTGGTGCGTAGAACGACAGTAATCAACGAAATTGGAGCCTACTATTACACAGGGAACGAAACTTCTAGAAGGAGGCATGCTTCAGTGGCGGCCTGGCAGGGGGGCCAGTGGGGCCAGGGCCCCCCAGCGGACATTTTTGAAAGGGCGCCAAAGCTTAGGAAGGGCGCCAAGAACTTCATGAAATTCGATGCGGTGTAGAAGGATCAGGGGCGTAGCCAAAGAGGGTGCGGGGAGTACTGCACCCCCAATTCTTAGTTTTTCGTCAAATTTATCAGCAAATTTGGCTAATTTGCTTGACCTTCAACATTCAAACCCAAGAAAGGCCCATTTTGTCGGCAAATTCGGGGTCAGCACCCCCCAAAAACTTGCTGTTGCTTCGCCCCTGCAAAGGATGCCTTCGTCAAAGCATCATAGACTTACAAGGACGCTTTTATACAAAATAGGCAGCCTGATCATCAGTTCGAAAGAATTTATTTCTATGGGAGCGCTCCCCCCCCCCATATTTGTCTAAAGAACGTCCTCAAAATTCTTGGAAGGTTAAGAATTTTCCGAGAAATGTTGGAACGTGATTTTCGAGAGTCGTTCTTAGCCAAAGTAAAGGTTGATGTCGTCAAAAATGTTGCAGCTGACGTTAATTGATAGAACAACTATCACAAAATTGTAATAGTTTCTATTTTTGCATTGGCAAACATTGGATCGAGAGAGTCGTTTGGGAGTCCTTTCAAACCATAGTAAAAGGTGTTTGCTCGAAGATTTTCCTGAATATTGGGATTCATTGACAATTTTTACAAAATTGCTTAAGTCTCATTTCTGGCACTGTCAAACATTGGATCGAGAGAGGCATTCTAAGCTAACTTAAGGAGTATTTACTCAAAATTTTCCTGAAGATGGTGGTATTTTATAGACAACTGTTACAAATTGTCGAATGTTCCATTTTTAGTACTGGCAAACTTGGGGCCAGGAGAGGCATTTTAAGCAAAAGCAAAGGGCTTGTCTTCAGATAATTTCCTGGGGGCTTGGCCCCCAAACCCCCTTATTTCAATACCCGTCGTCAATTAACACTAGCCATGCCGCTGTACGATGCGTTGATATTATTGAAAAATATCATCCAAAAATTGTTTGGGGGAATTTTTTACAAGGAGTGCGAACCAATAACTTCTGAGTCTAAATTTTGGGCCATAGTTTTCAAGCCACGTAACGGTCCTGATATATCATGGGAAGATCAAAGAATACCTTTCTTGATATGTAGTATATAAGATATTTACAACAAAAGATAAAACGAGCAAGTTTGAAACCTTGAAATCCAGGTTTTGAGGAAGGTCAAGGATTTGTGCAACTCTGGTCTGGTTAAACAAATTATGATCACGTGGGGGTCGGTTTTCCATCCTCGATATGGTTAAAAGTTATAAGAAAATTGCATCTCGTTATAGACACTTGACAACTATGTCAGTTATGTATGGGCGCCATTTTGCTACCGGCCCCTCCAGCCGAAAAAGGCCAGGCCGCCACTGGCAGGCTTGCGAAATGAAAAATTTGAAGCCGTAAACCCAGTCGTTTCGCAAGGCTTTCAAAGTTGGCATTTATCGTATGATATGTTGGGAAAGAAAGACCTGGTGTGTACAAAGACAGTAATGAACAAGTTTGAAGCCTATTACCATACAGGTAACGAAAATTCTAGAAGGAGGAAGGCTTGCGAAATGAAGAATTTGAAGTTGCAAAGCTAGTCGTCTCGCAAAGCTTTCAAAGTCACCATTTATCGTATGTTGGGGAAGAAAGACCTGGTACGGTGATCAAAGCGCTTAGAGCCTAAGGAAACAAACTTCTAGAAGGCGGCAATTTTTCGACATAAAGTTTTAGAAGCCGGAAGATCTGTTGGTGTTTCGAGACAGCCCTGGTCAAACTGATCAAACGTTTCACCTAAAATTTCAAAAACCAATGTTTGATGAAATGTTGGGCCTGTTTGGTCACCTTGTTTGGTCACATAACATTTGTTTGGCGATGTTGGATGAAATTTGATGGAGGTAAAAAACAAATTGTGTTTTTTATTGTTTAGTGAAATGTTGGATCTGTTTGACCACTCCAACAAACTTTTTGCCGAACATTTTAGCTTTTTTTAATCACTATGCCGTTGTGCAAGCTCCGCAGCGTCTTGGTAACTGCACAGACAATTTCTAATCACAGGTTTGGAACAAAATGTTTGATGAAAAGTTTGGTGAAATGTTAGTTTAGGGCCTGTTTACATGATCGCGCCTTGCCGGGATATCTCGCCTTGCCGGGATATCTCGCCTTGCCGGGATACCCCGGCTGCCTATAGAAACACATACAATTTTCACTTTGCGTTTACATGGGAATTTCATCCCGTCCCGTCTTGCCGGGATGTTCTCATCCCGTCTCGGCATGGCGGGATACCCCGTCTAGCCGGGATGATTTTCTCCATGTAAACAGAAACAGGCGGGATAGCCCGCCTTGCCGGGATGAAATTGACGTCAATGCGCATGCGATAATGATCAGTCTTTTGTTATGGTAATCGCTGAAAGCTAATAAGCGTGAATAATTTTTATCCCGTCCCGCCTCTGTCTCTCATGTAAACACAAGCAGAAAAAACGTCCCGGCTAGGCGAGATATCCCGCCTAGGCGAGATATCCCGGCAAGGCGGGATCATGTAAACAGGCCCTTACAACACGGAACAAATCAAGAAATTAATTTTGATAAATGGTTGATGAAATGTTTGATCAGTTTGACCAGGGCTATAATTAAGATTAGGTCGCACAGTCGCACGGTATTTAAAGGTAATTAATTAATTAATTGACTTATTCTTGGGACGAACGGAGAAAATTACATCATCATGAGGACACCAGAGGCTATTCTGGAAAAGGAGCTGAATAAAACTTTTGAGTATAACAGGTTTACGGAATGCATGACAACTATTGAAAGCCGAAAACGATATAGACCTTCATAAACTATGGTTTTCCCACAGGGAAACCAGATTAACTGTTGATTTTTGTAGTTTTTGTTATTTGGTAATTTATTCTATTTTTGTATTAAATCAACCTCCTGTTATTTTCCGTGATTCTATTGTGCTGCGCAGCGAACTTCCACTGCCAAGGAGGGAGGTTGATTTAATACAAAAATAGAATAAATTACCAAATAACAAAAACTACAAAAATCAACAGTTAATCTGGTTTCCCTGTGGTTTTCCTGAAGATTGTCGCGTTTTTCATATTCTAGTTTAGGGTCTACGATTATTTTAATTTTTTTTTAAGTTTTCACGAGTTCTTTCAATAAAGAAAATAGTGAAAATAGTGAAGATATTGTAAATGCTACATATAAAGAATTATAGCAACGTACCTGAAGTTCCTCTCGAGCCATAAAGCAAACGAAAGAAGCATTAACCATACGTGCAATGTTTTTTTAAAGTTTGGAGGCTATGCTGATATTTCATTGAATAGCCAACATGTTCCATTAATTTTAGAAATTTTCCGGGGTGAAATCGGTCACTTCGTTCCGATTTTATAAGGGATTTGCTCAAGAAGGTCCCTTCGAAAAATCTTGAAAAACAGCCTAAAATAATCATCAAACTTTCCTAATATCTCTACCTTACAGCAATGATTTGAACACACTAGTGCAACAAAATTATCCGAGGGGATTCCATCCTCCTAAGAAGATATTATTTGCTAACACAGGTAACAATTGAAATGAGGTAGGAAGACTGATGAAATTTGAATATCATTTTCAGCAGCTTCTTGAGACTTTGTGAAGGAACCTTCTCTAGAAAATCCCCACCAAAGCTCTGGAAAAGATAGACCTATTTTAAGTCAGCTAAATTTTCATATCTAATTGAATATATCGGCTATAAGAACATTTGACAATATTATTGCTGTTATATTCATGGAACAGCATTTTTTGAAAGGTCATGCGTTTCTTTCGACTCACAAGGTATGCTACATGCATACAGTGGCGTAACGCAGTGTAGGGCACCTTAGTTCGATAGCTAAGGGCCCCCGACCAAAAGGGGCCTCGAAGAGCCCCAAAGAACTTCGACCTCTATGATATGAATCATAGTTTGTTTAGGAGATGGTTGTTGACACCACATTCACACGTGGATTCTGGTACCTCCACAATCAGTCTCTTCCACGTAAGCTGCGTTTTCCGAGGTTCTAAAGTGCCTGATCAGAGAAATTTTCTGGGGTGCCCCAGAACCCTTTAAACCTCGCTTCGCTCATAACCCCTATGACATGACCGCTTCACGGTCATTGCATAAGGGCCCCCATCTCACAAAATACCTAAGGGCCCCTAGTCTTTCCGTTACGCCACTGCATGCATGCAATGTTCATCCTGATTTAAACAACAAGTCCGATTTCAAGTGCAATTTTGAATTAGGGGACATACACAACAAAATGATGAAAGTACAGCACATTGAGAGTCGTTGAAAACTTGTATTACATTTCTAATTATTTAATCTTATGAGATAAAAACTGCAAATTTACTGCATATAAATTAACTTCACGTGGAACAGCACGGCGTGGAATGGCACTAAAGTTGATGAAGGTACTGAGTGTTCTAAAACGTTTCTCGTCTATTTTGACAGCTTCGGAGACAGTTCACATGAAATAACCTTCCCAGCATAGGCATCAAATCTTTAAGGAAGTTGGTGCGAATGTTTAATGCATCTTTCGTTACATTTAATGGCTTGAAAGGAAGTTCAGGTACTTTGCTATAATTAGTTAATGGCAATCTTTGATATGTTGATTATTTTCGGAATTACAGCGTTTTTCTGTGGTTAAACCAGTTTTGAGGTTGTGACGCCATAAAATTGCTAAATCGCAAATCAGAAACGTTACAGATTTCTGCTTACCGCCATATCATAGACCTTGATAAACTATGGTTATCTTGAATACTATACCGTTTTTTCTCTATTAATTTAGGATTTACGATGATTTTAATTTTTTCAAAGCTTTTTCCGTGAGTTCTTTCAATAAAAAGAAAAACGCTGGCATTCTGAAAATAATCAAGATATCAAAGATTGCCAATGAGCAATTATAGCAAAATACCTGAAGTTCCTTTCAAGCCCTTTACATCAAACGAAAGATACAATAGCCATTCGTGCAATAAATGTTAAAGATTTGATACCTGTGCTAAGCTACTCTTTATTTAAAAAAAGGTTTCATTTGGTTACAGTCAAAAGATTAACTTACGAAGCGGGTGAGTAAAGAAAAATGATTAATAATAGAAATATTTATACAGGTTAAAACCTTTTCAGTGCCAAAGGCACTGTTATCAATAAGGGTTCTGTTAAAATAAAAGTATTTACATCGTTAAAATGAAAGTAATGGCATAGTTAAGTACAATATTAGTTATAAAATCTTTAATCTTGAAGTATAAATCAAGATGTTAAAATCGATTTAAATGGTCTCTATATGGCATAGTTCAAGAAATGTTCTTTTCGTCGATGTTTGAACAGAATTATCGAGTTTAAGTTTCGAAAGTCAATTGGGACTTCGTTGTAACAAGAAGGACCTTGAAACAAAAACGACTTTCTTGCAGCCTCTGTTCTGACTTTTGGAAGGCGCAGCGTTGAAGAATTTCCTCTTGTATTATACTTATGATCCACTTTTTCAATATATGATGAAAAAAATTCTTGTTTGAAAGGCCACTGCTCCCTGGATAATGAAGCAATATATTGGCAAATTTCCTGTTTAATAGCTGACATGATCAATTAGACTAAAAGATTTACCTGGCTGAAATCAGTTACTCCGTTCCGAAATTATGAAAGATTCTCATAGCACTCAAAAGCGATTGAGATGATCAAATATCGCTTGTTGTCTTGCCTTACAGTAATGATAATTACATGCGTTTTACAAATTCTATCCTCTTGGGAGAATGAAGTCTCCAGTAATAATTATGTCATGTTGCTGGGATGACATTTTCATCCTCCCAAAGTGCTAAAGCGTATACAAGTCATTGCTGTAAGGAAGGCAGACATATTAGCAAATTTGATCATGATTTTAATTCCGTTTTTGAAAGCTTCTGGAAGGGGCTGATTCTAGCAAATCCCTCATAAATTCAGAACGGAGTGACCGCTTTCAGTCAAGCAAATTTTGAAATCTAACCACAAAGGTCCACTATCAAACAAGATACTTGCCCATATCATTGCTTTGATATCCAAGGAACAGCAGCCATGCCAACGGGGATTGTTATTTTTTCACCCACCCTTTCACAGTCGAGAAGGCAAGAAATCTTTGGCACACTCAGCAATTTTTAAACACATTGAATCTTATTTACACAAACCTCCTATCAGCATGCTAGTGATATCAACTCTACTCTGAAGCTATTGCTTTCATGGGTCCCTTCTTACGCTTCCCAGCTCTTGTCGAGCCTCTCGAGCCTGAATGACCTAAATCTTTACGGTCCTTCGGGCCCCCATACATTCTTTTTGCCAGCCTCGTCAAAAATTCTGGATTTGTGTCACACAACCCCTCAAGAAGTGCTGTGTAAGTTTTATGGGTGTCTCCCGTCCTTTCATCAATGAAAACATTGACTCTGACGAGGATATATGACACTCTTGGTGTTAGAAGCATGCTGGCATACTTGGAGTCAGGCTGCTCTGATAAATTCATAATATAAGCATGTTCGTCTGCTAGGTCGATGATCTCTTCAGGGAGGCAGTTGCAGCGTTTCTTTATGTTCTCCAGTAAAACTTTGACACGGCAATGCAAATTGAATAGAAGTTGTTCATCTTCTCCGTAACGAACGACAAAGAACAAGGCACCTGTTAACCTGCAAAGACAATCAGTCGTATATTAAGGCTGATTCCCACCGCGATTGCCACTGCGCGATAAACTACTATCGCTTTCCACATTGCCAAATTTTTAAATGTGATGAAAATTCATCGCACAACATTGCGACGAAACTTTAACACTCATCGCTACAAAATTTAAGCGATCAAAACGGCAATGGATTTCAACATTCTTTGATATTAATCGCTTTGCCTCATCGCTCACCTATTGTTTGATTTAATCGTCAAGGGAAGGCCATTTCCAAAAAACTGAAATTCTTTGTTAAAGTTGCGATGAACTCTATTTTCTTAGCGATGAGCGTGAAAGCCTAATCCGCATGTCATTCCCACTGTGCAATGAACTTTCATGGCATGTGAAAAATTAGCGATAAGGAAGGCGATGAATATTGAGAGGCCAAGCGATGAGAAAAGAGATAAATATTCATGTGATGAAGCCTCATCGATTCATATCATCATATCATATCATATCATATCATCATTCATTTAAGCATGGTAGCCCATTCAGCAATGCTGGTTTACAAGGGGCCATGCGTCTAAAATACCAGAAAAAAATAAAATAAATAGTTACAAGAAATAGATAAAGAAAACGAACATAATACCATAACCTACCATACCCTACCATACCCAACCTTTCCCCACCCTTCCCCAACGCCACCCTACCCTATCATACCCTACCCTACCCTACCCTACCCTACCCTACCCTACCCTACCCTACCCTACCCTACCCTACCCTACCCTACCCTATTTTCATTTTTTCATTTAATATTATTTATACACAAATTAACCCTTCAGCAAATTAAATTATATAACATCTATTTACAATGATAATACCTGAATGATAAAAACCTACAGCCCTATAAAACCTAACCAATGCTGTTCTTCCAGGGAGTTGTGTTTGAGAGTCTAGTTATTTAGATGCGTTTTAAGTTGCTTTTTAAAACGATCTAGTGTCTTTAGATCACGAATTTCGGCAGGTGTATCATTCCATAATTTGAGAGCTGCGTAATGAAAGCCTTTTTTTGCAAATTCAGTCCTATATCTAGGGATCTGGAGATCTCTACAATGCCTCGTATTGTAGGTCGAATGAAAAGATCTCGGTTGGTATTTATCCCAAAGGTTTTCAGGGCATAGTCTGTTCATAATCTTGTAGGTCATGACATTCCGATCGTAACGGAAAAGATTTTCTACGTTTAACCAGGAAGCCGACCAGCTATCTTTCATTCTTGCGCTTGCTATTATAGAACACGCCCTGTCTTGAAGACGTTGGAGAGAAGCTAGTTTTGTTTTCGACAGACTACCCCAGATAACATCAGCATAACGCAGGTGACTCTCAATTAACGCATAATATATACTACACAGTTGGGATTGTGGAATGATATTTTTCAATTTTTTTAGAGCTGCAAGACCTCCACTCATTTTGCCTTTAGTGCGCTTAAACTGTTCATCCCAGCTTAGTTTTTCATCAACTATCACTCCGAGGGATTTTGTCTTATCGACTCTTTTTATATCAGAGTTGTTTAGTTTCAGCACTTCTGGCAGGTCAAGATTTTTGGTTTTAAGCGGATGTCCTATGACCATGAATTCAGTTTTTTTCGGATTGGGGCTAAGTTTATTCACCCTCATCCACTCCGAGAGATTGGACAGCTCTTGATGTGCGTCCTCAACTAGTTTCGCTACATCATCCGATGCAATCGTTATATTGGTATCGTCAGCATAGATGCTAGCCCGGGAGAACTTAAGACACTTTTCCAAGTCATTCAAGTAAATGATGAAAAGAAGAGGGCCTAAACAAGAACCTTGGGGAATACCACAGGTTACGTCTCTGGCTTTTGAATGCTGACCGTTCAGAGAGCAGAACTGTTTTCTATTATTTAAGTAGGATTCAAACCAATCCCCAGCTTTGCCTCTTATTCCATATGCACGTAATTTTTTGAGTAAGATATCGTGATCGACTGTATCGAAAGCTTTCTTAAGGTCGAGAAAAATAGTGAGATTTACATTGCTGCGATCTATGTTTTCGTACCA
>REGM01000122.1:444750-467424 GCA_004194415.1 Aurelia aurita
GAGGAGTTACCCCCCCCCCTCACATAGGAATCAAATCTTTAAAAAACATTGCACGATTGGTTAATGCATCTTTCGTTTGATTTAATGGTTTGAAAGGAACTTCAGGTACTTTGTTATAAGTGGTCATTGGCAATCTTTGATATCTTGATTATTTTCAGAATTGCATTTTTCTTTTTATTGAAAGAATTCACGAAAAGCTTTGTAAAAAATAAAATCGTTGTAAATCCTAAATTAATAGAGGAAAAATGGTACAATTTTCAAGAGAAGCATAATTTATGAAGGACGGGCAGTAAGCAGAAATCCGTAGCTTTTCTGGTTCACGATTTAGCAATTTGATGACCTCACAACCAGAAAACTGTTTGAAACATAGAAGAGGCTGTAATTCTGAAAATAATCAAGATATCAAAGATTGCCAATGACCACTTATAACAAAGTACCTGAAGTTCCTGTCAAGCCATTAAATCAAACGAAAGATGCATCAAACAATCCTGCAATGTTTTTTAAAGATTTGATTCCTATGCTGTAATTGTCACTGTCATGGGCAGGTAAACCGACGAAATTTGATCGTCATTTGCACTCGTTTTCGAAAGTTTTTGGTGGCGGCTTTCTCCAGAGATCTCTCAAATACCTCGGAAAGAAATGGTCGCCAGGTAAATTTCTAGAAATCTAATTGAGTCGGCTACACGTTTTTTTATAAGAAACTTGGATCAGCCCATAGTACTAAAGTTTCTTAATTTCACAAGAAATTTTCAGCATTTTAGTAATAAAAGTTTCTTAATTTGTTTCTTATTTTCGGCTGCATAAATTAAGATGTAATTTCTACGACTGCCACGTATTTGTTTCTTGACATAAAGCACAATGTTTAGCAAGAAAACGAGTTGTATTGGGCTCAAAAAATAAAATTATCGTGACTATAATACTCAAGAATAAAGGTTCAATGACAATTTTCCCATGATTATCTTGAATTTTGCTTTTAAAAGTTTCTTAGCGGTTCTCAACTCAAACATAGTACTATAGTTTCTTAAATTTCTGGCTATCCTTTTATTAGTTTCTGATAAACCAGTTTCTTTTATAAAAAAACGTGTATTAAACAATAAATTTTCCAATATCATTGTTTTCTGATCTTCAGGGTAACGTTTTTTTTTTATTTGAGGTTGGCACGATGATGGCTACACTAAGCTAGTTAAAGCCAACCATTAACGAAAACTCAAAATCAAATAATCCTATTTACATCTTGACTATACAGATAATTAAATATCTATAAAAATCCTAAATTATTTATATATCTCTTGCACAATCTACAGTTGAAATTTGTAAATTGATGCTTTATTATTTTCCGCTTAAATTCTGTCAAGGTATGAGACTCTTTTAGTGCTAGTGGAAACGAATGCCAGAGTTTGTGTCCGGTGTACCTGATTGTCTCTATACCATACGCATTTGTTCGTGGAATTGGTCCTAACAAGTTGTCATTGCCTCTAAGTCTATATGGGATTTTCTTCTCAACGAAGACTTCACCCATGAATTCAGGGTTGATATCATTTTTGGTCTCCTAAATTTCTGTAGCTAGCAACTGTAGATTTCTTTGGTGAATAGTCACTGAGTCCGCCTTAATCAATAATTCATCAAAATTTGATAACGTATCCTTCAATGCGATTCTTAGTGCTTTTTAATGGATTTTATTTGGTTTTTGTTTACCTTTCTATCATGAAACATCCAAATTAGAGGGCAATAGCTAAACTGAGACAACATAAAGGCATTAACTATTGTCTTTAACTTTTCCTCGTCCACAAATTTTACAGCTTGTGCAAGCGAGTGAAGTTTTCGGCCAGTTTTTGCATATATTTTCAATGTGATACTTGAAGTCTAAATTGTTATCTAGTGTTAGCCCAACAAGCTTTTCTTTCTCAGATCTTTTCTACAGAAGATGTGCCAATATTGACTGAAGTGCCAGGGGATTTACCTCCGAATAACACAAAGTGACATTTTGCATTGTTTAGTTTCATATGGTTGTCAACAAACCACTTGGCAAGTCGGCTGGCATTTGCCTCTAGTTTATGTTGAGCACTATTTACATCATAATTTCAGAATCGCATGCAAAGATAGTCATATCATCTGCATAATAGACGATTGCGGAAAAGATGGCGTCGGGGGGCATTTGACCAAGATGCATTGCGTTCAGTGATTGAATTTCTATAGAATCACCGTTGATTCCATTATAGAGCGCAATGCATCTTGGTCAAATGCCCCCCGACGCCATCTTTTCCGTAATCTTCTATTGCAGACCTCAGTGTCATTCACGAAAAAGAAAATATCATTAATAAATATATTGAATAAAAGGGGCCCCAAGACTGAACCCTGTGGTACACCTTTTTATATTCTCTCCATTGACTGAATGCTGAAGCCTAGCCTTTCAAACGGCAGCGTGAGTTCTTATTGACTCGCCCAGTACATAGTACTTTCATAGCAGTTTGAACACTTTGAAATTGACAGTAAAGAAACATTGTTTTTGTATGTTAGAGATGAATCTACATCTATTATTTGGCATGATCTACATGGCATGGTTCTATGACATTTTTATGCTACAAATTCTAAATTTATTATTCTATATGACATGTTTCTAACATGACAACTAAACACTACACTCTAAATATAATACTAAAAATAAGTACGGTACAGGTCTTGCGCACATTAACAAGACAAGAATTCTCAAGAATTCTTAAACATCGTTAAGACCGTATTATTGAGTCATACGAAAGACTGTACACATTTTTAAGCAATAATTCTTAAGATCTAAAACCATTTCTTAAGAATTCTTGAGAATTCTTAGGCAGAAAACCATGTTAATGTGCGCAAGGCCTGTACTGTATATTACTGTACTATTTCTAGGCTCGGCCTAAAATCAAAATAAATTGAAAACCTAATTAAGCTATAAAGGAATTAAAATCTCTCCTAAGGAAGACTAGATGTTGTTATCCCAGGAGGTGTACTCAAAAATGTTGTAAAGGAAGTTTGGCATAATTTTTGGGTCCGAAATTTGCAATTTTTATATTTTTTAGGGTCAGGTGGGTAGTAGATATATTTTTGGGGGTTAGATATTTTTTCAAAGACTGCAAAGCTCAAATTCTGGTGAACTACTGATTGCCTACATTAATGAATACCAAGGAGGCCAACTTCTGAGCCTCAGAAACGTTGAACTAGCTCTCAAACTCTCAAAACTGATAAACATAACTGACAAAAGAGTGTAGGAAGACTGAACAGGCTGGAGTAAACAACCTATTTGTTNCCCAGGAGGTGTACTCAAAAATGTTGTAAAGGAAGTTTGGCATAATTTTTGGGTCCGAAATTTGCAATTTTTATATTTTTTAGGGTCAGGTGGGTAGTAGATATATTTTTGGGGGTTAGATATTTTTTCAAAGACTGCAAAGCTCAAATTCTGGTGAACTACTGATTGCCTACATTAATGAATACCAAGGAGGCCAACTTCTGAGCCTCAGAAACGTTGAACTAGCTCTCAAACTCTCAAAACTGATAAACATAACTGACAAAAGAGTGTAGGAAGACTGAACAGGCTGGAGTAAACAACCTATTTGTTAGGATTTGCAATGTGAATGGATCAATTTTTTGGGTTTCCCGTTGGCGATTTTGGAAGATGCTGAAAAGCTCTGGGCCAAGCCCTTTAGTCACTCATACACTTGAGTATACCCCCTGGGGTTGTTATGAACTGGAAGGTGCTGAAATGAATGAATTTTTGAAATATATTTACTGCATCATGAATGGCAGATAGGGGCAGATCAGCGGCAGACCTCATTAATGTGCGCGAGCACACGAGCACCGCCCGCAGGCACAAAGTATCATTTCACATTTGTTGCTGGCATCTTTACTGTACTGAGAGCGATTTGATTGCAGGCACATTTTTCCCAATCATTTGCTCGCAGGCACAGAATACTTTTAATGAGGCCTGAGGCGGAATAGTCCACCCCAATAATTAAAAAAATAGATAAATAATACAGTAGACCCACAAAAATTCTATCCTCAATTATTTCCTGGAGTCTGCTGCAAACCTTGTGACTTCCCGCCACCTCTGTGCATACAAGTTATAATGCATAATAAAGTTCAGATGGCTATGGCTTTATGGATGAATTTAGATAAACATGCTTTAAATGGTTGTGGAACATGCATGTTTATGGTCATTGTTCAAATCTTTGATGAAATTGAGAGCACTTATCGTTATCTAGCTGAGCTATGTCCATTTGACAAATGAAGTCAGTTATTGAAAAAATTACTGATGGAGTCGAAAATTTCAAATGACGAAATTTGGAAAAATAGCCATAATGGTGGTGTTCATCGGAGTGATACATAACTAACAAGATGCAATTTCTACACTTGCCATTGTCAAGGGGAATTTTTTCCAAGTAAACTGACAAACAGAAATAACCTAGCATTTTCTTATGATTTGGATGTTATGAATTATACAGTACAATTCTTTAGTAAAATCCCCAAATCCGTTTGTATGAATTTGTAAGAGTTTGTAAGAATTTGTAAATTGGTTCTTATGGCTTTGTGAGAACCAATTATTATGAATTAGTGAATTTTAAGTTGCGATAAAACGATACGCAACAATTATGAATCATTATGACAACATGGCAAAGTACCGCCATTAGGAACAAACAGGGCCTCAACTAGAGATGAGAAAACGTTTGCTTCTGTTTTACGGTAGCTGCACACATCATTCTGTCATTCAAAGCTCAATTTGTATACAAGAATCACCCAAATAATAGGTTTCTTGCAAATACATATTCTGTATTTCTTTTGAATTCAGGAAAAATTGTATGAATTCCAACAAATTTGGAAAGAGTCTTATGTCTTGTTCAATTCCTACCCTGACCATCCCCCCGGGACACCCCTGGGTATTAGCACAAAAAATATTCCCGGCCCCTGGGCATTTGACTGTCAATTTTTCCCCGGCCCCGAGGCTTTGACAACACCAGGAGCTTTCACATTATACAGTTACTGGGAACATGGCATGTTCTCAGCGCCCAGCCCCCGGGCATTCGCCAAAAAAATTTCCCCTGCCTCCAGGCATTTGCGCAATCAATTCTTGTCGACCTCTGGGCTGCACAGGGGGGGGGGGGGGGGATGGCCAGGGCAGGAATTGAAGAGACAAACAAAACAAAAACTGTCTTAAGTTACAAAGGAGCTNAAGCTATAAAGGAATTAAAATCTCTTCTAAGGAAGACTAGATGTTGTTATCCCAGGAGGTGTACTCAAAAATGTTGTAAAGGAAGTTTGGCATAATTTTTGGGCCGAAATTTGCAATCTTTATATTTTTTAGGGTCAGGTGGGTAGTAGATATATTTTTGGGGGTTAGATATTTTTTCAAAGACTGCAAAGCTCAAATTCTGGTGAACTACTGATTGCCTACATTAATGAATACCAAGGAGGCCAACTTTTGAGCCTCAGAAACGTTGAACTAGCTCTCAAACTCTCAAAACTGATAAACATAACTGACAAAAGAGTGTAGGAAGACTGAACAGGCTGGAGTAAACAACCTATTTGTTAGGGTTTGCAATGTGAATGGATCAATTTTTTGGGTTTCCCGTTGGCGATTAGTTTTTTGGAAGATGCTGAAAAGCTCTGGGCCAAGCCCTTTAGTCACTCGTACACTTGAGTACACCCCCTGGGGTTGTTATGAACTGGAAGGTGCTGATCAGGGGCAGATCAGCGGCAGACCTCATTAATGTGCGCGAGCACACGAGCACCGCTCGCAGGCACAAAGTATCATTTCACATTTGTTGCTGGCATCTTTACTGTACTGAGAGCGATTTGATTGCAGGCACATTTTTCCCAATCATTTGCTCGCAGGCACAGAATACTTCTAATGAGGCCTGATCAGCGGAATAGTCCACCCCAATAATTAAAAAAATAGATAAATAATACAGTAGACCCACAAAAATTCTATCCTCAATTATTTTCCTGGAGTCTGCTGCAAACCTTGTGACTTTCCGCCACCTCTGTGCATACAAGTTATAATGCATAATAAAGTTCAGATGGCTATGGCTTTATGGATGAATTTGGATAAAAATGCTTTAAATGGTTGTGGAACATGCATGTTTATGGTCATTGTTCAAATCTTTGATGAAATTGAGAGCACTTATCGTTATCTAGCTGAGCTATGTCCATTTGACAAATGAAGTCAGTTATTGAAAAAATTACTGATGGAGTCGAAAATTTCAAATGATGAAATTTGGAAAAATAGCCAAATGGTGATGTTCATCGGAGTGATATATAACTAACAAGATGCAATTTCTACACTTGTCATTGTCAAGGGGAATTTTTCCCAAGTAAACTGACAAACAGAAATAACCTAGCATTTTCTTATGATTTGGATGTTATGAATTATATATACAGTACAATTCTTTAGTAAAATCCCTAAATCCGTTTGTATGAATTTGTAAGAGTTTGTAAGAATTTGTAATTGGTTCTTATGGCTTTGTGAGAACTATTATGTTAAGTTGCGATAAAACGATACGCAACAATTATGAATCATTATGACAACATGGCAAAGTACCGCCATTAGGAACAAACAGGGCCTCAACTAGAGATCAGAAAACGTTTGCTTCTGTCTTATGGTAGCTGCACACATCATACTGTCATTCAAAGCTCAATTTGTATACAAGAATCACCCAAATAATAGGTTTCTTGCAAATACATATTCTGTATTTGTTTTGAATTCAGGAAAAATTGTATGAATTCCAACAAATTTGGAAAGAGTCTTATGTCTTGTTCAATTCCTACCCTGACCATCCCCCCGGGACACCCCTGGGTATTGGCACAAAAAATATTCCCGGCCCCTGGGCATTTGACTGTCAATTTTTCCCCGGCCCCGGGGCTTTGACAACACCAGGAGCTTTCACATTACACAGTTACTGGGAATATGGCATGTTCTCAGCGCCCAGCCCCCGGGCATTCGCCAAAAAAATTTCCCCTGCCTCCAGGCATTTGCGCAATCAATTCTTGTCGACCTCTGGGCTGCCCAGGGGGGGGGGGGGATGGCCAGGGCAGGAATTGAATGAGACAATACAAACAACAACTGTCTTAAGTTACAAAGGAGCTGTAGTGTAGATGAGGTTGGCATCAGCAAGGTAAAACCAAGGCCAACAATTAAACATATAACCTTAGTTTGGTGTCATCTTTAGAAGAATGNATGGCATGTTCTCAGCGCCCAGCCCCCGGGCATTCGCCAAAAAAATTTCCCCTGCCTCCAGGCATTTGCGCAATCAATTCTTGTCGACCTCTGGGCTGCCCAGGGGGGGGGGGGGATGGCCAGGGCAGGAATTGAATGAGACAATACAAACAACAACTGTCTTAAGTTACAAAGGAGCTGTAGTGTAGATGAGGTTGGCATCAGCAAGGTAAAACCAAGGCCAACAATTAAACATATAACCTTAGTTTGGTGTCATCTTTAGAAGAATGATGTACATAGCCTAGAATTTGACCAAAGCCACAATATTATCTGTATCAGTCTCCCAGGGGGGGGGGGGTACTCATATATATTTAGGATAGGGATGCTCAGGTTACTTTTTTGGGTCTAAAATTTGGGCAAAAGTTTTTTTTTTGGGTCAGTCAATTGTACAGTTATTTTTTTGGGTTCATGAAATTGTGGATTATTTTTTTGCGTCTCAAATATGAGAACAGTTTAAAAAATATAGAAAAGCATGATTTACAAACGAAACTAAATTCAAGCAACATTACTAAAATCAAATTACTGAAATCTCCAAATACATTATGTGAAATCTGTCAGTTAGGGCACTTTTCCATATATATTTAAGATGCTGATCTATATATAATGCAGTGTACTTGGTTGTGTCAACATAATCTATTCTATAATAGAACAGAGATTTCTTTTGTTACTTTTTTGGGTGTGAAGGGTAAGAAAAATCATTTTTTTTGGGTCAATTTTTATGCTAGGAATTATTTTTTTGGGTTGATGGTTTGTACCCCGAGCCTGAGCACCCCTATCCTAAATATAATGAGTAGCCCCCCTGGGATCAGTTTCTCTTTTGGGTGAAAATTATCCATACTTACCAACAACGTAGCTCAAGCTTCTGTTAGTTCTAGCTTTGGTCTATAATCTAGACTTAAAAGTGAATCAGAGAATCTCCACCTGGTCATATAAATGAACTCTAATGTGTGATGTTTCCCCATTATTTCCCCATTACAAAGAATATCTACTTCACAAGTGTCTGGTAATGCCAACTTTACTCGAAGATACTTTTTGAGATGCTCAATGGTGAGGTATGATGAGCAGCGGATGAACCTTTTATCAAGTGGTCTGAAATCTTTCTTTATGCCATTCGTCTCATCTAAATATTTGAGCTGCAATCCAATTTGCGATTCTCCAATAATTTTGCTGTTGTATTGCTTCGTCTTATGGCTAACTTCTTCTTTTTCTGTGTGCTGCTCAGTTGCTTTCTTGTCCACAAATTCTGATGAGGGTGATAATGGTCTCTGTGCTTCTAACAACTCAATTTCATCAGGAACTGGGAGATCTGGAATGAAGGTGATAAAATAATGTTTAGTACTACACAAAAACTTGCGATGGAGGTCTGATATAGCTTTCTTCAACTGTGATACTCACTAAGACAATGTCAAACTGCTAACTACAGCGTGCATGAAAATTTTCTTTTCCAAACAATANATTTGAGCTGCAATCCAATTTGCGATTCTCCAATAAGTTTGCTGTTGTATTGCTTCGTCTTATGGCTAACTTCTTCTTTTTCTGTGTGCTGCTCAGTTGCTTTCTTGTCCACAAATTCTGATGAGGGTGATAATGGTCTCTGTGCTTCTAACAACTCAATTTCATCAGGAACTGGGAGATCTGGAATGAAGGTGATAAAATAATGTTTAGTACTACACAAAAACTTGTGATGGAGGTATGGTATAGCTTTCTTCAACTGTGATACTCACTAAGATAATGTCAAACTGCTAACTACAGCGTGTGTGAAAATTTTCTTTTCCAAACAATAAACATGTGCATTGATGAACTTTCAAAACTGTTAGTAAACTGTTAAATATTTGCTAAACATAACTTTTTGCCAAATTTAAAATCTTGCCAAAAAATGAGTACATGAAATTCCTTGAAATAGCGTTGACATGCTTGAAACTTTAAAGTGCACACATAAATTCTTCTGCAGTATTAAAGAGAAAAAGTTGTCAGTCTGGAACAAACACTAAAGTTTACATGGAAAGGACAGATTTGCAAGGTCAAGGATCAATTATTACAAAGAATACACAACTCTAGAATCCATAATGTGGTGTAGATGTTTTCGGGGACAGCTATTTATAACTGGTCCAATATATTTACTTCCTCTTTCATTTCTAAATACTTTCTATTTCTGTAAAATGAAATTTAGACTTAGTGAAATGATCTTTTTTAATAATTCACACTAAAAATAAAATAAAGTACTTTATTTATCAGGCAAAGGCTTTTGAATTGCGTCATTTTCCAGTTCGAAACACATGTATATTGTACATACACAGGTTTATACATATTTTCAATTTTCAATATTCATTTTCTGGTAAAAAAATTCAATCCAAAAAAACTTTCACGCAAAAATAAAGAAATTCTACAACTTCGTACCCCTTTCACTGTAGAACTCTAGAATCCTTTCATTTTCTTTATCCCACAATCCTGGTACAAGTTTGAAGATGATTTCCTCCAACGTTTTGTCCTCTTTCAAGCATTCCCACGGGTTAGTTTCGTGAATTTGTTGATTACAATCAGGGCAGTGATACGAGTCGTTTGCATTCTCCAAATATCTTACCAAACAGCTCCGGCAGAACGTATGAAGGCATTCTGTTATGGCCACTGGTCTTATGAGATATCCGTAGCATAGCTTACAAGTGAATATTCCATTGAATGTAGCTGCTTTCAGTTGTCTTTTCCCTCTTGGGTGCAGCACGGACATCTTGTTTCGAAGCTTAGCTTAGGCCATAACTGTGACGTCACGTTACAAAATCACAACAACCGCAACAGTTGATAACGAGACAAAGGAATCCTTTTGCTGAAACACAGACCAGGACTTCATAGAAATCGTGAAAAATGTTTTATAACATAACAATTAGCAATTAGCATACAGCACTTCTGAAAAAATCGAGGTCTTATCTAGAGCAGTGCTCAAAATTGCTACTACATTCCCCTCATCCAAACTAATCACACCATTTAAATTCCTTATAGCATTTATCTTAGAGCATTTTTCGTCAATGTCATGCCTGGTTTTATTTCATGTAAATTCCATGGCAAGGCCGGATTTTGTGGCTGGGACGTTGGCTGCTCTGGGTTGGCAGGCTGGGTTGGGGCGATTGGTGGTCCGGGTCTACGGTCGCCGGTTGCTTTGGCTTGGCATGTCGATCGGGGGTGGCTGGCGCTGGTGTTACAGAGTCAGCCCTTACCAAAATTTGTAATTTGTTTTTCTCTTTGTAAATATTTTCTTTTAGTATAAATTTTCAATTATTGTAATTAGGTTTTAACATTATGGTTTTTCTTGTAATTAGGTTTGGACTATTTTTATTTTAGATTATATTTTAACTGTTTTAATGGAGGGCCCCTTGAAAATCAACCTTTGCTGAAGGGCAACCCTCCCTAAATGAATCAAATATGAAATATGAAATATGGTGTGTGTAAAATAATAATCATTTAAAAATACGACAATGTACTAGAATAATGATAATACACAACGTTTCGAGTTTAAAACTTCATCGGGTGTGCAATCTTTCATGCCTGGTGGGTTGGGTCCCTTCAAGAAGCTTTTGATAAACAGAAAGCATATATTTTTATCTTATATATTGTAACTTAGATGTTTTTAGCCTCCAGAATTATCATTCAGCCCGTAAGAGTAAATCGTCCCATTGGACCCTGCACTGTGTCCAAGTTTGGCTCGTTCATACCTTTTTAAAGAGTTTCTTATAAAAAATGCTTGCAGACAACGGAGCTATGATTTGAAGAAACTGATAGAGAAAGCACAATTCTAACTGGCAAAATTGAGCAAAATGACGATGTTCACCTTTGCGTTACTTTTAAATAGTGTCCTACGTCTCAGGTGCTTATACAAATTCATTAAGGCAGCAAAATAAAGCTTTGGATTTTGGTTGATTGGAAATAGAAAGTGGCACAGACAGACATCGAAATTTACGGTTTAAATATACACTATCAAAGTCTATGATTTATTATATTCAGTAGATATCAGACGAATCTCAGCAATGAATTCATCTTTTGATCTTTTAAATCTTTTAGCTTCATTTTATTAAACGTATGCATGATAGAGCAAGCTCCAAGAAGATATTCTTTCTCTACCCACAATCCTTCACAAAAATTGTGAGACTGTATCCCCTGCCCCCTCAGTCAATGTTGTTTGGTGTGATTATGGTGTGACTGGATGTGAATTTGTGTTGGAAGCATTGCTTAAAATCACAACATTAACTGAGGGGAGGGGATGTTACAGGGTCAAGAAAAAATGATTTTTCTGCAGTAGAGACAAGGGAGTACTAAAATGTTGGGATTTTATTTGTTGGTCTCAATATAGTTTGTGAAGGATTTCAGGCAGTCTGGGAACTATAAAGCTGCTCCCCAACCTCGTTCCCAGGGCCTTTTTTAGGCCCTGGGGACGAGGTTAGCTGCTCCCAACAGTGACAAAGGATAGCTCCTGCACAGGAGCATACAAACATACAACCATAGGCTATGGCACGCAAAAGTCGATAAACCCACTTTATCTGGAATAAACCCAGTTTGATGATCATCTGATTTTGTCATTTAGCAAGTTTGATGATGGATTTACCATCACTACACTTCTAATATCGGGCGGACTAATACTTGATAAATTAACTGAAATCATTTGCTATTTGTGGAGCATTAATGATGTCTCAAAATTTGCAAGTATTAGTCCACCAGATATTAGAAGTAGTGATGATAAATCCATCATAAAACTTGCTAGCAAATGACCAAATCAGATCTACAGCCTTTGGATGAGACAGCAGCTTTATCTGCAGATAAAGTGGGTTTATCCCAGATAAAGTAGGTTTATCTCAGATAAAGTGGGTTTATCCAAGATAAAGTGGGTTTATCTGCAGATAAACTGGGTTTATCACAGATAAACTGGGTTTATCACAGATAAACTGGGTTTATCACAGATAAACTGGGTTTATCACAGATAAACTGGGTTTATCACAGATAAACTGGGTTTATCACAGATAAACTGGGTTNAATATCGGGCGGACTAATACTTGATAAATTAACTGAAATCATTTGCTATTTGTGGAGCATTAATGATGTCTCAAAATTTGCAAGTATTAGTCCACCAGATATTAGAAGTAGTGATGATAAATCCATCATAAAACTTGCTAGCAAATGACCAAATCAGATCTACAGCCTTTGGATGAGACAGCAGCTTTATCTGCAGATAAAGTGGGTTTATCCCAGATAAAGTAGGTTTATCTCAGATAAAGTGGGTTTATCCAAGATAAAGTGGGTTTATCTGCAGATAAACTGGGTTTATCACAGATAAACTGGGTTTATCACAGATAAACTGGGTTTATCACAGATAAACTGGGTTTATCACAGATAAACTGGGTTTATCACAGATAAACTGGGTTTATCACAGATAAACTGGGTTCATCTGGCAATAAACTGGTTTCATCTGGCGACAAACTGGTTTCATCTGGCGATAAACTGGTTTTATCTAATTGTGGTGACTTTCGCATGCCATAATAGGCACATTATCATAACATGCAGACACCAAGGAATACACCAATCAGACAATGAATTCCAAAAAGTGGGCCTATCCTTCTTATCAAATTATCAAATCTTTGATATTGGGATAATGATAATTGGGCTCATTTCATAAAGATTTCAGCAAAGATAATCGAAGGAGGACCTATCCATTATTAGCTACAACTTTCTGTAAATGCTGTAAACACAGAGAAGATTTGATTTACCGTTATGTTAAACTCTAATTGATATTTGAACCAGGAATGTCCTAGAAGATCAAGATAACTGTAGCACGAACTCACTAAAGATAATCATAGTGAGGTTACAGACTTATTACATGGCCCTAGGCTATTTAAAGACCTGCCGCATACTCTAAGTGTTTGCTGTCTCAGTTTGGTGGTAGTCTCGTTTTGATGAACGATAACTGGGACTCATTTTGATCAGTCTAGTGAGGTGAGACGGTACTTTTGGTGACTTATCATATTGTACAATGATTCTTGGAGTCAGTGGCGTAGCCAAGATAAAATTCAACTCTTCAATTGCACGAATATTTGCTCTAGAGTTTCGCTTGTATACAGTTTCAAACGAATCAAAGTTAAGATTTATTGATCGATGACATATATCCTTCCATTCTTCTTAGTCTCTCGATTGCTAAACGGGTTCCTCAGCAAAAAAATATTCTATTTCATCTGCCCGTCGTGACATGAATAATCGCCTGTTAATGACATGAGAGTTTCTGTACTACGAAATTTTGATGAGAATTCATGCGAGACTTAAAGAAGTTAGGAAGCAACACCACTTGCTTTTTAAATGTGACACTGAAAGTTTCGATGGAGCCTGTTTCATTTTCATTTTTCGAGGCTAAAGTCTTGTTTCTCATGAAAGTTTGGGCAAGCGAATGATGACATGCAAATTGTTATCAGTAAGTACATAGAATTTGGCCCTTCTATTCTTTAATCCTTGATGGCCTGTCCTAAAAGAAGGGCGTTTCCAGCAGTATAAAGGGCGTAGCCCAAAAAAAATGTAGTTTCTTTCTAGACGAGGTTGCCCAGTCAAATGTTTTTAGAACACCCCCTGGGAAGATATCAGTAAATTTTTTCTAGGTGTGGCCGCCGTCAGCTGCGTGATCAACTGTGTAATCATTGTGCAATTATGTAATTAGTCGTGGAGCAGAATACAATTTACCCGATGTCATATGTCGTTTCCCTTTCGGCTTGCCTCTCTTTTTCTTGTGCCTCCAAATATAGACACCATTCAAAATGGTCCATTCTTGTAGCTAATTCTTGCCAAAAACAACATTAATTAGTTTTTGGAACAAACAAGTACAAATGCAGTTTGAGTTTGACATGGTCCAATGTTTGGGCCCTGCTGGGCATTGCATGTGAACGAAATTGAGCGTTACTATCCACGATAAGGTAACTGCGAGCAGTGGATTATTTGGCAACAATGGGCAATTGAACGGGGTTTTTGATGTCTATGTAGCATTCAAAATTCACAGATGCCGCTTCAAAAACTGATATTTAGTTCAGAGTTTCTGCTTAATCGGATCAAGCATCTTGATAGTTTCCTCCGATTTCTCACACGAGAAATGGCTAATTGCTCAAAACTTACCAATCAACTTACGGATTAAATATATTGCTAAAAGGCGATGAATTGCGTGTTATGTAGTGTCATGCATAGTGGCATGTCTGTCTCTGGCAAATTTTTCTTATAAACATTTTGGGATTTATTTGCTAAGTATAGGATAAAAATGATTTGATGCTCTGATTACGCAATTTGAGAGCATAGGGTTCAAATCTTTCAAATCCCTAAAAGGGTGGGTGTAAAATTCTATTACATTTTTCTTTGAATTGAATGGCTTGGAAGGAACTTAGTGTACTGTGCTGTAGACTTGCCCCAAGTCTATTCCATGAAAATGGCGGATCCGGGAACTATGGGAAAGGGATCGGTCGGAAGGACTTCATGGAATAGACTTGGGGCAAGCCTAACTGTGCTGTGAATCTGCCGTGGAAATTGTTTGATATCTTGACTGTTTTCAAAATGGCGGGGTTTTATTTTTGTTGAAAGAATCCATGGAAAACATTGAAAAAATAAAAATCATCTTAAATCCTAAATCAATATAGGAAAATTTGATACAATCTTCAAGAAAACCATAGTTTAAAGGTCTACAATATGGTGGCAAGCAGAAATCTGTCGATCTACTTGTTTAGGATATAGAAATTTGATGACGTCACAGCCTCAAACATAATAAATGCTGCCATTTTGAAAATAATCAAGATATACCACGTGACATTTTTATGACTGACTACAGTTGTTGTGGAGAGTTGCGAGATACGTACGTTTTTGAAAGGAGCTGACAAGAATTAGGTCAGTAGTCGAAGCTCATTTTGAAATATTGGCTATAGTTTTCGTTTAGAGTTGATATGTACATAGATTAAAGACAAATGACGGAGATATAAGGCGACTTAAATCAGGGGCCTGGGCAATCCAAATATAGCCTATTGTATTCCATTGTATTTGATGACCTCGAGAGATTATCAAATCAACTGGACAATGAGGGCACTCAGACATCTTTTGTTCTATTTTTAAACTAGGCGCTATATATCCGTCATTTGTCTTTAACACGCTACTGCTGCTCGATTTTATATAGTTATCTTTCGCTGAATTTTTATATAACTCGGATCGACGCTACATTGCGCTAAAGAGACAAGCATTACAATAACCTCTTATTCCCCTTGGGCTCCCCTGTGATGTGAGATATGAGACTTCATATTTTGAAACCCTAATGTGCACTTAACGTACCCTACCTTGCTCTATTTCTAAACCCTAATAGGGGTCACTAAAATTTCAACTGATTTGATTGGCTTGCTTGAAAACAACGTCAATCAAAGAGCAACATCTATTGTTTTTGAGGACACGCCGTCTATTTTGGCTTAGAACACTTCTCCCGATCCCATATTTGCCGCTGTTAAAAAAGAATGTTTGACAATTCGTAACAGTTATTTTATAAATTAGTATCCCAAGAAAAATTCTTTGGCTAAGAATATCGATCTCCATCCCATCTTTACCAGTGCCAAACTGGAAACTTTTACATTTTTGTAACAGTTTTCTATGAATCACCACCTTTTACTTTGTCTTTGAAAGCTTCTCATAATGCCTGCCAATATATGCGTGGTGACGATAAATTTTCAATCTTTGATGTTTGTTTTCGTGGTTCAAATGTGACATCGAAACACACATTAATTTCTTAGATCAAACATCTAGGATTGAACATCAAATAGTTACGATCAAATGTCGAATATCGAATATTAAACATTCAAGATAAACTGTCGAACATTTAAAATCGAGCGTCTAAGATCAAGCACCAAGCCCCCGAAACATCTAAAATCAAACATCAGAGATCGAAAATTAAACCCTTAAAGTAAAGATATCTAGATATAAAAACATCTTAAATCGAATATCTTAGATCAAGGGGGCATTTTCTGCTCTGTTTGTCTACCTATCAACAGAGCTGTTCTGTAGAAATTCATCTGCAAAATTATCACTACTTAATCAAGGGTGGGCATGTTGCTAGGGACAACGGTCCACATAACCGGTTTATTCCTCCCATACTATGTAAATATATGTCCCCAAACCAGTCTTTTTAAGAGCAGAATTTGTAATGATATGCTAAAAAATAGGTTGGTGAAATCGTTTTTCCAAGACATACATAGGCCCACCAAAAACACAGCACATGCCCACCCTTGCTTAATGTACCTAATACCTAATACATTTGTTTTTTTATTTGTGGCTAACGCTGTGCCTACTCCGATATTTTAATTTGGTTTTTTTGGGAACTAAAGTGCCATTGGCTTGTAGCTTGAGTAAGAACTCCTTTGTAACAGGGCTTCATAAATTAGGTCTTGGTACCAAGGGCTACGTTTAGTGGCTGTGATGAAATTTAATGAACTGAGCTGTCCCCTTGTCTAGAGGTTCTATAAGATTCGATGATAGTAAAATTAGTCTACTCGATGGAAAATTCAGGCAGTAATTTCTTTGTACCATAAAAGAAGCACTTCCAGACTTCTAGACTGTTTCCATAGGCTTTATCTCCAAGCGTACTCCAAGATTGTTTATAGATCTTTGAAGCATAAATTGATTTAGCATCCCACTCAACTCAAAATTGATAATTTCCTTGAAGCGTCAACTCTTTGATTAGTGACTTATTTGGGAAGATTGCGACCGTTAAGCTCTCAAGATACATACTTTGTCAGGCATAATTACATCATAGTTAGGTAAGATTTCTTATCACTGTTTCCAGGAGTGGTAAAGGTACAAAGGTACCGCTAAGTGAAGCATGACAAGTGAAAGAGATTATTTCTTTCGCCGCATGATTTCTCAAGGTCTTCCAGTTAATTTATTTTTCGTTTTGTTTTCCAGGGAAACAGTTTCCAAAAATATGACTGCCTGGTATTTCTTAGATGTTTTGACTACCGATGATTTATCATTATTCACCACAAATCTTATGGACGTGAAACAAAAATCAATTTTTAATTGAAAAAAAATCCTCAAGAAGTCCCTATATTTCTTTAAATCTTTTTCAAGAAATGACATTGCACAACATAAGGTGCAATACTTGCAATACAGTATATTGCAATGGACTGCATAGTGTTGCATTGCATAGCATCTCATCACACTGCACTGCACTTAGTTACATAACATTGCATCAGATTGCTTTAGGATTAAATTGAATTTAATTGTATTACACTGCATTGAATTGCAGCAAAGTACACTGGAATGCATTACTTTATTTTGGGTTGCATTGCATTGCAGTGCATTTCATTGCATTGCATTGCATTACAAATTGCACGTTGCACATTACCCATTACACATTACAAATTACAAATTACGCATTACATTACATTACATTACATTACATTACATTACATTCATTGCATCACATTCCACTACATTACATCGCATTACATCGCATTGCATTGCAACTCAAGCCTTTTGAATAGAAATTTAGAAAAACTTCGCTCGATCCAGACTCTTGTACAATAGGAAATGGCCTCTCTAAATCTTTTCATAGATAATTTTCAGTCCGAGGCAAAAGGCTGCAAGTCCCAAAGGAAGTAGATTGCAAAAACAAAAGAGCTTGAAACTTTGCTGACTGTTGAAAAGAGTTTGTGTATTGCTATTTGTAAAGGGTGCTAGAGGGAAGGACCCACCCTTCTCAAAGAGAGGCAATGGGCTGCTTTCTTTGAAATGTTCTCTCTTCGAAAAGGCCTATTGTTCACCAGTCAATGAAATTCATACTGGACTCTTGAACTGACGTCAAATTCTTAATTTTTGCGAAAACAACATCGATCTAAATTTTGAAAGCTACAGTTTTCCAGGCAGAAGAATGGGGAACTTTACAAAGCAATCATAAAAGTGAAAAGTTTCCTCATCAGTTGAAAGGAAACAATTCTTTCATTTCATTTTTGAATATTTATACAGGTAACAAATTTCAGTGTTATAAACTGCTTTACAAATTGACCTGTTTAAAAAAAGAAAGCCTAAATTAAAGAAAATTACATTTTATATACAATACTTAGTCTTATACAATATACTTTTGGAATCGAGCATAATGAAAGTAAATGGAAAATAAAATGTACCTCTCATATTGATTTTTTAAAGGTAGCCAGGGATGGTGCCAATTTGGTTTCCCTACTTAATTCATTCCATAATTTTGCTCCACGATAGGAAATAGCTTTTTAACCTGTAGATGTTCTTAACAAGGGTATCTGCAAATTTGTTTCGGTAGAGCGAAGATTGCGATCACTACCCTCAGAGCATTTCGTAAACAGCTCTCCCAAATATTGAGGAGCAAGTGAATTTAATGATTTATAGGTCAGCGACGCTGTTTCTTTTCTGATGAGATCTCTAATTGACGGCCAGGCCAGCCAAGATTCCGGAGCAGAGGGACAGCAGAAGCATCATATGGACTATTTGTAGTTATTCTAGCAGCTCTATTCTGGATCTTTTGGAGAGAATTAAGTTTGGTCTCACTACAACAACCCCAAACCGAGCAGCAATAACTAAAATGTGGCTCAACAATTCCCCTATACATTTTCTGCAGATCACCTGATGGGAGAAATTTCTTGGCATGCTTGATGAGACCGAGAGCTCGCAGTTCCTTTGTCTTAACTTGTTGAATATGGCGATCCCATTTGAGTTTATCATCAATCTGAACTCCCAGATACTTTGTATCTGTTAACATATTGATTTTTTGGTCGCCTTTTTTAAAACTAGGCTTAGCTTCAATTGACAATTCGTGGGAAACGCATTTTCAAAAGGATATCGCTTCTTAGCAACTAACTTCCAATTTCAATTTGAAGACCGTTATGCCACACCCTTAATTCCTATTCTGACATTTAATCTTTTTGATTAACTGATAAAAAATTTCCTTTGAAGACCATTTTTGAAAATAGGAAAGTGGAAAATGGAACAAAATTGAGAAGTGTTTTCATTGACCTCATATCAAAGCTGTGATTGCTATTTTTCGATTCCCGGGGGCTGTGATTGTTGATCTTGACAAAACAATGGCGTTTGTTTACGTTTCTAATTGACTCATATTGATGTTGTTGCTGTTGTCAGGAGAAAATATTGAAAAGGGAGACGGTGTATCTATAAAGTACAGAACCCCAAAGCAGTTCCAGGCAAAGCTGCTAACATGTAGCCTGCGTGCAGACTATATTTTTCCTCACTGCGAACTCCTTCGCAGTGGAAAAGTATAGTCTGCACGCAGACGCAGGCTAGCTAACATGTTTCTAACTCATAAATATCACAATTGCTGGCAGTATTGTGCACCAAACATGATACTTCAGGGAAGCTGAGCTATGTTTTAAAATCAAGCTGCGTAGGCGCACAATTGAAAACAAAAGGAACACATGCATTCGCCTGTGCAGCGTTGCTATGAATACACAGGAAAACTATATTCTGTCTCAAATTAGAAGTCACGTGAAATGCCCGCGCATTAACTTCCTCTCCTCTATACCTCTATATCAACATACAAGATACAAGATATTCAAGATACAAGATATTTGACCCTTGTCACGGGTCTCCATCTGAGAAGCGCCCGCGGAACAGCCCAAGATATTATTTTGGTGCGTTTGGAGTCAAAACGAAATTGTCGCGGTATGAAAAATGGCTGCTCCGGGGGCGCCTAGCGAACCAAGACCCGTCACTACTTCCTGTGTCATTGACCGGCAGATGAGACATAAAAAATTACGCAAGAGTTGTGGGGAAAGGAGGCAAATTCTGAGAGCGGCAAGAAACCCGTGCTTTTTGGTTTTGCAAAATTTGTAGCAGGAAGATCTCTTTGAAGACTTCTTAAGACAGTTAAGAAGCCTGTTGGTATATTTAGTTGCTGGACATGCGGTATCTATCGGGTAGTGCGGCTCCCTCAAGCACTTGCTGCGGACAGAAAATTGCCCCGGTTTTGATCCGACAAAACAATGTTATACAAGATATAAGATTAGTTCAATNAGCCCAAGATATTATTGTGGGGCGTTTGGAGTCAAAACGAAATTGTCGCGGTATGAAAAATGGCTGCTCCGGGGGCGCCTAGCGAACCAAGACCCGTCACTACTTCCTGTGTCATTGACCGGCAGATGAGACATAAAAAATTACGCAAGAGTTGTGGGGAAAGGAGGCAAATTCTGAGAGCGGCAAGAAACCCGTGCTTTTTGGTTTTGCAAAATTTGTAGCAGGAAGATCTCTTTGAAGACTTCTTAAGACAGTTAAGAAGCCTGTTGGTATATTTAGTTGCTGGACATGCGGTATCTATCGGGTAGTGCGGCTCCCTCAAGCACTTGCTGCGGACAGAAAATTGCCCCGGTTTTGATCCGACAAAACAATGTTATACAAGATATAAGATTAGTTCAATTGTCCATTATGTTTGATATTTGATATTTGATTCATTTAGGGAGGGTTGCCCTTCAGCAAAGGCTGATTTTCAAGGGGCCCTCCATTAAAAACAGTTACAACCAGGGACCGCGGAGCTGGGGGGGCTGGGGGGGCTGAAGCCCCCCAATAATTTTCAAGTCGTACATTTTAGATTTTAAGAAATTATGTTTATATTAGCAAATATCACATACGGTTCATAACATGAGCACTATCGAAGCTGCAACTATTATTACCAATAGAAATGAGAACAAGATACGAAATTTTGGGAAATTTCAGTGATTAAAAGTTGGATCTATTGCCGATATAAACTTATTCTTAAGAAACAATGTTCGCATTATTAGGTCTTTTGTGNACAAAACAATGTTATACAAGATATAAGATTAGTTCAATTGTCCATTATGTTTGATATTTGATATTTGATTCATTTAGGGAGGGTTGCCCTTCAGCAAAGGCTGATTTTCAAGGGGCCCTCCATTAAAAACAGTTACAACCAGGGACCGCGGAGCTGGGGGGGCTGGGGGGGCTGAAGCCCCCCAATAATTTTCAAGTCGTACATTTTAGATTTTAAGAAATTATGTTTATATTAGCAAATATCACATACGGTTCATAACATGAGCACTATCGAAGCTGCAACTATTATTACCAATAGAAATGAGAACAAGATACGAAATTTTGGGAAATTTCAGTGATTAAAAGTTGGATCTATTGCCGATATAAACTTATTCTTAAGAAACAATGTTCGCATTATTAGGTCTTTTGTGTTGAAAATCTTTATTTCTGAAAGTAGAGAGGCTTTATGTTTCCATACAGTTAAACTCGCATAAATCGGATCGCTTCGTCCAAGGAAAACAATCCGACGTACGCGAACTCTAACTTATGCGAATTAATTTGAAAAGGAAATGCGGATGGGACTTTTAAGTATCTTCATTTTTTTCCGACTTATGCGAATACCAAATTTCCAAATTTTTAACTTTACTACATACAAGATTAAAGCGGGGCATTCCTTTCAGGCCCTTGCCCGTAATGCAAAAGATGCTCCGTGGTACATGAACCTTTCGCCATCAAATGAAAAATTGCATACTGTACACTTTATTTATCCATGGTTTTATATTGAATTAGTGGTTGAATATGCTACGAATGAAGATTTTTCCTTAGGCGTTTCTAGCTATGAAAAGGGCGTTGGTCGCATTTATAGCCAAATTAGAGGGCGTGGTCGAGAAAATATTTCTGGGGGCTTCGCCCCCAAACCCCCTCAGAGTTTCCCACTGTTTTCTAGCCCCCTCAATCCAAAATATGCTCCGCGGTCCCTGGTAACAATATAATCTAAAATAAAAATAGTCCAAACCTAATTACAACAAAAACCATAATGTTAAAACCTAATTACAATAATTGATAATTTATATTAAAAGAAAATATTTACAAAGAGAAAGCAAATTACAAATTTTGGGCAAGGGCAGACTCTGTAACACCAGCGCCAGCCACCCCGATCGACGCACCAAGCCAAAGCAACCGGCGACCGTAGACCCGGATCACCAATCGCCCCAGCCCAGCTTGCCAACCAAGAGCTGCCAACGCCCCTGCCACAAAATCCGGCCTCGCCCTCATGTCTGAATAGACTTTTTGAAGCTATTCAGAGAGGATGCCTGTTTGGACTCAGCTGAGAGGCTATTCCATAATTTTGCTTTCCGAAAAGAAAAATATTTTTGCCCATTCGCAGATTTTTTCTTTGGTACGGGTTTAGCATTGCGAGTTTCTTGTGAAAAGTCCACACAAGTATTGTGGAGCTAGCTCATTGAGTGACTTGAAGACCATTGTTTCAGACTCATTGCTAATAAGTTGTTGAATGGTCTTCCAACCTAGCCCTTCGATAAGTGGTCTGCTTGGGGTCTCAAAGCTGCTATTCGTTACGATCCTGGCAGCCCGGTTCTGAAGCTTTTGCAACTGGTTGATTTCAGTAAGACCACAACAACCCCAAACAG
>REGM01000122.1:468572-515922 GCA_004194415.1 Aurelia aurita
GGGCTGGTTCGTTTGCTGAGTTAGAATTTAGATGGTAATATGTGAAAAGAGCTGTCTCGGCAAGCGGGCCAACTCAGCTGTATTTGCCTGCGCATCACAGTTCTGCGCATTGTGTTGTTGTAATACGTTGACGAAAGCAAACTGCGCATGCTCCATTGTGTATTTGCAGCCGGCTTACCGGGCTGGCTCGGTCAGACGCGATTACATGGAGACGAGCCAGCCCGCTTGCACCAAAGCGAGCCAGCTCGCCTACCGGGCTGGCTCACTTCCATGTAATACCAACGGAATTTTTGTGTGGAATAGACTATGAAAGTGGGCTGGCCCGTTTGCCGAGTCAGCCCGTTTACCGAGCCAGCTCGCCTCATATAATCAGGCCCTTAGCCTGTTCCTGTTCGTATCCCCAACAAGTCTGTCTTGAGGTACTTTGACCTCGATGCAAATCAATTGACGCATTTTGACCTTCGTTAGTAATCCGCTTGGAATTTATCACTGTTAGCCCAAAGAAAGGGTGCTTTCAAATTATCCATGGGAAAATTCAGGTTTCGAAATGAGGAAACAAACTCCATACACAACGCCTTTTCAAACCTAGCCCCATTTTACGCCCGGGGCCTAAAATTTCGATTAAACAACAATTAAAGTGTTTTGCATCAGTAATTTTGCGTTATTGCAAATATAATATATCAAATATATATTAAATATATCCGCGAAACTCGACAAAACGATGACATTAATTGATTGAAAAAGAAACTGTGGCAACTTACCCCGGTGTCAAATAGCCCCACTCTCGCCAAATGACAACAGACTGAAAACAAAATGCAACGAGCCTGTTGGACAAAGTAAGAGAGTGGTCATTAAGTATGTGCTATGCCGGGGTTTAGGATGGGTACGAGATTTTTTTGGTACTTCAAGATGGGGTACGAAATGAATATTGATATTTTTGAGGTGGTATGAAATCAAAAATCACAGTTTTATAAAAATTGTGCAGTAGTGTATATATATAAGTAGTTATTTAAATGATAGCGAGGCAGTGTACAGAAAATGATAGCCAGGCTGTCAAGTATCGTCCTGTCGTTTCAAATTATCTTTATTTTGACTTGGAGTAACAACGCGAGTTTCATTAGAGGCAAGATGGGGCACCAAAGATAATGGGGGCACAGGGAGCCCAAAATACGCACATCGTTCATCATTCATTGCTCCTTCGCAGATACCGCGCCTCGTCCATTTCTTATTTTTATTGCTCCTTCGTAGATGCCGCGTGCAGATGCCGCGCTTCATCCATTTCTTATTCATTTAGTTTCTGCTACTTTGAAAGGGGGCTCCCTGTGGATGGGGCATGAAAAAATTTGCAAGAATTACGCAGGGGTATGAAATATTTTAGGAAAAAGTTAGGAGGGGTTTGAAATTTTCATAAAGATTCTACTGATACCCTCCGCCACGGCCTAGCACATACTTAATGACCACTCCCTGAGCCTATGGCTCACCTCCTGCGAAGGCGGTTGTCTTGTTCGTGCCCAGTCTATGACTAACGTGACAGCATATGGTGAGATTCAAAAAGGCACCTTTGCAGAAAAGGATATTTCCACTTTTGCATTGCTTTCATTTCAGGTAACTTATGGGTGGCAAATCACTCTAAAACCTTGGTGAAACGCATCCAACATTTCATCCAACATTTACTTCTAAAAAATAAATAAGAATGGCTAACTTCGAAGTTCGAAAGCAAAATCTTGAAACTGATTAAAAGCGGCGGTCAACTGAAAAACTATAGAATTTTAGAACGTTCTGCGCATGCCCAAAAATGAAATTTTGGCAAAATGTTGGATGAAGCGGTCAAACGAATCCATCATTCCATCCAACATTTGAAAACAAAATTTGTTTTGATCTCGATCAAATTTCATCCAACATCACTTTTCAATTGTTGGATGACCCAACATTTGTGCTCAAATGCATCCAACATTTCATTCAACATACTGCAAAAAATGTTGGATGAAATGTTGGATGCGTTTGACCGGGGCTTAATGGCCGATTTGCAAATGTTGTCTACTTGAAAAATAAATTTATAAAAATTGGGATAAACAATTTTATGAAGTATTTGGCTGAAAGCCCTGGTCAAACTGATCAAACATTTCATCAAACATTTATCAGAATTCTCTTTTTGATTTTTTCCATCTTGTAAGTCGGTGGTCAAACAGAACTAACATTTCACCAAACATTTCATCAAACATTTTGTTCCAAACCTGTGATTAGAAGGTGTCTGTGCAGCTACCGAGACGCTGCGGAGCATGCACAAAGGCACAAGCTCAAATGTTCGCCAAAAAGTTTGTTGGAGTGGTCAAACAGATCCAACATTTCACCAAACAATAAAAAACAAAATTTGTTTTTGACCTCCATCAAACTTCATCCAACATCGCCAAACAAATGTTATGTGACCAAACATTGGTTTTTGAAATGTTAGGTGAAATGTTTGATCAGTTTGACCAGGNTGGGTAGCTCTTTGAAAACCGAGCGGCCGACCCCCGTAGTAAAACTTCCCAAATTATTCTAATGTGACTTTTGGTATATGGTACCAGGTTTTGGGCTGCGATCAGTCCCAATTATAACCGAGTGGGCAAACAGCATTTTTTTGTTAACGTTAAAATACAAACGTTAGATCAACGTTCTTCAAAATTATATCAACTGTAAACTTTTAACACTGAAATTGCACCAACAAATTTGTGCTGTTGGAACGTTGATATCTAGTTGAACAACGTTGAAACCTTATATCAATCAGAATTCAACGTTGACTGAATCTGACTTCGCCCATTGGGAAGTATGTTTTATCTGATTAAGTGGTATTATCCGGCATATATACGTTGTTGGAAATTTTGAATATACATTTGTCGAATGTGATAGATATTTTACAACAACAAAAAGCTTTACTTTGACCATTTCTGGGGGGCAACTGCCCCCCTTGCCCCCCGCTATGTACGGCCTTGGATGATGGGGCATTAGCACAGAATAGAAATAGGCCCACCACGTTAGATAAAAATCTTTCTCTAGAAATTAATGTGATCGGATTTCGAACGTACCAAAATTTATTAATTTCAAAGGCGTTACCTTGAAGTAAATAAAATTACAAATAAAGAAGGAAAATTACGAAAGAAAAAACAGATCTAATTTTAGTGTACTATGGCAACACGAAGATAACCACGTGCTTCACCTCCAAGATAATCAAATCATTGGATACCATGGAAACCATTTTTATCATGCTTACATTTGGGTATGATTACATGTCGATAGCAGGATCTCTTTGATCATGCCGATGCTGAAATTTCTAAACATGAGCAATTCCGATGCAAGGAAACAACCAATTACACGCATTTTGTGAGGATTAGCAACATGTTTTTTGTAAGCACAAAGCTCTCTTGCTTCTCTGTTTGTTCGCAAGGAATTGGTTTAATTGACTAGAAATTGCCATCGTGATTGGAGGTAGGCAAGAATGTACCATCTGTAAAAACCAGAATCAAGGACTAGGAGCTGCAAAACGACTCAGAAATGTATCTTTTCAACTTTTTATAACGTTCCTTTGCAGGCACAATCTGTTGCGTGACATCAATTGTATACTTGGCAAGAGTTATGCAAGTGTTGTCACATGTAAAAGCTGGAACCAAGGAATTTGAATCATTGGGAATGGGGAACTTGGCATCTAATCAATGGGCTTTGTTGGATTCAAGACATGCATGAGTTCACAATGTTGATGCAGCCTTAGTTTGATTTGGATACTTTATACTGGAGATTTTTGGTATTTACCTGAATGAAATAAGGATATATCTGTAGGAAGAAAGGTTGACCAACTTTGCCAAGAAATGAAGTATTGTTTCAGCCCAAAGGGGAGGGAATTTGCTTTTGATAGGTGATGGAGGTCACTTTTGGATCTTGAAATGCCATCCTAGTTTATTTTTGGGACCATAATTTGGAATCTTTTGGATATTTTTGGGGCGGAATGTGATGAATTCAGATATGCTCACTCAAAAGCAGTTGGCATGTTGTATCTTTCTGAAAAAGTGACTTAGGCCCGAGGGTTCAATGCAAATTTTTAGGGTCTGGATAAAAAGTTCAGTATACTTTTGGCTTTTGGTAAAGGTGCTTTGTTTGACCCCTAGCCACCTTCTCATAGCAAAACCTCCCCTCGAACCTCTTAGGGTGTTTCAGTTTGAGAAAGGAGAGAACAATGGACAAAAGTTGAATCATGACCTATGATCAAAAGTTGCACTATGACCTATGACCAAAAGTTGAACTATGACCTATGACAAGTAGATTTCAAGTAGTTTTGACCAAACAAGAGTACGTCATCGTTTCTTCCGCTCTTTTCTTCCAAAATAGTCATATGGTCTATCAGAAACAATTATACGCTAAAGGTAAAGTAAAGTACAATAAAAATTCGATCAATCTGTAAATCTGATTTGTGCATAAAGCAGCAAGTAAAAATACAAACGGAAATTGATTAACAATGGTCTGACTAACAAAATCTTATTTTGGTATGATTCATTCTAGTTTGTGATGCAAACGTTTCTCTTTTTGTCCTTAAATTCTATCGTCCTTCCAAGTGTAATAATGACCGAAAGCAGTCTTTTGAACCATTGTCCTTCTAAGTGTAATGATGAACGAAAGCAGACTGTCACAGTTATAATCTACAGTAGTCTAGTCATAATCGTATTATGACTATTGTTTCCCTCCTTTCATTTCCTGTTTATTCTTGAAAAATACACTGGGTTTAGTAATAAGTAAACTTAAAGTGATTTGTTTAAAATTAATATCCTTAGAGGAAGAAATTTTCTTCAGCCAAGCAAGAGGGTGGTAAAGGGTATTTCGTGAAACGTGATCGGCCATATTTTTTTCTCGTGAAACGTGAAAGAGGGTGGTAAAAAGTATTTCGTGAAACGTGATCGGCTATATTTTTTCTCGTGAAACGTGAAAGGCAAGTATTTATTTACGTGAAACGTGAAAAGCAATAAATTTTTTCCCGTGATTCGTGATCCTGACCCCTCTTTACCACCCTCAAGCAAGGCAAGTTACACAAAAAAGTCTGTAGCCTTTGCTTAACGAGCAGGCATTGTTTGATTGAGATGTGAGATTTACTGATCATGTGATCAAATGTTTTTAATTGCCTTATCGCACCCATTCATATGGCATTGGGGAGGCAGTCTAATCCAGTTTTAGTAACAATTTGCAATAGAACCAAACTTGGAAACTAGCGTACAATGCCTTCCAAACGTCTGAAACACTGCTTGATATTCTTGATATAGACAAACTTCTCCATTTCATTATCCACTGCGATTAGCTATTATCCTAGCATCCTAGCATTCTATTAGAGTTGTGACTTATCCTGTCATCCCCATTTTATCTTCACAGAACAATATTGTATTGGAAGAGGAGGAAAGTATCCATTTCCATGATCCTCTTGTCCACAATTTAAGAGCACCGACTGTGAGAAATAACAGACCAGGGTGGTCTGTAAATTACCTCTCATTAAAGCATCACTCTAGCAACGTTTTATGAATAATAGGATTAGTTATGCCTGGCGGATTAGTGGGGCTTAGTAATAAGCGAAATGCATTGAAATGGGGAAAAAGACCGTTGAAATGCGGCATTATAAAAGCGGAGATGTAAACCGACATCTTCAAAAGATTCACACACGATTGCGAAGGCGGTTAGAGCACAGAGTTGAAGCCGAAAGCTGAAGAATCAATAAAGAATCAAGAATACACGAAGGTACGAGTTCACTAGCTTACCATTCAGCTTACCTTTATAACGTTCGATTTATGATTGACATGTTTACAGTTTGTCTCGACTTCGTGCATTTGAGAATATTTATGTCTCCTTTGGTGTGGTCTTGTATGTGAGATATTTGACGCCGGCAGACAATAGTTTCGTGGTAATAAAAGTAGGTTTATTAGTTCTATTCATGTGGCTAAGATTACCTATGATGTAAGGCTAATGACGCTGCATCATGACTGGGCCAGTCAAGTCTGGCCTGCCTTGTCAGCTGAGTACAGCAAGTTTTGCTTAGCGCCCTGTCCCTATAAAAATATCGGTTAAAGTTCATTCAATTTGAGGCAGAAGTTACTAGTGGAAATGGTGTCAGCATCTTCTGGTTACTCTCCTGAGCTCTCGTGCTTCATACTGTCTACAGTCTTTGGATAAGCTTTACACATGTTTTCCATACATTTCTTCAACTATCGAAACATAGTTTTGCTTGCAGGGAATCCATGCCAACTTCACTTGGCACAAGGAGTCTTCGAAAGCAGAAATTATGTCTCGAAAGTTGAAGAATGCCAAGTAGCCCGTCCAAAATTCTAAAAGTATTTAAGATTATCCTATTAGTATTTTAGGGCAATACGAGAGGACACAAACTAAACCTTTTCAACAGTTAAAGAAACGGTGCAACTTAAACCCTTAAACGTTCGCAAAACATTTTTCACGCAACGAGTCATTAATGACTGGAACAGCAACTGTTCAACTGTTTGACAGTGCATCAATTTGAACGAGCATATGATCGACTTAAAGAACGCCGGTCAACCAGCATCCTTTGCGGTCACGCTTTGCAGAGAATGTTGTCATATTAAAATGGCCGCCGCAGTCGAAAGGCAACAAGCGAAGCGCGCAAAGGATGCTGGTTGATTGGCGTTAAACACGTAGACAGATTCATTTACACTTAGATGCATCATCATCATCATCATCATCATAAAGGGAAACAATTTATGTCAAGGTTTGGAGAAACTACGAATTGTAGTTTTCCAGATATTTACATAACCCCNTATCGCACCCATTCATATGGCATTGGGGAGGCAGTCTAATCCAGTTTTAGTAACAATTTGCAATAGAACCAAACTTGGAAACTAGCGTACAATGCCTTCCAAACGTCTGAAACACTGCTTGATATTCTTGATATAGACAAACTTCTCCATTTCATTATCCACTGCGATTAGCTATTATCCTAGCATCCTAGCATTCTATTAGAGTTGTGACTTATCCTGTCATCCCCATTTTATCTTCACAGAACAATATTGTATTGGAAGAGGAGGAAAGTATCCATTTCCATGATCCTCTTGTCCACAATTTAAGAGCACCGACTGTGAGAAATAACAGACCAGGGTGGTCTGTAAATTACCTCTCATTAAAGCATCACTCTAGCAACGTTTTATGAATAATAGGATTAGTTATGCCTGGCGGATTAGTGGGGCTTAGTAATAAGCGAAATGCATTGAAATGGGGAAAAAGACCGTTGAAATGCGGCATTATAAAAGCGGAGATGTAAACCGACATCTTCAAAAGATTCACACACGATTGCGAAGGCGGTTAGAGCACAGAGTTGAAGCCGAAAGCTGAAGAATCAATAAAGAATCAAGAATACACGAAGGTACGAGTTCACTAGCTTACCATTCAGCTTACCTTTATAACGTTCGATTTATGATTGACATGTTTACAGTTTGTCTCGACTTCGTGCATTTGAGAATATTTATGTCTCCTTTGGTGTGGTCTTGTATGTGAGATATTTGACGCCGGCAGACAATAGATTCGTGGTAATAAAAGTAGGTTTATTAGTTCTATTCATGTGGCTAAGATTACCTATGATGTAAGGCTAATGACGCTGCATCATGACTGGGCCAGTCAAGTCTGGCCTGCCTTGTCAGCTGAGTACAGCAAGTTTTGCTTAGCGCCCTGTCCCTATAAAAATATCGGTTAAAGTTCATTCAATTTGAGGCAGAAGTTACTAGTGGAAATGGTGTCAGCATCTTCTGGTTACTCTCCTGAGCTCTCGTGCTTCATACTGTCTACAGTCTTTGGATAAGCTTTACACATGTTTTCCATACATTTCTTCAACTATCGAAACATAGTTTTGCTTGCAGGGAATCCATGCCAACTTCACTTGGCACAAGGAGTCTTCGAAAGCAGAAATTATGTCTCGAAAGTTGAAGAATGCCAAGTAGCCCGTCCAAAATTCTAAAAGTCTTTAAGATTATCCTATTAGTATTTTAGGGCAATACGAGAGGACACAAACTAAACCTTTTCAACAGTTAAAGAAACGGTGCAACTTAAACCCTTAAACGTTCGCAAAACATTTTTCACGCAACGAGTCATTAATGACTGGAACAGCAACTGTTCAACTGTTTGACAGTGCATCAATTTGAACGAGCATATGATCGACTTAAAGAACGCCGGTCAACCAGCATCCTTTGCGGTCACGCTTTGCAGAGAATGTTGTCATATTAAAATGGCCGCCGCAGTCGAAAGGCAACAAGCGAAGCGCGCAAAGGATGCTGGTTGATTGGCGTTAAACACGTAGACAGATTCATTTACACTTAGATGCATCATCATCATCATCATCATCATAAAGGGAAACAATTTATGTCAAGGTTTGGAGAAACTACGAATTGTAGTTTTCCAGATATTTACATAACCCCCAGTAGCCCCAAAGAAGGAGCCCTGCCTGAGTCCTGCAGCATAGTAATTGTATCAAAAGCGTAAAATACGTGTCTGTAAAAAGTCTTTTCAAACGGAGACATTACTCATACGGATGATCCGTGTCCCTGTAGGCGGTTATCTCTACGTGACGTCTATAATATGATGTCATACATACGTTCCTAGAGATGTAGAAATGTAATGTGACATAATTATATCTATCAAGCAACTTCAAGCAAGGGTATCAATCTTTCCTTTCTTCTCTTTTGGCTTCTTCAAGAAGGTGAACGATGGCCCACGATGGTAACATAATGGGGTAGATCAGTAGACCTGTTAGATTGTGCTGCCTTAAAATTGATTTTTAGAAGGCCATGGCACATGCATCATTTAAAGCAGTGCATACGACATAGCCTTGTCTAATGAACAGATGAAGTAATTAAGAAGTGTCATAAAAATGGACTATTAATATCATCTTAAAAACAACTTTTTGGGGGTGACAGATTGACAGAACCAGATGCACTCACAGAAGGAAAACAGTAAATTATAAACTGTTAAATCAACATTCACAATGTCAAGGCGGGTAGTTCTAAAAGCTCTGGCAAGAGGAAATGTGTTAATCAAGATTTTTATGACACTGATTCATATTTCTGCCCTACCCATTTTACCCCAAGCTTACCTATATCCATTCTACCCGTGTAAACCTCATAACCTGTTTGGGAATGCACACAAATATCAATAACCTTGACCTCATCTCGTGGTTTCTTGTGATCCTCTTGGCTTTGGATTGGCTCTAAATCACAATGGGTGTTGTGAGGACCGGGCACAACCTGCTAATTATTCTTATTCATATGAGAAGCATGTCCTCGGGGTAGCAGTGGCGGAGTCACGGGTGGGGAGGATGGGGGGACAAGTCCCCCCACTTTTCTCCGAGATCGATTGTCCAATTCGTCTAAATCCGTTGAGAAAATATCTTAGGAGGGATTAAGCAGTTATTTCTAGAGCTCAATAGACAAATAAGGGTTCCTCCTGAGGGTAAAAAGGGCGCCTCCTGAGTATAAAAGGGCGTTGCCCTGAAAATTTTCCTGGGGGCCACGCCCCCAGACCCCCATTTTTCTTTGTCCCCTCCACTTTGTTGCGCCACCACTACGGGGTAGTCACAGTCTATTGCTCCCCGGGGTATCGTCCTTGTAGTGTTTGTAAAGTAGTTTGTAGGTAGCGTAATTAGTAATTTGTCTTTTAAGATTTTTAGTGGGATAGAAAAAAAAAGAGGGAAAAAAGAAGCATGCCCCCTGACTTCCGATTGCGCTGAAGATGGCGTAAGGGAATTCTCGACCATGATCCTTTGCGTCCGAGAGAATTTCGATCGATATGATTGGTCGATTTATCATGGAATGCAAATGATCATTGTAAAGAAATTCTCTAACGCTATCTTTAGTGCAATGTAAGCATTTGTGATTATCAGTTGTAGTTCAAGCTTCTTGAAGCTAAAGTTTGTAGAACGCTTTTGACCCGCCCTCCTAAATTTAAAGCTTGATGCAGACATGACATTATATGCAGACAATACTGAGTTTATACCTTTTCCAGTTTGTACGAATCAAAGAGACACGACTATTTCCAAGATTTCGTTCTGAAACTTTATTTTATTTCATCTTGCTTCATTTATTCTGATAAACAGAAAGAATGCTGAATATTGTCTCGCCAAACGCCAAAGCTGTTTGATTCGAGGTCTGGGTTGGAGACAGAGTATCTCTTTGTTATGAGGCTTATGTATCATAGGTCATCTTTTTGGGTACATTTTTGTCAATTATTTCTTTATTTTTCACCGTGAATTTAAAACCAACAGATCTTTGGAGCTCAGGTTATCATGGCAGCCATTTACCAGATTTATGTCCGCCATTTACTAGAAAAATAATGCTCACCCTAGACTCTTTCCTAAATGTCAAAATTGTCTATTGACGAAGGGGTAAATTTATCCAGTAAGGCTCAGCTAGAACATGTCTGTTAATCATGCAAACAGTGTTAAACACCAAATTTAAGCAGCTGAGTTCGTGAGCCACCCCACTGCGAAAGGTAAACGTTGCCCTACGCCCCCATCTTCTGCACTCTTGTCAAATTTTTAAGGACAGGACATTAGGGTGCGGTTGACACTAGGCTGGTCAACAGAGGCTCCCGTTCTATGGGGTATGGATCTATCAGGTTCTAATTGCAAAAACGAGTACATCCAGTTACATCAACATGCAATCCGAGATTGGACCCCTTGTTGTGGTAATACCTCGATTCGATGTGACCTATTTGCTTTCTGTGTTGGTGAGCTACATGACTGGCCTAACGAACAGCATATGTTTGGTCCAATTTCTCCCCAATTTGCAATGGATTTTTGTTTGAGGCCATATTGTCCTGAAGGTTTCCAGGCTTACGCAAAGTTCCCTCCCGCTTTCATGGAAAACCCTCTGGCTTTATGGACACAATATTTCCTGGGGCATCTGCTGAATAGCCATTAAGAGCCCTCATAAAACGTCACATTAAAAGGCAGGCCTAAGGGCATTATACATAACCAAGGCATTGTTTCTCAAAGGATATTTTACAATGACTGATAGGTTTTTGTTGTGGATGCCTAGCACGTCCACTTTCTTGAGAAAATTGGCCTTATTAAAAACGTGTAGGCCCGGAATGTGCAGCTACAGTAGGAATTAAGATGCCGAAAGTTTCACTTTTAATTATTTGCATTGAGTGGGTCTTGCAGAGCAGATAAACATTTCATTATTCCGCATGACCCAGGAAATACATTGCTCGCGAAACGACCTCCATAGCCAATATCAAATGGGCCTAGAATTTGAGCAATGTTTCTTCTCAAAATCATTGAATGAATTTGACGTCCTACGTGATGCGACTCGATTGAAATATTGCAGAGTAAAAAGTTATGGGCTAGTTTTCAGAAGCAGCGCCTTTTTGTTTTCTTACAAGTTATTTTCTTGTTTCTAAGTGTTATTTTTTGCAATAGAGTTAGTCATATTCGGACTAAAATACACCAAGACAAACAGCTGAAGAATATTAGTCAACATACTGAGTCTAATTTTAAAATTCCTTGAGAAACTATATCTGATTTCGTCGAAAAATTGCGTGACGAAACTAGAAAACAAGCATAGATAATATGTTTTTCATATCGGAAGCTTTGAGGCCCTGTGTGGCAATGAAATCGATAGAAATGGAATTTAGGCCTTGTTTGAGCGTTGGAGATTTCATACTTCGGTAACACTTGAACGAAAATGATGCAGCGAAAACACGTAAAGGAAAACAGGAGGGATATAAAGTTTACAGAACGAGAAAAATGTTACCAATTTACGAGCTAGAAAAAGAATGAAAGAAATAAGCAAAAATGGAAGACCTTCTCAAGAAAGATGATTCAAAAGGCAAATATCTGATATATATCTGCGATGAAATTTGTTTGAATTCGGAAATATAACTACTGGGGTGAGTAGAAACACCCTGGCACCTTTTGTAAAAAATCTCAATCGAGTTTTGGGTAATGGAAATATTTGGTGAATAACTTCAAACGAAAGTTATGGAAAACAGTCTAAAAGTGACGATCAAATGACTTTACTTCCACGTTCATTACGAAGGGATTCTTCTTCAAATAGTCATATGAAAGGAAGCTTGTATTAAGAATACCAACTTTAAAGGTGGACAATTCCATGACTGGCGAAACTTGGGAAAATGATTTGAAATTATAAGGAGGCCTAATACTCGATTATACTGTAACTGATACTGTAGGCCGTCAGATTCCAGTTTTTTGTTGAAACGTGTCTTTTCATAGAAATCGTGTAAGAGAATTTTAAAGATTAGAGATGAGGAGTGGTCTGTGTACCAAGGAGCTAAACGTGATCCCCCTAGTGTGCACTTTTCATATAACCACCAGTAGATTTTAACTCGATTTAAACCTCATCACTTGTGAAACAGTGGTGCAATCCTCGCATCTTGATTAGACCTTACAGCTTTTATAATCAGTAAATATTGCACTGGGGGTATTGGTAAAGTCTTGCAATCAGTTGATTCTGATTGCACCGCTGTTTTACCTGTGTTGTGGGATTAGGGTGGAGTCCGATGTCCGGTTTGATCTGTTTACAAACTTCCTACTAACAATTTTAATAAATTTCAGGTTCCTCGTCCAATAATTTTTCCGTTTTCATATTCGATTCTTTGTATTGTTCAGCAATTGTTCGAATTTTTTTATTGGATTTCTACAATTTACCGGTCCGGTAGGACATATTCCACAGCCGGACATTGACACAAAATGGCGGTTTGCCACATTCGATTAACTGTCCAACAGTACGAGATTTGGTTTTGAAAAAAATAATTACAGGCTGGGCTGGGAACGGTTCCTTCCTCAAATAACAACTTACCAGTGGATGTTTCCTTGTATCTACGAGACCAATTTGCTAAATTTACTCACATTTCTGAAACCAATTTCCTTCAGCTTACCTTATCTTGGCAGTTCTTCCTGTGAATACTGCTTCTTCATTCTTTCGCCATTGGTGTACAGGCCAGCCGGTAATTAACCTCGAATAATTTGTTTCCAGACTGTCGGTAAATTCTGTCACGATTGTCCAGCTTCACGAATATAACGTTTCAGCTCGAAAATCTAGTACCAGGAAAACAAGGTTTAGCATAAATTTGTAATAATTGATAACAGCGAGAAAACTGGTATTATGAAAGACAGCCATTTCAGTTTCAGCTGCTAGCTTCATTTAGAAAGTTCAAAATATTTAGAAAGTCTATCTTAAATTGCTCAAATAAGATGTCACGTGAGATTTGCGATAACGCAAAATCACTCATGCAAAATACTTCAATTGTGTCTTTCGCGGACATTTTCAAGTGACGTCTAATTTGAGACAGACTTTGGTTTGTTTGCTTGGTTTTTGTTTACTCGATGTACCAATCATCCCGAGATCATTGTCTGATATTCTCGCAACTAGCAAGAATGCCTTGAAGGCAAGAATGCCAATGGGAATATACAAAATGTGGTAACATGAGCATCTTCTGATTCAGGCTAGAAATTTAACAACTTTTTAAAGTTTCGTTGACAAAAGAATATTTTGTTTGATACGGAATGTAATCCTTTGGGACAGAATTATTGGTGTGCATCGATTTGAGATTTCTGAAAATAGGTTTCACCTGGTGAATTCTGAAAAAAGCAGACACGGTAAAAACCTAGAATACCAGTCAAACGAGAATTGTAGAACTTTCCAGAGAATAGGTTTAACTACTCCAAATGAGAAGGCATTTTAAGCGCGGCAAGTCTACCACTTTCAGAACCTGTTTCACTTGAAATACAGGTTCAAATCGAACGAGTGTACTGAAAACGGAATTGGTAACAAGCCCCTGATCGGTAATTGTTGAACGGAGTATAGAAGTATATAAGAAGAAAGTTATGGTCGTTAANTAAGCGCGGCAAGTCTACCACTTTCAGAACCTGTTTCACTTGAAATACAGGTTCAAATCGAACGAGTGTACTGAAAACGGAATTGGTAACAAGCCCCTGATCGGTAATTGTTGAACGGAGTATAGAAGTATATAAGAAGAAAGTTATGGTCGTTAAAGCCATTTGATCAACATACGTGAGGTTTTAGAAATATACACAATTTACAGAAGGAAAACACAGCAAGTCCCACTGAAGAGCTCACATGATTTGATTGGTTAAAATGTCGTGCAGCTCGAGCCACTTGTATAGAGTAGCTAATGCGTCGAGGGTATATCTTTTTAGCAAAGAGCTTCGGATATCTGCTTAAAATTTAGAAATAAAATGCCAAAGAAGAACCCTCTTCACACTTTGATCGACAGGGGTGTGCTCAAATTTGATTTTCGCAACCACCTCAAACGGGTTCTAAAAAATTAGCTTTTTCAACCTAGTTGTTTACAATCAAAGCTTTGATGGCGCCACTTTTGAAAAATAGACCCCCGCACCGCTTACTGAGACTTTCTTCTAGGATGAACAAGGAAATGTTATGTCCAGTTATGTAAGAAGAACCAAAAGACTTCTTTATAAAGTTTTTGAAGAAGGCAAAGTGATTTTTAAGAGGAAAAGACAAGCGTAGGAGTCGAGAATCATTGATTTCATAATCAGCTTTAGGGTTCAATTACACTGTCCCATACAGCTTTATCGGTTTACGTATGCAGCGCATGCAGCGACGCCCAATATGTTGCAACCAAGGGTACCTACTTTGAATCTCCGCTCCTGTCTCAGCTTACAACAATAACCCTTTAATTCAGAACTCCCCCGCTCACAATGATCTAATTTTGGAGGAGACTTTAGCTTTGTCGGCCCGCTTTGTGTTGTTCTGGATTGACCTAGCTATAAGATTTGGGGTAAAGTGGTGCATCTTTTGACAACATGAGTCATTAGCCAGAAAAATGCTCACTCAATCACTGTAATATTTTCCTCACGCTGAAAATAATTCATGGTTAACGAAGAGGCTTCTTCAGAAAGATTTTCAAGAAATTTCTGAAGACTACCTCGAACGTTGAAGACAAAGGACCTGTAACTTTACATCTGAAAGCTTTTTCGTCAGACCTTGTTCACCGCATGCAATACATGAAAACGTCCAAAGACGGAATATTTTTTTTCGGGGCTTCTTCGCACTTCAAGTTTTGCACTATAAAGAGTTCTTTGGAAACTAGATACTTTATATTGCTCAAAATCGAAATACATTTATACTCGTAAGCCACAACAGAACAGAATTTTTGAATTTGCCAATAGTGATGGAAATTCTCAAGCCGTTCACAGACTTCACATGAACTTTTTTATTAAGTTGAATCCCTGATTCTGAACAACTAGACTTGCCCCAAGTCTATTTCCTGAAGTTGAAGTCCATCTGACCGCTGAAGTCCATCAAACCGATTCCTTTCCCATAGTTCCTGGTTCCGAAAATCCAACGGAATGTTGGAATTGCGGATCCCAGAACTGTTGGAANCACTTCAAGTTTTGCACTATAAAGAGTTCTTTGGAAACTAGATACTTTATATTGCTCAAAATCGAAATACATTTATACTCGTAAGCCACAACAGAACAGAATTTTTGAATTTGCCAATAGTGATGGAAATTCTCAAGCCGTTCACAGACTTCACATGAACTTTTTTATTAAGTTGAATCCCTGATTCTGAACAACTAGACTTGCCCCAAGTCTATTTCCTGAAGTTGAAGTCCATCTGACCGCTGAAGTCCATCAAACCGATTCCTTTCCCATAGTTCCTGGTTCCGAAAATCCAACGGAATGTTGGAATTGCGGATCCCAGAACTGTTGGAAAAGGGATCGGTCAGACGGACTTCAGGAAATAGACTTGGCTAATCTACTGATCAGCTAACAGTCCTATTGAAAAATTCATTATGAAGTTTGTGAAAACCTGCAATTATACCATTTGCTAAACATTCAAATCAGACACTGGTCACAGCGAATCGTCAAACTCGCATGTTATGCAGTCACCTGTATCAGGTGAGAAAAGCTTCAACATGATTCCGTGGCTTGACGCAATTTCAAATCATGTGACATTGATAACAAGCGGTTAAATTTTGTAATTCGTCAATATTCGACATCTAAATAACTGAGATCGAAGGTGATATTCTTCATCATTTGCCACTGAGAATCGCTCAGTCAAATCTCGTTTTTGACTCCGTAAAAAGATTTGCTCTGCCGATGGTGATAAATGTTGATTAAATGGCGTGACTCCCCGTTCTTATTTTAGCTTTAAAAATTCCATTTACTGAAGATTTAGAAAGAGGGGAAAGAGCACGGTTATTGCCCCTCCCCTTTCTTTTGAAACCCTGCTACCCAATGTAAACAAATGTTGGACCTAACGACTTAAAACTGTGCCAAATTTCTTGACCACCCATAGCAATATTAGCCAATCAATCTATTTATTATTTGTCACAAACAATCAACCACTGTTTCTAGATATGTGATTTTAGCAAATGTAGCTTTTAAACTTTCAAAAGATCGTTGTTGATGTCGTTGTTCTGGCATAGTTGAGAGCTTGTTGTGGACACTGCTTTTAGTAATCGGCCAAAATTACCTTTCAGAGACGATTATGTACAAATAGCTAATTGATGAGAATAATTACTGTGACGCAAAATTAAATAGAAACAGAGCCAGCCGTTTCCTATTACGCATCCGAAATTCGAAGCAAGAAAGCACAAAGTTTGGTGAATCATCTAGCGAGGCATTCTGAAAACAACTTAAATCCAAGCGGAATGTAAGCTGATCAAAAGATTCAGAAACTGGAAGCTAAAAATTTCATGGGAGTGTCTATTTATGGGAGTATCAGGCGGAAAGGAGAGGATACCAAAGTCTATTTTAGGAAGGAGTTAATAACAAAAATATTGGTAAGCTGATTTGTCCTGGAAATTGAAAGGATTCAGAAAAAGGAGTGTAGAGCTGTGTTGGAATGATTATTCATCATTGGAGTTGCAAGCGGAATTTTTTTGCCGTAAAACAAATGAAAACGTAAATGCTATTTCTGAAAAGATGACTAGACTGAAAATTGAAAGGGTTCAGAGAACGGGTAAAGAGATTAGCGTCATATGGAAGTAACAGCCCAACGGAGTTTTAAAAGGAAATTTTTTGCTGTAAAACAAAGGGAAACGCGAGGAGCAGAGAACGGGTGCGGGTGGAGAGATTAGCGTCATATGGAGGTTGCCCAACGCAACGGAGTTTTACCTGGAAATTTTTTGCTGTAAAACAAAGGGAAACACGAGAAGCATTGTTATCAAGCTGGCACTTCGTTAGAGTGCCATGAATATTTTTTTTTATATTCCATTAAAATTTTACAATACATATTACGGATTCCACTACTTACAATCTACTTTACAATACTACAAGGACGATACCAACGANAGTTCTTTGGAAACTAGATACTTTATATTGCTCAAAATTGAAATACATTTATACTCGTAAGCCACAACAGAACAGAATTTTTGAATTTGCCAATAGTGATGGAAATTCTCAAGCCGTTCACAGACTTCACATGAACTTTTTATTAAGTTGAATCCCTGATTCTGAACAACTAGACTTGCCCCAAGTCTATTTCCTGAAGTTGAAGTCCATCTGACCGCTGAAGTCCATCAAACCGATTCCTTTCCCATAATTCCTGGTTCCGAAAATCCAACGGAATGTTGGAATTGCGGATCCCAGAACTGTTGGAAGAGGGATCGGTCAAACGGACTTCAGGAAATAGACATGGCTAATCTACTGATCAGCTAACAGTCCTATTGAAAAATTCATTATGAAGTTTGTGAAAACCTGCAATTATACCATTTGCTAAACATTCAAATCAGACACTGGTCACAGCGAATCGTCAAACTCGCATGTTCTGCAGTCACCTGTATCAGGTGAGAAAAGCTTCAAAATGATTCCGTGGCTTGACGCAATTTCAAATCATGTGACATTGATAACAAGCGGTTAAATTTTGTAAATCGTCAATATTCGACATCTAAATAACTGAGATTCTTCATCATTTGCCACTGAGAATCGCTCAGTCAAATCTCGTTTTTGACTCCGTAAAAAGATTTGCTCTGCCGATGGTGATAAATGTTGATTAAGTGGCGTGACTCCCCGTTCTTATTTTAGCTTTAAAAATTCCATTTACTGAAGATTTAGAAAGAGGGGAAAGAGCACGTTTATTGCCCCTCCCCTTTCTTTTGAAACCCTGCTACCCAATGTAAACAAATGTTGGACCTAACGACTTAAAACTGTGCCAAATTTCTTGACCACCCATAGCAATATTAGCCAATCAATCTATTTATTATTTGTCACAAACAATCAACCACTGTTTCTAGATATGTGATTTTAGCAAATGTAGCTTTTAAACTTTCAAAAGATCGTTGTTGATGTCGTTGTTCTGGCATAGTTGAGAGCTTGTGGTGGACGCTGCTTTTAGTAATCGGCCAAAATTACCTTTCAGAGACGATTATGTACAAATAGCTAATTGATGAGAATAATTACTGTGACGCAAAATTAAATAGAAACAGAGCCAACCGTTTCCTATTACTCATCCGAAATTCGAAGCAAGAAAGCACAAAGTTTGGTGAATCATCTAGCGAGGCATTCTGAAAACAACTTAAATCCAAGCGGAATGTAAGCTGATCAAAAGATTCAGAAACTGGAAGCTAAAAATTTCATGGGAGTGTCTATTTATTGGAATATCACGCGGAAAGGAAAGGATACCAAAATCTATTTTAGGAAAGAGGTAATAACAAAAATATTGGTAAGCTGATTTGGCCTGGAAATTGAAAGGATCCAGAAAAAGGAGTGTAGAGCTGTGTTGGAATGATTATTCATCATTGGAGTTTCAAGCGGAATTTTTTTGCCGTAAAACAAATGAAAACGTAAATACTATTTCTGAAAAGATGACTAGACTGAAAATTGAAAGGGTTCAGAGAACGGGTGGAGAGATTAGCGTCATATGGAAGTAACAGCCCAACGGAGTTTTAAAAGGAAATTTTTTGCTGTAAAACAAAGGGAAACGCGAGGAGCAGAGAACGGGTGCGGGTGGAGAGATTAGCGTCATATGGAGGTTGCCCAACGCAACGGAGTTTTACCCGGAAATTTTTTGCTGTAAAACAAAGGGAAACACGAGAAGCATTGTTATCAAGCTGGCACTTCGTTAGAGTGCCATGAATATATTTTTTTTATATTCCATTAAAATTTTACAATACATAGTACGGATTTCACTACTAACAATCTACTTTACAATACTACAAGGACGATACCAACGAGGAGCAGAAAACTACGACTACCCCGCGGCCATTACATGAAAAAACGTAAAACAAATAAGAACAAAAAACAAACAAGAAACTACATACAAATAAGCGCAATTACTACAAACGATTAAATACGTAAGTCTGTTTCACATTAGATGTCCAAGCCAAGTTAGTGATAAAAGAAACGTCACTGATAGAGAAACCTCTCTTGAAGTCTTTTGATCGGCTTGCCGTCTAATATGCAACAGACTTTACAAATGGAAAAGGAAAATTTGTACCAGAGTTCAATGAATCAGACAGGATGAAGCGTGGGGGCGGTTTTTGGAATTTTGCATACAAATTAGATGGTTGTACACTGTAATCATGTAACTAAAATTGATCTCGAACGTCTTGTTGGATAGCCTACGAGTAGAATCGTCTAGAATAGAGTCGTTTAGAGTAGACTAGACGAGTGGTACTACTTGTTACGAGAATTTGGCCTTGCATAAATTAGGTTCGGAGGAAGAGCTGTCCTGCTAAAATCAAATCTCTATTTTATCTTTCGGACGTAACTAACATTGCTACTGTTTCTCAACAGGTCATTGGCTCAAGACAGTTCGCTACAATGCTTCACATATTTGCAACACTCGCGTTGGTCTGTCTGCTGTCAGTGTGCAAAGAGGCTTCAGGACAGGAGTGGGTGTAAGTATTTTGTTGTTGTTGTTCATTTATTTTAATTCGATATTTACATAGCTAACAATATATACAATATGTACAAAGTTAACTAATCTAAATCGAATGAAATTAAAATGTTTAAATAATCTATTGTTCAATAAAAGTAAAACTATTGCAGGCACTACATTTGCATTCTGGGCCATTCCATTGCTTTATCATAAGTTTTAAGTTTTTCAAGTTTTCTGCGGATTTCATTTTGTTTGGTAAACCATTCCATATTTGAGGTCCAACGGACGGAACCGAAAAATACTTGATTTGGTCTTATATGCTGTAAAAATGTAATGTATTTTAATTAACATTAAAGTACATCACACTTTGATGTCATTGAATCGCTAGTCGGGTTGCTTTTTGCCTACCTAAGAGTTTTGGACCAACTACTATAGGTTTAATTGTTTATTTTTGTCAACATCTATTTACGAGAAACCCTTTCAGATAGAAAGATAACATAAGATATTTGACATGATTTTGAGGTTTTCGGGAGCAAAGGAAGGGCTGGGACAAAGGGAGCACGAGTGGGAAGTATGGGGACTAGAGAGCACATGAATCGTCTGGGAAATGAAATAGAAAGAGGCTCAGGATAATTTTTGAAGGAAGCAAGGATGCATGCTACTTATTTCATGGGGGAGCAAGAGAGCAGCAACCCCCCTTCCCCTTATCAAAGTCGCATAAAAGTCGAATGAAGCAGTGAAGACGAGTTTTCGAAAAAGAATGCCAGCCTACTTCTTTAATCTTGGGAATATGTAGTCCCTAAAATACCAGCTCTATAATCTGAAATCGGGAACAAAATGTCAAAATGGCAACATCATTTGCTTTTGCCGTTGTCACACTTATGATGTTACCTAAATTTCAGATTCCTCGGACTAAGTGGACTATCACAGCAGCTGGCGAGCAAACAAGACTGCAGTAATGCCTTGGAACCTGGTTCATATAGACATATGATATGCCGCCAGAAATTCGCTGGAATGCAAAGCATAAAACGTGGAACACAAATGTCCTATAAACAATGTGCGAGGTTGTTCAGAATGGGACGTTGGAATTGTAGTGCTCTGCAACCAAGCAAAACGACAGACTCACCCTTCGGCGATGCTCTGAAAGGTTTGTGGATCATTCAATTATGGTTTTGTAACTTTATATGGCATGGCTAGCAAGGATATAGTTAATCATAGCACAAAATGCACCTCTATTCATAGATTTTTCTTGCCGGCACGGGCGGCAAAGTTGAATCCACCTTTTCAAGGTAAGAGCGCCAAAGCGGATTTTTTTATTTGTTTGAGATTTTGCATCTTCGAGTCTAGAATCTTGTTCTGCGTACAAAGTATAGCATAGGAACAAATTTCCACATTCATATCTGTCTTTATTTCGAAATTATGGCGACATAAAGAATTTGAGTTCATAAGGGCTTTGACCGTGAAAACAAAGTTTGGACAAAAATTTGTTTCTATACTATACTTTGTACGCAGAACAAGATTCTAGAATCAAAGATGCAAAATCTCAAACAAATAAAAACATTCCGCTTTGACCTTCTTACCTTGAAAAGGTGAATTAATCCAACTTTGTCGCATTGCCGCGCTTCATTGTTATCTGGAATGCGTCAAGAACGACGCTTCAAGTGTGGATTCAGCTTTACATGACATAATAGCTTCACTTACTGTAGGACATAAAAACAAACGTAAATGGTGGTGCGGCATGAAAACTTGATTTGATAATCATTCCTGTAGTTGCACAGTATTTTTAGTTGGCTATTTATAGATAGTTATAAGCATAGCATATCTATATACAAAATAAATAATTCAAACCAACTACAAAATAAAACTATTACATAATATAAAGTATAATATAATGTCCTATTCAACAACATAATTTACAGCGGCAGTTTGTTTGCCCCCTTCCATGTTTTGATTTGATTTTTGAACGCTGCCACATTTTCGAATATTTCATGCTTTAACACAAGGTAACTTCTAAAAGCACAAATTCCAACAAATCCAAAACAGTTGCAATTTGTCTACTATTAATTTGGCTCTAGACACTAATGCACATAAAGAAATTTTCATAATCGGTAATATAATCAAATTTTGATGATTTTCAAAAGAAAAGGTGCAACTTTTTTGACTCAACCAGTAGGCGCCTGTAGCTGTATTTAAACCGATAACATTCTTTTCTAGGCACAGCTGAAGCAGCTTTCATGAGTGCGGTCTTCGCTGCTGGAGTAGTATACGCAATAACAACTGACTGCCGAGATGGCAAGATTGAAGGCTGCGAATGTGATAGGAGTGTCAGTGAAAATAATGTATATGGAGTCAGCAGCTTTGTTCGCGGATGCAGTGCAAATATCAAATATGGAATCGAATTTTCAGAGAGGTTTATCGACACTGCCGAAGTCATGGATAGGCACAGGAAGACAAGGAGAGCTAATGATATTTTAACGATGAATTTGCACAATTACAGAGTTGGGAGAGAGGTATGGCCACTTTTTAAAGAGACTTACTGTGCATCACTAAAAATTTGCATGCTGATTCCCTCCAACTTTGATCGAATGTTCAACGATCGCTCAACGATCGCTCAACGAGCAACGAAGCTGAAAACGCAGTGCAATCTTTTGTCTCCAGGTCGGGGGGGGGGGGGGCGCGGTAACTCCTACTAGGGGTTTGGGATACATGTGCCTCCGAGAATCCAGAGGGGGGGGGGGAGAAAACTCCTTATCACAAGAGCTTTTTTTAGTCGTAATAGCTAATAATAGCAATAATAGCTAACATTTACCGATAACTACGGCAAATCCTCGAAAAGCAGACCCATAACCCGGGAAAAATTCACAAAAACATGACCTATAACGGGGGCAAAATATCGCAAACTGACCCATAACCCGGGCAGGCACATGTATACCAAACCCCATATAGGAGTTACCCCCTAATGTATGTGGGATGGACCTCAATTTCGTAGTTTCAAAATCGTTAAATGGCCTCCGTCGCCAAACTGTGAGCAAATCTGTAAACACCATTGTTTTAGGCAAATGATCATTGTCTTCTGCAGTTTTTTTGGTGGCATCATCCGAGCAATCCTAAAAGATATGAGTGTTTGGTTTGTTCCTCTGTGAAGTACAAGGATTTATATTCAAAATAACGCTTTCATTAAAATAAGATGGAATTTCTATGTGATATTGCCTATAAAAAAACTGCAAAATCACCTTTTTGACCGAAATTTGGAGACGGAGCCTCTTTAAATTAGCATTTTTAGCATTTTTAGCATTATTTAAATTCACTCCTAAATGAAAGCTGTACTTGAAGAATGAGGCAACGTGAATTCAAATGCAATCTTCTCTTGCAGGTTGTTCGTGAAAGCATGAAAAAGGCTTGTAAATGTCATGGAATGTCGGGAACTTGTGCTACAAAAGTGTGCTTCAAGCAGCTTCCGAAATTTGAAGAAATTGCAAAGAGAATCAAGAAGAAGCATGAGCATGCAACATATGCCAAAATCTCAAGAAGCAATATAAATCCCAGCAGAGGCACTCTTATGCCTGTTTGGTCAAATGTCAAGAAGATCGGCCTTGATGATTTAGTCTACCTGATTGGGTCACCGAATTACTGCAACTACAACAAAACTTTGGGTGTTTTAGGCACATCAGGAAGAAAATGCAAAGTTGGTGAAACCACATCTTTGGGGACACCCCAGCACTGCAAGCAGCTTTGCTGTGGACGGGGGTACTATGCAACGAAGAAAATCGTTAAAGAGAACTGTCACTGCAAATTTACTTGGTGCTGTAAAGTGGTCTGTAAGACTTGCTATGAAACGAAACAGATTCATGTGTGCCGATAAAGCCACGTCAGTTCTTCTTTTTATCGCTGTAACAGAAACATTGGCTGCTGGGCGGCGATGTGGCCGTTTTGATAACGGTTTTATATCGAACGTAGGCCTAAGGCCAATAACATTATAATGCAGAAAAGACTATATATGTATGCTTTTATATGTAGACATTATTAAATACACACGCAGATACTTAAGAGCCTATCTATTAAGTCTGATTTTCACCATGTGTTATTATTCTTAGGACAGGAGCTTCAAGCATTCATGTCAACTTCAGATAGCCTTTGAATTTTAGTTCGAATCTGTGTGTTGTATTCCAGAAATCTTATTCAGTATGTCCAGAATTACGTAGTTTGCCTTGATGCAGATGGTAGATCAACGTAGAAGGTCCAGTTTAACCTTGAGAAGGTCAACTGCTAGACGCATTTGCGCCAAATTCAATTCAAAGTAACTTTTGTGCCAAAAAGGCGTTTCCGTTGTTATTGATCTAAGGCGTTGCCATTCAGGGACATAGCTACCTACTGGGGGCTGTGGGGTTGCAATAACTCCAGTAGTCCCTAAAATCGAGCAAAATATTTTGAAAAGACTGGGGAACATTTGGAGGAGATTCAGGCGCAGGTGATGTATGGAAAAAAATTGCAGTAATTTGTCCATTATTGCTTTCATTATTCATCAAATTGTATGCATGTTTGACAAAACATTGATAAAATTAAAAGTCCTTGGTGGAAAAACTGTTGTAGCTACATGCTTTTTATTCCAAATTTTTACCGTAATAATTCGAGCATTTTGTAGATAATGAGGAACTTGGAGCGAAGTTTTATCGACAGCGCACAAATCTCATTGAAGTTGTCATATGGGAACTTAGACTCCAAACTTGAAATGTTGCAAGGAGGTTAACAGGTCTGTTTCAACCAGCATGCATGACGCGTGTCATCTCTTCGTTGGTCTTTGTTGTCGCCATTTTCATGGGCCATGAAAATAGCTACAACAAAGGGATGAGACGCACGAAGCATGCTGGCTGAAACAGACCCTTTAAGCAATGGATGTTTCGACTTTTTATTTAGGGTTTTAAAGGGAATCTAAGCATATAACAGTGGCTCAAACAACTTGCGGTCAAATTCTAGCCTATCCGATATCAGTATTTCCTGTTAACATAGATCACTTACCCAAATATGGTTCCGCACGCGTCAAGGTCTAACGGCTATTTTTATTTTTAATCGAAGGCTTCTATATACTTAGATTCCCCTCAAGGTTTTTACTTTAGCGTTTTCATTCGATACATGCCGCTATGAAATGTTATGTTAAACAGTATTTAATCATTGTATTATAGTAATAACTTTAGCAGGCAATCAAACATTTTAACAAAAATATAATAGATAAATAATTGTAGTACCATAAAATAGCGTAGATGTATAAAACACTTATGTCGCAGAGCTGTGTGTTTTATACATTTACACTATTTCATGGTACTACAATTATTTATCTATTATATTTTTGTTTCATTGTTGATGGTACCACACGCAACAAACACATTTTGATTGAATCAAACATTTTGATTGCTATTTGCTATCGTGATTAAAACCCATTTTTAGCTAACGATATTCCATTAAATAGTCTTGTAGATTTTTAAAGTAGGAATAGAAACATATTTAACCACGCAGTCACATTATAAAAATATCGAGAATCCAAAAAGTATAAACGTTTTAGCAGTAACCGAATTCGAATTGAACACAAACTTTAAAACGTCTTTTTTTATATACCGGGTGTCCCAAATAACAGGTGCATATTTGATCAGGGCTAGCAATGCCCAATTTAGCTCGAATCAACTCGCAATAAGTTTTAGACTAATCCTGAAAAGTTAACTTGGACATAAATACCTTGCTGGTTGATATTTGTGCTTCCAAAGTTGAAATATTAATGTTGAAAGTTTTGAATTTGTTTTCACCTCCAAACCAGAGCTGTGCCGCTTTGGCCTAAGCAAATTCTTGAATCACAGCGAATAAAATTAGCCTTGATCAAATTTGAACAAAAATTAGATTATATTATACGGTATTCGCTAGAGCCCACCTAAAGTGCCTCAGGAATTTGCATAGGCCAAAACGCCAAAGCTCTGGTTTGGAGGTGGAGTCAAACTTGAACTTTCAAGAATATCATTTCAACAAGGAGCACCCATATCATCTCCAAAAAAGCTACCTATCTCCAAGTTAACTTTTCAGGATTAGCTTAAAAGTTATTGCGAATTGATGGGAGCTAAATTTGCATTGCTAGCCCTGATCAAATATGTTATATTATATTTGCAACACTCAGTAAGCACTAGGGCAATGGCCAAAAATCTTCTTTAGAGAGAAATCATATTTTGGGGTGGCTTTAAATTATCAAAATCTATGTTTTACGAGCTACCTGGTTTTAGAACATATTGCAGAATGCACATATGACAATCAGATTTCTTTCTTTATCTAAATATTTGAGGTTCTGACTTGGCCGTAAATTTTCGACATGCAAGATTAGAATATTTATGAAAAGTTGCAAAACTATGCAGCATCTCTTAGAGAGTATATTTTGTTCAAAGATTTCATCGCAAGGGTATGTTACCATACGCTCCATTTGCAGAAAGATAAAGTCTTTGTAGTGGTCTTCTAATCGAATTTTTGGTGATATATGAAACGCTTATTCTCTTTTGGAACACCCGGCAGAAGAACATATCCCATCAAACGACATTCTAGAAGTAGAAATAAACTAAATATCGCTCAGACACTTTAGATGTAGAAACATATCGTATCACGTGGACACTTTAGCTGTAGATATTAACGAACATATTGCTTATCGTAGAAATAGAAACGCATCGCTCTCATCCAACTCTCTTACTTCTTTTTACTCAACTCTGCTACTTTGTGAACCAAAAAATACATCTCTGTTTGAAAAATCATTTAAATTCAATGCTGCAAAAGTTCTAATTTTTCTTGCACCATCATTTTAATTGAATCAAATAGGACGAAACTGATTCTATGAATATTTCATATTATGGAGAAAGTTTGAAGAAACATTGCATTTTTTGCAGCTTGTTGTCGAATTGCATAAACTTATCTTCCGGTTGAGTTTTTGCCCAAACCAAGGCTTTGAAGGGTCTGTTTCAACCAGCATGCTTTGTACCGCTTTGCACGGGTCATTTCTTTGTTGTCGCCATTTTCATGGGCGATGAAAATGGCGAAAACAAAGCCTAACAAAGAGATGGCACGCGCAAAGCATGCTGGTTGAAACAGGCCCTTAACAGAATAGCAAGGGAGTATTTCCATACGCCAGAAGCGATCAGCGATTAATCAAGCCATGATGGTAAACAATCAATCGCAAAGGTTTCCCCGATTCCCATGCAGCTATCTCATTCATTGTACATGCCAAAAAAAGGTTGTTAAAGCGCACTTGCACAAATTTTCTATTTCTCTTTTATAGAGCTCATCAAGCAATACCATTTCAAAAAAATTTCAAGATGTCTTTCCAAACTTACACTTTTAAAGGAATTGTTTACCTATGACCGCACATAATGGGATCTGTGACGTGTATCCAACGCAAACCTTTGCTTCCACTTCCATGCTCGAAGACCCATTGCTAACCATGATCCTTTGTGGCGCCAAAGTCGACTGGTCATTTCTGGTCTAGGTTCTCTTTGTCTTGCTTTTCATTTAGCGCGCAAAGGATCATGGTTGACAATGGGTATTTAAACAGTATGGCCAATCGAAAGAGAACTTTGCAAGGGGCTCCGTCTCCAAATTTCGGTCGAAACGGTGATTTTGAAGTTTTTTGATAGCTAATATCACACAGACCTTCATCTTTTCTTTCAAAATGGAAGCGTTAATTTGAAGGAGGAACAAACCAAACATTCAAATCTTTTACGATTGCTCGGATATCACTGGATTTTCAACGGTAACTTTTTGTGGCTTGTGTGAAGCCACCAAACAAACTGCAGAAGACAATGGACACACGCCTAAAACAATGGTGTTTACAGATTTGTTTACAGTTTGGCGACGGAGCCCCTTTAATATAGGCCCATTTTTGCGGTCTGCTTTGTTTACATTCATGGCATGACTAGTTGACAGTAATAGTCCCTTTGCTTGCAGTCGCTCATAGCTTTGCACTGAAGTTGGAATTAATTAGCTATACAATTTAGCTATTCTGTTACAGCAATCCAACGTTAAATAAATTGATAATAATAATAATAATAATAATAATAATGACAAGTCAATCAAAGGCAACGGATGCTACTGTTGTAAAATCTGTCATTGTTGCTACAAACTTCAACATTGACAAAGAAGATGGCAATAAGGACATTGATTTGATGCATTAGATAATATCGCTTATACCGCATTCACACTGACACAGTCAAGCCAGCTTGATCGAAACCAGGTTAAATTTCAACCAATCAAATGCATTCGATTTGCTGGATCGACNACATTGACAAAGAAGATGGCAATAAGGACATTGATTTGATGCATTAGATAATATCGCTTATACCGCATTCACACTGACACAGTCAAGCCAGCTTGATCGAAACCAGGTTAAATTTCAACCAATCAAATGCATTCGATTTGCTGGATCGACCAATTAGAAGGCCCCATTTAGTAAACTGGTTTAGCTTAAGCTGGTTTGACTTGCAAGTGCGAATGGGGTATTAAACAAGTCTGAAGTTTAAAATAGAAATGCTACAGGTAATACACGAAACGTCCTGCTAGCGTAGACTGATTACATGTCGTAGTTTCGCTACTTGCCTGAACTGATATACAACAACAATATCAATTCAAATAGATGAGCGTAAGTGAAAGGACTTATATGATGAGTCTACTGCTAGCGTAGAGCACAATTTATTTCATACAAAATAATACAGATTTAGCAAATAAATTCTTTTAGAAAAAACTAAAACTTAAAATAAACATCAAATTTAACCTACACCCAACATCTGCTTTACATATCGAATAGAAAAAATGCTCAGTCTTGAAATATTTACAATGAGTTGATTTACAAAATGAGGGCTCAAATCTTTCAAATCTTTAAAAAGGTGGGTGTACGATTGTTTTGAATTTTTCTTTGAATTAAATGGCTTGAAAGGAACTTAGGGCACCTTGCTGTAAATCTGCCGTGGAAATTTTTGTATATCTTGTTTATTTTCAAAATAGCGGCATTTATATTTTTTTTGAAAGAATTCATGAAAAAATTTGAAAAAGTTAAAATTGTCGTAAATCCTAAATAAATAAAAAGTAATACAATCTTTAAGAAAACCATAGTTTATGAAGGTCTACAATATGGTGGCAAGCAAAAATCTGTAGCTCTTCTGGTTTACGATTTAGAAATTTGATGACGTCACAGCCTCGAATATAATAAATGCTGCCATTTTGAAAATAATACAGATATCAAAAAATTTCCACGGCAGATTTACAGGAAAGTACCCTAAGTTCCTTTCAAGCCATTTAATTCAAAGAAAAATGTGAAGGAATTTTACACCCACCTTTTTAAAGATTTGAGCCCTATGCTCAAAATGACTATAATACAGGTACATTAAAAAATTAAAGAACGAACAACCAAGTGAAAACTATCCACTGTTTGAAATGTAGACAGACCATGCCAGTATTTCTCAAAATTTCCCAAAATCTTTGCTCTCAATGAAACTTTTTGAGATTTCATTTTTAATTTCAGATCTAATGCTTCATCGTGAAATCAGTAATAATCCAAAGTCGTTTTTCGCCGAGCTGTGTAAAAACAGTCACAGGAAATTGTCTTTTTGGCCAGCATTAAGTTGTCATTTAAAACTACATTTCTCAGTAAGATATAAAAAGAACCAGCTTTTTCCCGCTTAAATTCTCTTGGATATCACTCAGAGAACGTTTTTACTCTCAGTAAACCTAGAAAAATGACTTTATTGCTGAACAGAAAGTGACATCCAAATCGCTAAGCATTACACTTATCACTTAAGTCACTCGAAACCCCTGCTATAAACCTTGCTAAAATTGTTAAAAGTTGATCGTTGACCAAAGATATATCAAAACCTGATCACAAAAGCATAGCGAAACATGGGACATAGGCCCTGGCCAAACAAGTAACCATATTGCTTTCCAAACATTTGAGATCTGCCTGCAAAGGAATTTTAGGCCAGGGCTTTAGACCATGCCTAGATCATCACTTCCATTATAATACATTAAGTAGCTTTACTCCAGCGATATTTAAAAGCGATTTTACAGACAAGTATGAACCTTGTTCCTGATCTTACATGTTTTGCATGTTACCTGGCAACACCATCTGAATTTGCATCTGCACCTCTTTTTTACAGTTTCGATATGGGTACGGAAGCCTCGATCGCAACAAAGCAAAGAACATCCATCAATCCCTTTCGAGTCTTTATTACAGTATCTACCTCTCGTGCCCAGGCTACCTTCCTTCTTATTTGCATTACAATAAGACGGGGAATCCTGGAGATATGCTAGATCCTGATTGGTCAATGGTTTGAGTCTTCTGTCTTCCGGAAGAAGAGCAATCCTTGACCCAACTTTCTGCAGCTTGACTTTTGACGCACAATCAAATTTTTCCTTGAGTTTTATTCCAATTTCTTGGAATGAGGGAATCACCCTTGCACAAGTCCTTGTTGTACATGTTCCTGATACTCCATGGCAACTGCAACGCATCGCAAGATTGTTTTCGATAGCCTACAAATAAAAGATACATTAAAACCTGAAAACCGACTTTTTAAGTCAGACATACAAAAGAAATGATGGAAACTATAGTGAAATAAAATATGGAATAACAGACTACTAAAAGTTAAAGGGAATCAAAGCATATAAAAGTGGCTCAAGCCACTTGCAGTCAAGTTATAGCCAATCAGATATTAGTATTTCCTGTTGATATAGATCAGTTACCCAAATATGGTTCGGCCCGTGTCAAGGTCTATTGTCTTTGTACGGCTATTTTTATCCACGGCTAACATATGCTTAGATTCCCTTTAAACTGTTAAAATACTTGTAAAAGCGAGTTGTTGGTAAATTTAATGAAGAGCAAACACAAATTGCGAAATTAACATTTTGTAACAAATAAATCGTCTCAAAATTTAGCCGTCCAGCAATATTAATCGTCCCTCGAAGTATCTCAATTGTCTCTCAATATCTCCAAAAAATGTGGGATGATTGTGCAGCTGCTGCGGAGGGCTATGATTTCAATCGTCTTCGTTTTGATACCAACGTTTCGGAAAGGCTTCACCTTAAAGGGGCTGTACAAGATTAGGGTAAACAAAGATAAAGATCAGCTAGCCAATATCATGAATTCAATGAGAAATTCCTCTATAATTGGCGCGTGGCATAGTATTTCTTCAGGTTGCAATGGCCTTCCTTGTGTTTAGGCTAAACACATCTGAAACTTGTGGCCCAGAATCCAGCTATATCTTTCAAATCGTTGATGGTATGAAAAATCTGACTGAACTGGCTAGTTCTACGGAGTTCAAACATATACAAAAAACATCTTCATTTGAAATGTATCTGCTGCTATTTGTCTGCATCAGGGAAAGAAAGTCATGGATTTTTAGAAGGTTAGCTTGTACAACCCCTTTAAAGGGCCCTTTCCAACCGGCACACTTAGCGAAAGCATCTCTTTTGTATTCTTTTTGTTGTTGCCATTTTCATGGCCCATGAAAGTGGCGACAACAAAGAGAGCAAACGTGCCCAGCATGCCGGTTGAAAAGCTCCATTTTCATGTTGACATCTTGTTTTAGAAAAACAGACAAGTAATTGTTAACCACACGGCACAAGAAGGTCCAAATCACANATTCTTTTTGTTGTTTCCATTTTCATGGCCCATGAAAGTGGCGACAACAAAGAGAGCAAACGTGCCCAGCATGCCGGTTGAAAAGCTCCATTTTCATGTTGACATCTTGTTTTAGAAAAACAGACAAGTAATTGTTAACCACACGGCACAAGAAGGTCCAAATCACAAGCTGCTTCAAAATTAGAGGCTTGTCATAAAGGTTAGGTTTACACAAAACAACCATATGAACCCGTAATCAAATGTCATATTTTTAAGCTCTTTTGGAAAAATTAGAAAACCTCATTAGAAACCTTGAACCATTTGCTCTGAACTTGTCTAGCATATGTATTAGTTTTGGCCATTGCGTAGTCTTTGCAAAAGATACTTAGTTTGCTTTGCTTGTTTGTTTCTACCTAGCAGGCGAAGGTAGTTTTTTGGAACACTGAGAAGCTAAGATTATCCAAGCAGTGCTCTGGTCCTTCCTCTCGATGTGGTCGTGGTGATTCATTCAACCTAGAATTGCACAGAGTCGGCAACCCTCCTCGCTTTACGTAGCAGGTTTGACTTGGTGGGGACTCGAACCACCAGCATTTTGATACAGAGAGAAGAAGATGACGTATATGTGTTCTATTGAGACCTTACTAAATTGTGTTTTATCAAAAAGCACGTAAAAGTCTATATTTTTGTTTTTCTTCTCTCCTTGTCAATCTGACCTTTTAATGCTATCCCTGCAATTGTGATTAGGGGGTGCTTTTACAGGTATTTATTAACATTGTATTAAAATTGTATTGTATCTATCTTTAGCTTTTAATCATTGTAACGCTTATCCTTTTTTGTGACAAATTGATACATGCATACATACATACATAGATTGGTAGGCCAGCGCGCTACCACTGAGCAATCTCTGCACCTAAGAAGTACACAGAACAAATAAACAGAAGCTCACCTTCCTACCAGCTTCATTGTTATGTAAATTCATGAGCACTCTATCAAACGTCCATGAATTCCTCCATCTCTCTCTTTCATAACCATCAACAAAAGCTCTTGAAAATTGTACTCCATAACGAATATTATCACTGCATCCACTCCATTGAAAGCCAGCCCCTGAATATCCTCGCAAATTGACGTCACAGTTACATTTATCGATCTTGCCTTTACTGCATTCTTTGGTAATGGCATTTGAAATGCCAGCTGAAAATATCGAATGCACAAATGCTGCTTCTCTGGTACCTGCAAGTAAGAAATACCAAAGGAGTTACGGAGAATTGTTGAAAATTGCACTTTATGACGGAATAGTTCCAAATTTGGCAAATGGCTACATTACTCAATATTTCGTTTTAAATTATCAAGTTTCAAGTTATCATGTTTCAAGAATTACATTTCAAGTTATCACACGAAACCTTTGAAGAAAATTGTTGTTTTTTCTGATACTTATCTCAATTTTTCAAAATTGTGTCCATTTTATCAAACTGTAATTTGTAAATTTTTCTGATAAGATGAAATAACAAATAAAGATAAGATAAAAAAAGAAATAAGTTGCCACTAACCTGATTTCAGTGCCAGTCCAAAGGGTGAAGGCTGCCTTTTTCTGAACTTGTTAACAGTAGAACAATTCCATCTTCTCCATTTAAATTGATATTGGCATTCTCGTAATGCAATCATTGAACCTTTTATTACACTTGGCATCAGTGCTACATTGTCCTTGCAGAATCTTTTCTGTAATGCCGTGAGCTCTTTGAAGTAATCGCAGTCTAGTCTTTTGGAGACAGATACCAAATGGGTTGAAAGTGCCAGTGACCTTTAAGGAAAGAGAACTGAAATTTAGGAAAGAGAAATAAAATTTAGTTATAACAACGGCTCTACTTGCTTCTAGTCCACATTTACATGATACAGGTACAAGCTTCTACCTACGGAATTTTATCCAGTTTAGGGAAATGAGGTCCCGTTCATACTACATCGGCAAAATCTAATGCAAGTATGACGTCGATAATCAACACAAGTAAAAACAACTGCCTGCAAGGTAAAAAATAGCCAAATTTATGCCGTTTTCAAATACTGGTAGCATCGTATAAACGGGGCGTTAGAGCGTACTAATCGCATCTGACTGCTATTTCAAATGAGCCAATCAAAAGCATTTCTGGTTAGATTTGCATTGTGTTATGAACATACAAGCAAATCTGTATGTGACTGGCCTGGAAGGAATGGATTTTTATCGTTGAAAGTCACAGCTCCGAAGCGCAAACGGGAAGCCTCAACTTACAAGGTCACTCCAATCTAAATGGCGTCTAGAGCCCGAATATGAAGCAGGTTTATTGATCGCTGTTTTGACATTAATATTATCAAAAATCGAATATGTTACATTTTGATACACTTCAGGCTTTCACCAATCGGTTAAAACAAACTGTTTGAAAATCGGTTTATAAGTTTAGGAAATATTATCGAGTGAACGGTGATAAACCATTTGGGTCGCCCACGTGATGCATGTAAGCGCATAAAATTGTCCACAGAAATCCAAATAAGGCTTGGTCATTTACTCATACCAAAAAGAATAACGTGTGAAATTCAAATTAAATATGACTTCGGGTCACCCATGCCTGGGGTTTATGTGATGCATATAAGAGCATAAAATTGTTCACAGAAAATCCAAATAAGGCTTGGTCTTTTACTCATATCAAAAAGAATAACGTGTGAAATTCAAATTGAACATAACTTTGTCTTATCTCTAGGAACACAAGGAAAATCTTTTAGGGTCACAGAATCCCTACAGCAAATCCATCCTCACAGTTGATTCATTATCTATCTCTCTAAAACTCTTACATTCCGTTGTAAACTTCTCATGGAATATCAATTAAATCGAGCAGTTTCAAATGCCTTCACTTCTTTAGTTATTAAAAATATAACAGAATTTATGATTCAATGTAATCCCTCATATTTGTTTAACTGTTTTGCCTTTTGTTTATAAATTTATTCTCCTCATCGGCTCAAATCTGTGGCGCTTCGAATCTTTCAAATTGAAATGATTAAGTTAAGAGTATCATGCCTTTGAGTGTAGTGATGTGAACTGTCCTACGATGATGATTTATCTACTGTGCTACCTTACTTTATCTTGTGCACTTGATCTTGTCAAGTACGACCCTTTTGTTTTGGAAATATTCCAGCTCCAAATCTGATGCGGTATTAAGGCTTTTAAAGTTCGTAAGATTCTTTCTGTCTGAAGCAGTATCAAACTGCTCCTCGATTGCAGTAAAACGAAGATGATTTATCTACTGTGCTACCTCACTTTATCTTGTGCACTTGATCTTGTCAAGTACGACGCTTTTGTTTTGGAAATTGTTCAGCTCCGAATCTGATGCGGTATTAAGGCTTTCAAAGTTCGTAAGATTCCTTCTGTCTGAAGCAGTATTAGATTGCTCATCGATAGCAGTAAAACGAAGATGATTTATCTACTGTGCTACCTTACGTTATCTTCTGAACTTGATCTTGTCAAGTACGACGCTTTTGTTTTGGAAATTTTTCAGCTCCAAATCTGATGCGGTATTAAGGCTTTTAAAGTTTGCAAGATTCTTCACGTCTGAAGCAGAACAGTATTAGATTGCTCCTCGATATCAGTAAAATGAAGATGACTTATCTACTGTGCTACCTCACTTGATCTTGTGCACTTGATCTTGTCAAGTACGACGCTTTTGTTTTGGAAATTGTTCAGCTTCAAATCTGATGCGGTATTAAGGCTTTTAAAGTTCGTAAGATTCTTTCTGTCTGAAGCAGTATTAGATTGCTCCTCGATAGCAGTAAAACGAAGATGATTTATCTACTGTGCTACCTCACTTTATCTTGTGCACTTGATCTTGTCAAGTACGACGCTTTTGTTTTGGAAATTGTTCAGCTCCAAATCTGATGCGGTATTAAGGCTGTTAAAGTTTGTAAGATTCTTTCTGTCTGAAGCAGTATCACAATGCTTCTCCAAAGATATAGACTAATTGCAATTCACGGTAGTTACTATCTTGAGCTGAATTGAAGGCTTTGGAGCAAGTGCTCTGCTGGAAAGGAAAGGAAAGGAAAGGAAAGAAGGACTTGTTTCCAACAGCTCACAGATGGATGGCTGGATGCTGTTCTAATCTTGATTTCGACCAATAGTAATGAAGACTTTGAATTGCTTGAGGTTGGGTCCTATTGCAAACATCCGGTCAACATACGACTCATGAATAATTAACGAGAAGCTGTTTGGAACAAGTCGTCCTTTCCTTTTCTTTCAAAATGACTTGTTCAAGTCCAATGTTCTACCAATTAAGCTATCAAGATGAGATCAAGATATGGTCCCTGTTTCCGGTACTAATATTATAAACACTTCGATAATTTTTAAATTATGGGCTTAAAGCTATCTGTTTTCGTAATATCAAATCGTAATTCTCTCAATATTCCAAATTATGGTTCGCCTCTTCACGGTAACTGTAAGTTAAATGTCAGTTTCTATTTGATGCGTCTGTTTGTTTTCCTTCAGCATTTACACATCATTTTACACGGTCTAAAGTCTATCTTCTTCAATTTATATTGCATTGTATCAAGTTCTTACCAAGGGCCTGTTTATATGAAGAAAAACACCTCACCTGCCAGACCCGGGGCTGACAGGCGAGATTCCATCTTCCCATGGAATCCTTCGTATTTTTCATTGTTTGTTTATATGACGAAAGCAACACCACCGGTAGAATGAGGTGCCACATTACGAGAGGTGGAATCTCACCTAGGTGAGGTGAAATTTGTCCATACAAACGAAACACCACCGGTATGATGAGGTGAATTGGTTTATTCGTTGATTCTTATTTGTTAATTCGTTCTTTTTTCACGGAAGCGAAACTTTAACCCAACTCGCCTCAAAACATTCTGCACTGGCTTACTGGCTTAAACAAAATCAGTTGCCGTCAGTTTGAAAAAAGTTGATAAGAACGTCCACAATATTAATTCCTAATTTTTCTCTTCGCATTTGTCATTTCCAGCGAAAAATTGTGGCTATAAGCTCGCTCAGCACCACTATACCACAGTAATTTCCGATTGGATTTCTAACGACAACATCGTAAGAACATTAGGATATCATCGATAATAATTAGAGAAGTTAGACGTAGCCAATTTAATCTTGGTTTTACAGAGATCAATTTGGCATGCTAAATATTTTCATCTAACGGCAGAGCCTTTGCAACATATTTGCAACTGACTTGAAAATTCACTTTGTTTAGAACAAACAATGGACAGAAATCATTTGCATACCGAGGGGTGAGCGTTTGGAATGGTCTCCATCACGAAATTAAACTGTCTCCCTCGTTATCAAATTTCAAATTAAAAATCAAGGAAGTATTATAACAACTAATATCACGATTTCTTTTCTGTAGCAATAATATTTTTATTTTCCGTTATGATTAATTTTGAAAAATAGCTTTCTTTTGTAATATTGCAACACTGTATTAAGAAGTAGTAATAGAAATTTAGTTTTTTCCTTAGTTATTTTTAACAGGGCACATTGTAAAACAGTTATTAGAACTGAATGTTTTCACCCTGTATAAAGAATTTAAAATAATAATAAAAATAAAATATTAAAACCATGCCATACATAGCAGAGCACCACGACAGTTATCTTGCCTCAAACGTCTTGCTATATTTCCAGTTTGCTTTGTTCCAAAATCAATACCATTGACACAATCATTTTTTGCGGGGCTCCATAGACAATAACGCTAAAGATGGCGGCCGCGCAAAGCATGCTGGTAAAAATAGTGTTACTTTTAATGTGAGAAACATCATTAATGCTTTTCCACATCTTGAAAAAATTAATAAAAAAGCACTTCAACATTCTCTTGCAAAGTTTACTCGATTTTCCTATCGTTGCTAAACAAATGAGGTGCTTTTTTGAAGCAACCACTTTTCCTACTTTCTCGTGCCATAAATCAGCAACCACTTGTCAGATTGACTAAAACAAGGTCTCAAACTCTAAGTTGAAGCCTGACCTATGCAAGTATATAAGAAATGAGACAAGATAGGCCACAACTCCTACACAGCAACCACACAAACGGAGCAAAACTTTTGTGGGACACCGTGTAAATATTGGAAAATGTTGCAATTTGAAAGCGCAAGAAGTTGACAACCTTAGTCTTACCTATCTACAATATTTGAGGGAAATGTTTAGGCCCATCTAAAATCTGATCATTTTGAGTTCACAGCTCAACCATGGCGCAGAAAAACTTTCCAGGACAAAATTATAGCCTGTCTCAAATTAGATGCCACGTGAAAATGCCCGTGAATGAAAACGATTAAAGTGTTTTGCAAGAGTAGTTTTGCGTTATAGCAAATCTCACGTGACATCTGATTAGAGAAAGACTTTAGACATTGCAAAGTAGGAAACAAGCTTTTCGCAGGCCCTTCTTCTCTTTGTATTTCACAAAACTTAATCAAAATTGGGGGGGGGGGCATTTATTGGGACATCTAGTAAAAATTTCATACTCACATCCACTGTTGTCCAGCTGATGTATTCATCAACAGTGTCAATAACATTGACACATTGACAATGAAGAATGCTTCCACGAACTCTCTCTTGTTCATGGCTGTTGTTTTGTTACTTATACTGCTTGTTGTATTGTCAACAATGGCTTTGATTGCTTATACATTCATCACTGCAAGGCTGCCTGATTGTCTAAGAATGCAATGTCCTTGACCAGATTCTTTGCTCAGCTGTGTTCTACCTGGGTACGAAAAATATATACAAAATCAAAATGTTACTGTTTGGAGTTAAAGGCAATCTAAGCATAGAGAAGTGGCTCAAGCCACTTGCGGTCAAATTCTAGCCTATCAGATACAAGTATTTCCTGTTGACGTAGATCAATCACCCAAATATGGTTCGGCACGTGTCAAGGCCTATTGTCTTTGCACGGCTATTTTTATCAAAGGCTTATCTATGCTTCGATTCCCTTTAAGCCCCACTGAAATGTGCTAAAAGTTTCTCTAAATTTTTCTCTACATTTTTGAGAGCTGTTTACCAATGTTCAGTCATGTTTGAATGTTTCAAACATTTATTGTGTACTTTTACTGTGTCACAAATATTCTGTGTGGTTCTGTTACGATTTGGCATGGAATACTATCCATTGCGCTGTCTCCAATGAGTTAAAAATGTGTGTGGTTTTTAAACTAAATATTGTTGGTTTCTTTTCCTACGTCGTATACATTAGTAGTGTTAACCTTTATGTAATGGCTGCAGGGAGTCATGCCTTTTTGCTCCCCATGGTATCGTCCCAGTAGTGTTGTATAGTTGTATAGTAATTAGAAAGTATAGTAGGATGTAACATGTATTGTAAATTTTTATATGAATATAAAAAAAGAACTGTCAGACTCATTAGAATTTCAAGAGAAAGCCTTCCATACGAAGACTTCCCTGAAAGTTACTCAGTTACTCAAAACCAAACTTATCCTGAAGAATTTGTAAACAAAAAAGGAACAGCTTATCAAAGTTAAAGATTGCGCATTTAAAGCCAGATCCGTTCTGTCGCTGTGCGACGAATCATAACTTAAAATCTACACTACTTCTTGGCGAGCAACCGAACTACTCAATTGCATATAAAACAACCATTACCATGATTACACTGCAACCAGCTAGTACCATTATACGTCTCCTTTATGTAGCTCAGATTCTACATGCTATGATATAGTACATTTACAGTTGGATAAAGGGGTAGTTTGTGCTACAAAGCACAAATTAATAAATGCCAACTAACTTAAACTAATGTACAGCAATACTATTTACACATCTTTCAATTACAACCCTCCCGCCAAAAATGCAGACTGTGTTGCTGCTCTTAATCACATCAGGTGTACAGCTTCAAATTATGTTACCGCTGAACGCTATCGAATTTGTATCGAAAGACGCAATCGATGCCTTGGGAAGTGTAAGAATATCTTTAATTCTCAAGTTGTAATTATTTTCTTTCCTTGAGAATAATTCCCATGAGAAGGAAGGATTTTCATGATTGAGTGATCATAAGTTTCTTTTCTTCTTAAATGTCAAGTTAACAACCAAGCTTTCCTGTATAACTTATGACGTAAACAAATCAGTAGATTTAGGCCCCGTTCACACGGGAACGCAATTGTTCCGTTCCATCTTCTTTCCAGTTTCTGGAACGGAAAAGTAGACTGTTCACACGGGAACGGAACGATTGCGTATCGCTTTTTGTGTCTGTTCAGACGGGAACGCAATCGTTCCGTTCCGTTCCGTAATTTGCGCGCCAAAATGAACAAAGGGATTAGTAATGCGCATGTCCATAATGGGGATACTAAAGGTGACAACAACACACACGCATGCGCTTAGGGCAAGAGTCTTATCGTTCCGTTATTCGGACCAGTTCTGCCTGTTCACACGGGAACGGAACGGAACGGAACGATTGCGTATCGTTCCACTTTTCGTATCACTTATTTTAGCGCTCCACTTTTCGGAACGGAACGGTGTTATTTGAAGCGTTCCCGTGTGAACGCAACCCCTGAGCGTTCCACTTTTTGGAACGGAACGATATGGAGCGATACGCAATCGTTCCCGTGTGTACAGGGCCTTAAAAGTAAGCAACTGGGCTGTTTCCGAAATGGTTGATCATTTTTTAATGCTTCCCTATAATTTAAGAAATTGTAACTGCCCGTATTGTAACTGGCAGCAGCTTTGATACCCCGGGCCAGCCACTTATCAAAAGCTTGGTTGGAAGACCATTGATGAACTAATTGCTAGTGAGTCTAATATTATGGTCTTCAAATCTCTGCATGAGCTGGCTCCACAATACATGTGTAATCTTTTCACAAAAACATCCCAGCTGACCTCTAGAAATCTTAGTAATACAGCAACTGACCTAAGGTTACCAAAGAAAAACTCCAAAAATGGACAGAAATCTTTTTCGTTTAGAGGTGCCAAGTCTTGGAATGGCCTCTCAGCTGAGTGTAAGCTGTTGGCATCCTCCTTAAACGGATTTAAACAACGTATATAGGGGTAGCTTGCTGTAAATAATGTGTTTGCCATATGGATTTTCTTTTATTGTAATTATTTATTTTAGATTATAGGGTTTTTATTAATATATTAGAAATTGAATTGTATTAGGTTATTTTAGGTCATAATAGTATATTAATTTTTGTAAATTTTGTAATGGAGGGCCCTTGAAAATCAGTATTGCTGAAGGGCTACCCTCCTTAAATATTTGAAATCAATCAATCAATCAATCCGTGTCGAACAGACCTCTGATCAACCATTTCGCAAACAGCCTCAACTATTAAATCGATCTTCTGTCTAGTAGTTACCTCTAATTTCGTTGTCTTGTCTGCGGAGACTCTGACCTATGAAGCATTTTGTTATCGGTTTTTGTCGTCGAAGTGAACGTCATTATATGATAATGTGCAGAATTGTTTTAAACTTCGAGACTGCAGTTGACACAAAATCTTGCGAAATCTCATGTGCTGGAAAACCTTTTTTCTACCGGTGTAAAGCCGGTGTTTGGCCAAAGAAAAAGTTTGTCTCGTAAAAGTTATTTTAAAGCAAAAAAAGTAAAGTTATTGTTTTTATATAGCGCCTTTATTATCATTCAATATTCAAAGGCGCTTTACAATTTTTACCCCCTCAGCTCAGACATTTTTTTGTCCCATTGGGACTATTTTTTACACAGAGCGTGCAGCCTTACAGTTGGCGCTTCTGATGTTTTTATTAAAAACGAAAACGTATAACGATGCCAAATGTTTCTTTTCAAACTTCGAGACTGCAGTTGACACACAATCTTTCGAAATTTCGTGTGCTGGAACTACTCTTTTTCTACCGGTTTTTGGCGAAGAAAAAGCTTGTCTCGTATAACGATGCCAAATGTGTGTTTTCAAAGTTCAGGACTGCCGCTTGCGAACTCCGTTGCCATAAGTATCTCTTATCCTATAGCTATATACTGCAGAAATGGATCTCAGTGTAGGATGATGCAAAGTCTTTCAAAATGCAAGACTACAGTTGGAGTGAATTCTTGCTCTGCGTGTCAAGAAACAAACAGGTGGTAGTGGCACAAACTACATCTTGATTCATGCATCCAAAAAATAAGAAAGAAATTTAGAAAATTTTAGTACTAAAAATGGACATTTTCATGTTGAATTAAGAAAATTTAGTAATATGGGCTTATCCAAGTTTTTTATAAAAGAAAAAACATGTAACTCTCTTTTCCTGCGGGCTATGTAGGCTAGAAATAAAACTCTGCATACAATATTTCCCAAGCGAATGTTCAAGATGGAACACGAGAGGTAGCAAAAATACCTGTGACACTTCACCGAATGAAAGCTTCGTCTGGGTTTCACACGTTCTGAAAGTTGCACAAAATCTTGCAAACTCTGATGCTTAAAAATATCTCTTTCCCTTCTGGTTGTGAAAGTGGTGAAGGCTGTCTGCATAAACGATTCCGAAATATCTGTCACTTACTTGAAGAATAACGCTAGCGCAAATTCCACTTATATAAAATGACAGTTTCGATTGAGTCCCACTCGTTCTGTACGTCCCAACAAGTCATGTGACCAGGCGTCAACCCTCCAGGCAATTAAACTTCGATTTATTTGCTTAGCTCGTGCTAGAACGATCGATTTAAACAAACGAGTCTCAAGATCGGTCTGCGTTTGATTCGAAAATCCACTTTGCATCGATAAAGAACTGAAACGACAACATTTTCTAAAGAGGCAAACAGTTTAATTTATGTACAAAGAGGTAAGATTAATAGGCGATCAACTTTTTATTGCTTTCAAATGTAATCGGCTGACTTTTCGTGTCTTTCATATCAGGGGGGCTATGTGCACGATGATGCGGTCATCTGTCTCCTCCGCAGAGACTATCTAGGAACTTTTGCCAATGACAGCGGGCAAATTACTCTCTAAAAGTTTGAAACAGTAACACAGGTAAAGTTTCATGAATAAACTACCTATAATTGGAATATTTCTACACCTGTCGGAAATCGAACAAGTGACCTCCAAACTTCCTTTTTTTTATATATATAAATTTAATGTAAAAAATTGACAATTATGAATTACCTAACTACGAATGAGCTACCATACAACACTACAAAAACGATACCAAGGGGAGCAATAGATCATGACTACTCCAAAGCCTTCACATGAAGAACATAAACCTAAAGTACAACTAAACATACAATTTCCAAAAGCTACATATAAACTACACTACTAACGATTAAAAACTAATGGATACTATACTAGATTCTGTCTGATATTACCCACCGTTCCAAACTTCTTACCCACCGTTCTAATTTATGAATCACAGCACTGTGGTATATGTGACAAACTTTCAAGGTTCCTCGACTGATTGCAATGATCAAAGGTGGGCATGTTGCAGTGAGGACAGTGGTCCCATGCATGTCCACATAACCAGTTTATTTCTCCCATACTATGATAATGTTTGTCCCTGAAATCAGATTTATTTTGAACACTTTTCAACAATATCATTTTGCAACTAACTTGGACTGTTTATGTTCTTGGATGTTGGAAAATATTTGTCCTCAAAATTGGGTTTTATCGGAGTGTTATAAAAATGCATGTCCCCAAAACCAGTCTTTTTAAGAGCGCAATTTGTACTGGTACGCTGAAAAATGGGGTGGTAAATCGTTTTTCCAAGACATACATAGGACCACCTAAAACACAGCCCATGCCCACCCTTGAATGATATATTCCAAGCTTGTTGATAAATTATCATATCTCTAACCTTCACTACGTTACACATAGCATTTTTTGTGTTTCGATATTCAGCCAGCATCAGAGCCATGCAAATGAATCCATGCCAAAACTTGTACAAAAAAGGCTTGCGCTTACTGCTTACACTAGACATGGTAGATTGTTCCCGTTTTTGTCTTTTAAAAGTCTTTCAATCGCTTTCAAAAGTGGATCCGCTCAGGCGCAGTTCCAGTTCAAATGGTCGGTAAATACATGTGCACATGGTTGTGATGATGGTGACATGCCGAAATATGGTATTTTACGTTGTAGCGTAATGGTTTCGCATTACATGATGGTTTCTATATTTTTGGAACTTACATTACTACGATATAGTACGGAGTTGATACGGAAACACCCCCGTCTTAGAGCAGCAGTTTGATGTAAAGAACAAAAGAGTCGGCTCAGACGCTATTACAAGATAGGCAGAAGACTTTGATCCGATTTCTGCCGCACCTTCAGATCATGAAACAATCGGAGACTTTTCAATGGAAAGTGAAGACGGGTAATGGTCTCTTGGGCCTCTTTCAAGGTGCTTGATTTTTGCACCGTATACAGAGCACGCACTGTCAATATACAAGATAGGCCTATGCTCTTTTGGGAAGTCTCGGAAATCTTCCGAAAAAATCTGAACATGGAAAGAACAAATTGTAAACAAGTTTTTTTCGGATGTACGATGGCATAAGGCCAATCTCGTGTGAGAGTTTTCGAGCGCGCAAGCGTTGCGACCAGAGTTTAGACACTAAATTGGCACATGGCAGCGCCTAGTCTCTGATCGCTTAGAAGTTGACTCAAATTCAACTTCCAAGGAGGAGCGCGCGTGGCGCGCGTGCGTGCTCAATTGGAAATCGGCCTGGTTTCATTCCAATAGGCCCCATACTGCGCTCCAATCTTCCATTTTCAAACTGTTCATTCATTTGTGAATTCTGCTTTCAGATTTCTTCTTTGCGATCTGTCCGAAATAGCAGTTTTTTGGCGAGCTCATTTTTTTACAGAAATTTAGGCCACAGGCTCGTCTTTTCAGTAAAATCAGCTGTTTTTGAAGCGCTCATTTCTGAACAAAGAGTGAAGTTATGGGCCTCTATTTTTCGCTAAATACGCAATCTGACACACGAATTTCTTGATAAGAAACCAAAAAATTAGCCCAGCAATGAAACTTTCTTTAAATTATCAGATTTTGAATGTTAAAAGTTTCTTAATACTTTTTAATCCTATTTTACCCGGGCGATGTTTTTGATGTTTTCTCCCGGGGGGGCCATTATGGCCCCCTGTTTATCTCCATAACTATAACTCCTATGATGCTGCAACTTACCAGAACGGTACCTACATCTATTAAAAAGGTAATTACAGAATTTGGTTGTAAAGTAATAATTTTTGAAAAATTATCATTATTCATTATAAATATGACGTCATCAATATGAGTGACGTCATATGCATTATTTTTTGCTGATGTAAGCAAATATGAAAATATTATATATCAAATGAAAGCTCTCTCAAGACGAATCGATTGGCACCGATTTTGTTACAATTAGATATAAAACAAAGGAATTATTAAGGTTTTTGTGATTTTCTTTGTTACCACTCTCCAAATAAGGGATTTTTCTCGTCACGTGACTACATTTATGACAATGAAACATTTAAAATTTGATAGCCAATTAAATTATAGGAAAAGTCGGTAAGTTTCATCATTCCAGCTCTTTTCATCCAAGAGCTATAGTTCATGATTCAAGTGGGGGGGCCATAATGGCCCCCCCGGGTAAAATAGGGTTAAAAGGTTCCTCAAATCTTCGTTGTTTTTTTTTTCGTTAGGGTTCTCCAGTGCCTCCAGTGCCTGCAGTGCCTTTGTGAACATTTCATAAAAAAATTGATGAAGACCTCTTTCAAACAGCAGCTTCGACGCCCCAAGCAGACCACTTATCGCAGGGCTGGGTTGGATAACCATTCAGGAACTCATTCAAAATGAGTCTGAAACAAGCAATGGTCTTCAAATCCCTAAACGGGTTGGCTCCACAATACTTGTGAAACCTCTTCACAAAAAACTCAGAATGCTCCTCCCGTAGCCTTCGCAATACAGAGATGGACCTGAGGCTATCTATGAAAAAAAAAACAGTAAATGGACAAACAATTTTATATTTCAGAGGATCAATGTTGTGGAATAGCCTCTCAGCTGAGTCGAAGCAAGCTGAGAGGCTGTATGAATCATTCAAGAAGTTTCGATAATAAATTCCCTAGCAAAAAGTTGATGGGCCTTGTCTAATATATGGCAGTCGGTCAGTTGTGCACAAAATTGATCAATGGTGAAATATGCCGTGAGATTATAATATTTGTCTCATGAGCGCCAGGATTTCATCATATTTTAGAAATAACATTAATGGCCATTCGCTCTGTATGTAAACTTAACTCCTCGCAAACCAGACCGACCTCTCCGAAAAGTAATCATTCAGAGACAAAGTCCTACTGAAAAGAAACAAAAAACCTTTGGTTGCAATGGAAACCAACTCGTTTTTGTGATGGTTTCACAAAGCTGGATGGCCTTCATGTCCATGTATTAATCGAAGGGTGTGCATCACTCCGTAGAAAGCGTTTAAGATTTCTAGGAGAATAAAATGGGAATTTCTCGCGATATGGGATTTCTCGCGAAATCAAACGTATTCCGCAAAAAATTTACGACATTCCTAGGGGGTGTTTTAGGGACTTCTCGCGAAATCAAACGTATTCCGCAAAAATTTACGACATTCCTAGGGGGTGAATCGCCACTCGCATGTAATGATTCAACTTTTCTTTTTAGAAACAATGATATATTTCAAAGACTGAATCAGCAATTTCAAACATTCTTAAAGCGACACACGAGCGACTGCACTGAATTCTCTAGCAACAATTTATACGGCAGAAAGCAAAGACTGTTCTTGCTACTTGACAGTTACAGAAAATAGCAGAAAAGATACGAATGGACCTATTTTTGACTGTAAGAAAACTTAACAATTTGGAAAGTTTTGAAGTTTCGAGCCATTATATGAAAATATTTCATCGCATGCTCCTTCAAATAGGCTAAATACCCTTGTTCAAACTTTTTAACTGTTCGAATGTTTGGCTCAAGGACATCCACTTTTTACTGCAAACGAAATTTTGAACAGACTAGTCAAACATGACGTTAAGAAATTTTTTGCTTTAACCAAGGGCACTATGAAGATAGAAATGTGTAGGCCTAAAGCCAATTAATCAACATACCTTCAGTCCTTTGTTGGCTTTATAGTATTCCTTATATCAATCTAATGTTAAAACCATGGTTGTCATTCTTTTGCGTTGACCTGCTCTCGAATTTTGCAGCGAAGCTGGCAATTTCGATCAGGATTCGAGAGCAGGTCAACCCAAAGAATGACAACCATGGTTTTAACATTAGATTGATATAAAGAATACTTTAAAGCCAACAAAGGACTGAAGGTATGTTGATTAATGGGCTTTAGGCCTACACATTTCTATCTTTATAATGCCGTTGCTTTAACCAACAACTTAAGCCTGGTTTCCATTTAACTTTTCTGCTCTTTATTGCTCGTTTTGGTTTTGTGTTACGCGTTGAAACAAAAACGAGCAACATGAGTACCAAATGGATAGGCATTCCAAAAACCAGCACGAGCAACAACAACAAGCAAGAAAAAGCATTTCGAATAGTGGAAATCAGTCAGCTGTAAAATCAGAACTAGCGAAGAAGACGAGCAACAAAAACTAAAACGAGCAATAGAGAGAAGAAAAATTTCAAATGGAAACCAAGCTTTAGCACCAATCTTTGCTACCTGTTACAAAGCTTATTGTCCAATCAATTTCAATAGCTGACTTGTGGTAAGCAGCGTAAGACTTGAGGTTGAGGGAGCAGAACATTTTTAATTCGATCATTGGGACGATTACAAAGCTTCAAAGTAACCAACGTACAAATTTAAAATCAGTCTTGAAATTAAGGTGATTTGCATACAAGGCATCAAAGCTGGCGACCCAGAAAGTCTACACGTAAAGAGATACTTAAAAACTTCTACTTTCTTTCAAACGGTATCTGAAGCTTTGCATACAAAGATTACGGAAATGATTTTGGTTCTCTCTTAGAGCAGACTAAATCGGTGCCAATCCATGTAAAAAACCTAC
>REGM01000122.1:516114-526848 GCA_004194415.1 Aurelia aurita
ACTCCAAATATTGCCCGGCTTTAGAAAAAACAGGCGAAGAGTATACTCCAAAACGTCAACAATACACTGTGCAACATTGAAATAACAACTCGCTCTAACAAAATACCACTTTTGACAACAACAGGCTTTAGAAAAATTGCCTTCTTTCGATACTCGGCTTTAGAAAAAAGGCAAAAACGATACCCGGAAAGGAGTGCACATCCCGTCAGCAAAATATACCAAATATACTAAGTAACCCCCCCTCCCCCGGGAGCTGATGGGGGCATTTCGAGCAGACTGGATGCTAAATAAGAATTTGTTCTGTTTAATTTTATGCTCTATGCTTACGCTACAAAAAGAAGGCATCTTTTATGAACATTTTAGTACGGCTTACATCAATGACAATTCATTCTAAACAGTAGTAAAATAAGAAGAATGACTCTTTATACACACCGCAAATCGAATTGCGACTGAAAAGATTTTTGGTTTTACGCGAAATTCAATTATAAATGTGATTGAATTTATCAAGCGTACAATACAATATGAGATTAAACGATTAACTAAAATTTAAAATGATTGAAAATTTCCTTTCCGAAAATTTCATTCTCTACTACATTTGTAAACATTGTAAGTTATGGGAAGTCTATCGGAAAATTTTCGTCGTTTTTGATGAATTTTAAATTATTCCATCATATTCTTGACGCTGTATAGCCGTTAGCTTCTTATCTTTGACAATGTTTCAAATAATCTCTCAAATCAGAGTACATACTTTCGTGTTTAGATTGACTACGAAAACGATAGCGAAAATTGAGTTTCTCATTGGCTCATGCAAGCTCCTATTAGGTTTTATGAGCCAATATTGTTCTCGTTGTCACAAATTAACATTCATAATTCATACAGACGACATGTCAAATGACTCTATCAATTCGTGCTCGAAAATCAGACTTGAGGTACTGTAAATGACGCCATTACAAAAAATAGCGTCGCACTGGGATTTTGAGAGTGTCTCGTTCATGTATCGAGATAAATCAATCCTAAAAGCTTGGAAGCTGTTCAATCATTCCAAAACTTTAGCGGATAGGTAAGCGAACTTCGAAAAGGAACGAGCAACTTACAGCTGATGGAGTTTGTGGCGCTGTTTACAAAATTATTGCCGCAAAGGCAAGTTTCCCACAGCTTTCTTGGACTAAATTTATGGTTTGCTTTCAAGAACAGCTTATTCGTGTAATTATTACATGGTTTAGGTCTGACTGACAATTGCTACCTATCCTTTCCCTACTCACTATCGCGAGGGAGAATAGAAGAGCAATTGTATGCAATGTTTTGTAAATTTCCTATAGAAACCTCATTACCCCAAAACAAGACGGTGTCGTGTTTTCAAAGCTATTGTGACGTCATGCCGTCTTGATGAACACAGATGTACCATTTTAGGTGCCAAAGCAGCTGATTTCAAACTATTTTAGATACAGCGAATCAATTAGCCTAATTGAGGTCCTGATTGCATCATACAAGCTCCCGTTAATTTATCGTCGTCGCCAAATAACATCCATATCAAAGTTGTCATTTAAGTGCCAAAACAACTGGTTATATGTTCATATAGATCAGCGAGACAGGCGAAATAAGTTACAATTATCAGAGCTTTACTCATCTATTTGATGTCCTGATTGGCTCATAAAAACTCAAGTTAGTTTATCGATGTCACCAATTAACATCAATATGCCAATTGTGCCATTTTCAGATCCAAAATAGCTAGTTACATGTCATGTTAATAGATGTTATTGTTAACATAGATACAGTGAGACAGGCAAAAAATAACTTTCACATGTCAGATTCTTACTTACCTAACTGAGGTCCTGCTTTTGCAATTAGTTTATCGTTGTCACAAAATAACATCCACATTGCAGTTGTGCCATTTTAAGTGCCAAAAGAGCAGGGTGCATGTTTGATATATACATACAGCGAAATAGCCTTACAGGCAAATAAGTTATCATATCAATGCATATGCTATCAAAAATAGTTGGAAAGATTTTTCATATCTTATTTAACCACATAGAAAAGGATAAGTGGTTACAGATAATAGCTATCTCGGTCGAAATCCTCGTATCACAGACAGATCAATCGCTCGACAGACATTTGAGGTTGAAGTCACGACCTGTATTCTCTTGGCCAAGCATGATTAGGGCTCTGAGACTTTTGAAGAATGCTCAGATTCAGAATTTGTTGGTAATTTGCTACATCAGGTATACTTATCACGTAAATATTGTCCGGTCTTAGTTAGTAAGCGGCTGAGGCCTTGAGGTGGAGTTTTTTTTACTCGAAAAATGCCCCCAAGGCTTCACTACAGCAGACTACCAAACAGCTAAAAACCAAATTTGTCTTATATTCTGAGTTTTCAAATCCAGAATTTGTTGGTAATTTGCGACATCAAATGTGCTTATGACGTGAATAATCTTAAATTTTCTAATCTTAGTCTTACTCTTATGACGTGAATAGTCCTGTCTTTGCATGGTCTTAGATAGTAAGCGGCTCAGGTCCTGAGGTGGAGTTGTTTTTACTCGAAAAATGTCGAAGACTCGATTACAGTATTACCAAACAGCCAAAATTGTCTTAAATTCTTAAGATAATCTTGAAGATTCTGGAACCATAGTTTGATGCATGTATTTTTTTAAGAAACTGCTTATAAGAAACTCAACTCTCAGATCGCTAAAATTTTAAGAAACTCCAGTACTGGGAAAAAATATTTGTACAACTATTTTTTGAGACAAGGAAATCCTTAGCATATTTTCATTTTATTTTCACTTGTTTCTTGTATCATATTCAGCATATTACTCGGAAGGTACTTGAGTAATGTTTAAAAATTGGAAAGACTAAAAAAACTTCGTTTTGAAATGCTCAGGAGGGCACAGTAAGTAAACATGAAAACTGTTATAAGAAACTCGTAAGAAACGTAAGAAATACTCCAAATCTGACAATTTTAAGAAACTTTCAGTACTATCTCTTAAAATGTTGATTCGTAAATCCAAAAATAACATTTGTCGCTCGACGAGCTATCGTTTATTGTTTGTTCCACGAATTACTTTCCTCTGCTTTGAAATGTGTTCTGTGCCACCAACAAATAGTGAGCAAGGTTTTCTCCTCTTTTAGGCTTCTGTGTGATACATTAAAATTCAAAATTTTTGGACGGTAAAAGTTAATATTTTCAGAAACTTTTTTGTCCGAACTACCTTTAAAAGCGTCTGAATATTTTTGGCTAAATATTCTGCAAATAATACTTCTATTTGAAACATTCAATGTGGATCTTTGGTCAAAATTATGCCAATTCTATGAAAATGGAACCCATTTCAAGCGAAAGATTGGATCATTGAGCTTCAAAAGGGCGTTGTTTCCAAATTTTTAAATGTCGGACCCTATGTCGGACACTTTTCCGTCCGAAAAATTTGGATGTTAATGGAATCATTTTTAAGACAATATTATTGCACATTCTACAGTTATACNAAGACAATATTATTGCACATGCTACAGTTATACCTTCAATATGGTTCCACCTTCTGCATTTATGGACCATCTGCAACCTAGTTCCTAAGGGTATCCGTTGTTGTCAACATGAGGCTAGCCCTCAATCTAGGCTTTGCAGTCTTCGTAGGGAAACCCTCATTGGCACTGGGTACGAGTTTGGGACCATCCGATAAAGTTGCATTGACGACAAGAGGTCTAGAAACTGGGCCACCTACAAACCACAACTACAATTCGGTCCTTCTCTAAATGGGCTTAAAAAGATATCTCTACCTCTCGTCTCATCACGTTTCAGACGAATGAAAAAAATAATTAGAAATTTAATCATAAAAATAAAGAAAACAGGAAACACCTTGCGCAACTAGAAAGTAATTGATTTTCAACTAATCGACAATCTTCTGAATTATAAATAAGGCCATTAGAACTCACTCAAATCCTTGGAGACCCAAGCTTATTGTAGGCTTAAGATTACGAGCGTAAAACAGTACAACGGAAGGCTCTCCTTGATCCCGCATATCTGTGGATATACCCCGGGAAATGCGCATAAGTCCCGTGATTAATTGTGGCTCTAACTCTAAAGAAATTAACAAAAGATGCTAAATGGGATATAGGCAGAAATGGGATAATAATAAATTGGACTAAATTTGGTCAATTAAATGCCTTTGCAGCAATAAATCGGTATTATAGACTTGCGAGATTTGTCAAGGAGCGGCTATCTATCATGCTATTTCATCTACGAGTAGGTTTCTTTGTTAGGGGAAGTTCGATGTTCCGTGCTTCGTAGCTTTCTAAGCTGCATATAGACTGACTACACGAGCCTCAGTTTTCCGCATTGAATTGAATGGTTTTGGCTTCAAACTGAGACTCATGACAATACAGATTCAAAATAGAGACTACTTAAACCATCTCCGCACAAATCCGGGCGGAGCCAATCAGATCAATATTTTCTTAACAACGTTAGACCACGTGCCTATTCTTAGCGTTTGACTGGTTGATTAGATAACAGTTGACAACTTTTCGTTCGAAAGATAAAAGATTTTCAATTTTTATGAAGACTGTTCGTAAGATTTCAGTCCCTGTTTAGAATCTGTTTGGTCGTGAGTCCTTTTATGAGCGAAAAAATTTGAATGAGATTGGAGCGAGTACAGGGGATCATGTCGTAAGTCACAACTGAGAGTGAGACAAAACACCACTAGTCATCAAAGAACCTTTATTTATATCTCCTACCATCCAACTCAGCCAAATACCAAATGTCTTTATGGCAGGTAAGGCAAGCCTCGACAGTTTTCTGTATAGGCCCTTTACGAAGTAAGCAAAAACGTGCTGGAAAATACGTTGAAATTTAATCACGTCCGAAACCTGCCAGACTGCAGATCATTTTTCAATGAAAAACCACTTGATAATCTTTCTATATTAAGTATCTCTCGACAATATCATGTTGTGCTATCTGAACTAGCGCAGTACCTCATTTTATTATAAGAAATGAAAACCGGATCGAGAACACCGATACCAAAAACGCTTAGAAATTTGGGTTTTCGGGACTTGGAAACGAAAGAAGAACTAAGTAGCTCCGAAAAAAATATTTCTGTGATCTAAGAATCAAAATAACTTAACTGTCGTCAGGAGCGAAGCTAAAGAAAATTATTGGAGGCCGTGCAGAACCCAAACTTGCCGACAAAAATGGGCGTTCCTCGGGTTTTTGGCCAACTTTGCCGACAAATTTGAAGACAAACCACAAGTTTGAGGGTTTCATTCATTCATTCAGTTATTTGTTTTAAGCGGGCTGTCAGGATTTTCTAGCTACTTAAAGCTAATTTAGGCCCACTATGCATGCCACATCCAGGCATGGGTCCCCTAGTTTAACGTCCCTTCCGAAGGACGGCGAAGTGAGTTGCGAGGTCAGTCCCCGGGTCAGGCCTCCGAGGTCACCCATCCGGAGTTTGACCTCACTCGACCGAGCTTAACTTCAGTCAACTGATGAAAACTGTATAAGCCGCTCGGCCACTCACCCCACAGTACCTCCTGCACCCCTCCCCTTTGGCTTCGTTTCTGGCTTTCGTACAATAGTTTTTCCGTCAGAAGGAAAATCGCACCAGTAAATAAACTCGAAGATTCAGGAGTCAGCTACTGTCTCGGCCTCAATTTAGCCCTTTTGTCTAAATAAGCAAATCAGAGCGCCCTAGGTTGCAATGCTGCTTTGTGATTCGTGGGCTAAAAATCTGGCGCAACTGGCCGTCTCAGCTTGCAGTTAGATCGCCATGTCTAGTCGTTTCTGTCTAAACTGATTTAGCCATCTGATTTTGTCTAAAGTGACTTCGCCAGCATAGGTTATCTGTCTTTAAATATATTTTATGTGGTCATGTATCTCCAGTAACACCGTATTAAATTCTTAACCTCAAATTATTGTTATAATGTGTTTCTTTCAGTACTTTTCAGTTGCAAAATGATAACCAATCTAGCAAAATTATGATATTCTGGTTTTATCTAGGACTGAGATAGACAATCATTTCAAGACGTTAGAATCAAGAATCTATAAACATTTCTGGCTCTAAAGTCTGGTTTTCATGTAATCATTCCCGTCCTTCCAGTCGCTTTTATCAAGAATCTTCAAAAACTAATGTTGGAGGTATTCAAAACTCTGAATTCGCTGAATCCATCATACCTTTGGAATTTCTTCAGCACTAAGCAAGTTGAATACAATCTGAGGATTAATAATTTAGTAAAATTGCTTCAAATAAAAACTCACNGGCGTTCCTCGGGTTTTTGGCCAACTTTGCCGACAAATTTGAAGACAAACCACAAGTTTGAGGGTTTCATTCATTCATTCAGTTATTTGTTTTAAGTGGGCTGTCAGGATTTTCTAGCTACTTAAAGCTAATTTAGGCCCACTATGCATGCCACATCCAGGCATGGGTCCCCTAGTTTAACGTCCCTTCCGAAGGACGGCGAAGTGAGTTGCGAGGTCAGTCCCCGGGTCAGGCCTCCGAGGTCACCCATCCGGAGTTTGACCTCACTCGACCGAGCTTAACTTCAGTCAACTGATGAAAACTGTATAAGCCGCTCGGCCACTCACCCCACAGTACCTCCTGCACCCCTCCCCTTTGGCTTCGTTTCTGGCTTTCGTACAATAGTTTTTCCGTCAGAAGGAAAATCGCACCAGTAAATAAACTCGAAGATTCAGGAGTCAGCTACTGTCTCGGCCTCAATTTAGCCCTTTTGTCTAAATAAGCAAATCAGAGCGCCCTAGGTTGCAATGCTGCTTTGTGATTCGTGGGCTAAAAATCTGGCGCAACTGGCCGTCTCAGCTTGCAGTTAGATCGCCATGTCTAGTCGTTTCTGTCTAAACTGATTTAGCCATCTGATTTTGTCTAAAGTGACTTCGCCAGCATAGGTTATCTGTCTTTAAATATATTTTATGTGGTCATGTATCTCCAGTAACACCGTATTAAATTCTTAACCTCAAATTATTGTTATAATGTGTTTCTTTCAGTACTTTTCAGTTGCAAAATGATAACCAATCTAGCAAAATTATGATATTCTGGTTTTATCTAGGACTGAGATAGACAATCATTTCAAGACGTTAGAATCAAGAATCTATAAACATTTCTGGCTCTAAAGTCTGGTTTTCATGTAATCATTCCCGTCCTTCCAGTCGCTTTTATCAAGAATCTTCAAAAACTAATGTTGGAGGTATTCAAAACTCTGAATTCGCTGAATCCATCATACCTTTGGACTTTCTTCAGCACTAAGCAAGTTGAATACAATCTGAGGATTAATAATTTAGTAAAATTGCTTCAAATAAAAACTCACACTTTTGGCCTCAACTCGTTAACCTTTAGGGGCAGCATCCTTTGGAATGCTCTAAGTGACGATATCAAAAAATGTAAAAATGTTGGCAGCGTTAAAAAAGAAAATCAAAACATGGAAGGGGGCAAACTGCAGCTGTAAATTATGTTGTTAATAGGACATTAGGCCATATGAAATTAATTAGTTGATTCTCATCAGCGCCCGTACGGTATTTTGATGCCGCCTTAATCTTTGTTTATATTTTATATTTTAATATAAAAGTTCCGCCCGTCTTAGGATAGTGGAAATTTCAAACTATTTATATTTAATTTTGTTTAATTTCGTGAATATTGCATGATTCAGTCTTGTCTGTGCGTTATTTTTACGAGATACAATGATACATAAGATAATTCTGACCTTGCAGGGAAGTGTGAAGACAGTATCTTGATCTCTGATAATTTGTGAAAGGCTGAAAATGGCAAAAACGACAAAAACAACAAAGTATATATTTTTTACATTTGTTGCTGAAAATTTCCCTGGTGTATTTTGCAAAATCATTTGAGCTGCATTGATTCCATCGAGCTCCCGTATTACAATGCCAAAACGAGGAAATTTGTATGTTTTGCTGTGGATCTCTCGATAACCTAGAGACAACATTGCATTTCCCCGTTGTGCTTTGCGCAAGGAAGGAGGGCAAAATTGGTAGGAGAGTTTACAAGCCAAAGAATTGATATTTTTTCAACAATGTATATATTTATGCTTATAACTATCTGTAAATAACCAACTTTAAAGAATGTTAAATGAAATGAAATGAAATCGCCACAGTCGCCTGGGATGGTGTCAAAGCAATCGACCAACGAAGTTATCATATGGAAACACAAGTGGAACGGGAGTGGGACGCAACAATCACGACAACCAGACGATCGCAATCCCTTGGATAGAATTGAGTTCTATCCGGACAATCTTCTTTTATCTGTTTTTACCTTGCATCAGCAATTACGGACATTGAGAAGATAAACTTGAAGGCATTAGATTGCTATAAAAGTGGCTTCCGCTCTTTTCTGATCTCAGTTCCCATTTCCTACCGTTTCGATATTAGCTCGGACAACTGGGACGATGGAAATGATTGTATAGAGCCAGGCTTAACAGCTTGGTCTATTCTTAGCAATAAGCAAGACGTGTTTATCGCAAGCGTCTTGCCAGGAGTGGCGCCAGAAATTGTCGGGGAAAACTGCACTTCACTAACCGGTAAGACGGTGGATTTTTGGCTTGAATACAGCTTTTATAGATAAAGACAAAATCCTTCCCTGCTCGGAAAGCAGATAGATTAGGTGTACTTTTGTTATTCTAAAAGCGAGATATCCTGATAACTCCAAAACTGAAAACATCCCCAAATAAAAATCTGGAAATAACTTTTAGGTTGATGACAAACTATTAAATGTGTCGAAGAAGTTTAATCTTTTGGGCGATTGTAACAACTGACTAAATTGATCAATTTCAAAGATTGATACAGACGGCATGACGTCACAGCAGCGTTGAAATCACGACGACATCTTGTTTTGGGGATGTTTGGGGACGACATCTTCAGAAAATTTCTATAGGTTTCTATAGGAAATTTGCAAAAATTTTCATAAAATTGCTCCTCTGTTCTACCTCGCGATAGTGAGTAGGGAAAGGATAGGTAGCACCTGTCAGTCAGACCTAAACCAATGAAATAAACACACGAACATGCTGTTTTTAAAAGCAAAGCANTGTAAATAACCAACTTTAAAGAATGTTAAATGAAATGAAATGAAATCGCCACAGTCGCCTGGGATGGTGTCAAAGCAATCGACCAACGAAGTTATCATATGGAAACACAAGTGGAACGGGAGTGGGACGCAACAATCACGACAACCAGACGATCGCAATCCCTTGGATAGAATTGAGTTCTATCCGGACAATCTTCTTTTAGCTGTTTTTACCTTGCATCAGCAACTACGGACATTGAGAAGATAAACTTGAAGGCATTAGATTGCTATAAAAGTGGCTTCCGCTCTTTTCTGATCTCAGTTCCCATTTCCTATCGTTTCGATATTAGCTCGGACAACTGGGACGATGGAAATGATTGTATAGAGCCAGGCTTAACAGCTTGGTCTATTCTTAGCAATAAGCAAGACGTGTTTATCGCAAGCGTCTTGCCAGGAGTGGCGCCAGAAATTGTCGGGGAAAACTGCACTTCACTAACCGGTAAGACGGTGGATTTTTGGCTTGAATACAGCTTTTATAGATAAAGACAAAATCCTTCCCTGCTCGGAAAGCAGATAGATTAGGTGTACTTTTGTTATTCTAAAAGCGAGATATCCTGATAACTCCAAAACTGAAAACATCCCCAAATAAAAATCTGGAAATAACTATTAGGTTGATGACAAACTATTAAATGTGTCGAAGAAGTTTAATCTTTTGGGCGATTGTAACAACTGACTAAATTGATCAATTTCAAAGATTGATACAGACGGCATGACGTAACAGCAGCGTTGAAATCACGATGACATGTTGTTTTGGGGATGTTTGGGGACGACATCTTCAGAAAATTTCTATAGGTTTCTATAGGAAATTTGCAAAAATTTTCATAAAATTGCTCCTCTGTTCTACCTCGCGATAGTGAGTAGGGAAAGGATAGGTAGCACCTGTCAGTCAGACCTAAACCAATGAAATAAACACACGAACATGCTGTTTTTAAAAGCAAAGCACAAATTTTGGCCAAGAAAGCTGCGAGAAACTTGCCTTGCGACGATAATGTCGTAATCAGCACTACAAACTCCGTCCGCTGTAAGTTGCTTGTCGCTTCTTCAAAGTCAACTTTCCTTTCAGGCATTCTCTGTTTCACTCCCTAACTCTCACACTGTATTCCATTCTAACATCTCCTAGAACTTCTGTCCTTTGGAACAACCTCCCCAGCTCTGTATTGCCCAAACATGCAACAATAGTCAAATTTACTATGATACAACTTACAGGCTTTCAAACACTCAATAACCTCTTCGATCTTACCTGTCCCTGCTAGTTTGTTTCCTTCTTCCAGTCCCTAGGGTATTCCTATACTAGGTGTTACCACCTTTCTTAGAGAAAAACCAAAAAAAAGGCACAGAAAGATCGTTACTTATGCGAGCTTAAGGTTTAAAATAATACAAAGACAGGAGTTTGTGCAAGGCATACAAATTTCACGTTTGGAGCCTGTGCCTCGTAAATCTCATAGTTTTTAAAATAGCTATTACCAATCTTTAAAAAAATTGCTTAAAATTCTAGCCTAAAGGTTCTTCATTGTATTCGTCCTTGCATGCAGGCTTTTAACTGAAAGGACTTTAGACATTTTGCGATATGAGTTATGCAGTTTCAGTACTCGGAAATTGTCTCTACACTATACCCATATCGGAACTGTAAGATAACTGTTATCTTTGATCGAAACAGCTACTTTAG
>REGM01000122.1:547784-594883 GCA_004194415.1 Aurelia aurita
AAGTAGACTACATGACACTTCAAATCATTTCCTCTTTTGTGTTTCCTTTTCTCAAGACGCAAAAACAGGGCCAAAATAATATAAGGATATGCCCTTATATGCGAGACGATTTGAAAAAATAGAAAATGTAATTATTTAATATTTTCGGTTTGAAGGGCATGCCTTATATCCGCGTCTATACGGTATTAGGTATTGATTTAGTATCATAACTGTCTTGCCACTTTTGTAGTAATTTAGTGTAGCCATAGTCAATAGTGTAGCCTCTTGAACGTAAGAATAACAGTCATTAAGAAATGGAAAATGAAACTGAATATCTAAACTTTCATTTTATCTACATATTTCTGTAAATAGCTCTTGTTTCATAAAGAGCGGATATTTGCTGAAAGAGTGGTATAACAGTGAGGATTTTAGAAAGATTTTGTTGTATTTATGCATTGCAGGGATTCATGAGATGGGAGTGAAATTGGTGTATATACATTTCATATCAAATTGAAAATGGAGGTATACTTCAGGTGTATACAAACAACCTTCTTGATGTCTCACATATCATGTTTCAAAGTCATTAGCTACTTTTATTATGCAATGGAATAAGGAACTTATAGGGAGGCAAGGTACCATCACATCAAGAACAATGGCTGGTATGGGCCTGATTCCAAACTTTCAAACCATCAATTATGAAAAACAAAAACAAACTAAAGTCTGTCTCAAATTAGATGGCAAGGTAAGATTTGCGATAATGAAAACTTAGTCATGCAAAACACTTTAATTGTTTTTGCTCATGAGCACTTTCACCTGACATTTAATTTGAGACCGACTATAATCAAGTTATCGATTATAGTGCTTTTTGCATCTTTATGGTGTAAATTTCTTCATATGCTGAACAGCATACTTATACAGTACTTTGTCATTCATACTCATCTATTTATCCGTTAATATTTAATCTGTCTATCACCTTGTAGAATCCATTCTCATCTTTTTTATCCAGCATTGAGCACAACAAAATCTCTGAAAATTGTTCCTGTCCAAATTCAAATCCAGTATAATCTTTATAATATGTTTCATCTACTTTCTTAATCCCTTTTTTCTTCATTTTATAGATATTTTTACTCATTTTCATGACAGTTACATGAGGGGTAAACTCTCCTTTGCTTTTGTCCTCAGTCAGCTCAACTCCAGATAGGCTAAAACATTCATGTGCAAATTTAACAATTTCTTGAATAACAGCAATGCTTTCTTTCTCCTTCTCATGATCAATCCCTAGATAAATCACTTTGTTTCTAAATGNTGTAGAATCCATTCTCATCTTTTTTATCCAGCATTGAGCACAACAAAATCTCTGAAAATTGTTCCTGTCCAAATTCAAATCCAGTATAATCTTTATAATATGTTTCATCTACTTTCTTAATCCCTTTTTTCTTCATTTTATAGATATTTTTACTCATTTTCATGACAGTTACATGAGGGGTAAACTCTCCTTTGCTTTTGTCCTCAGTCAGCTCAACTCCAGATAGGCTAAAACATTCATGTGCAAATTTAACAATTTCTTGAATAACAGCAATGCTTTCTTTCTCCTTCTCATGATCAATCCCTAGATAAATCACTTTGTTTCTAAATGTATCTATCCCAGTAAAAGATATTGCTTTCGACCATTTGGCAAATAAATCTCCTGATTTTTCTTTTAGAGATTGCAAAGCTTGCTTAGCATTATCAATATCTATATCATTATCCAGTCTCATGACCATAAGTGTTAAATGCAGTGTGGGAACAGCTATCATTACATTCTTAAAAGCTGGCTCTATTTCCATAACTGACTCTTGAAATTGTTTGACATTGTCTGCAAGGGCTGTATTATCCACTTTCAAGGCAAGAAAGTAATTTGGCAACCTTTTTGCGTTTATCTTTGCACCCTTATCAGCCACCCCTGGTTCCTCTTTTTGTTGTTCCTCACCCACAAACTTCATTTCACAATCCTTCTTTCCTCTCCTCTTCCTTTTGTCTCTTTTCTTTTGGGCCATTTTGCTACCAACTTTATTAAATACTCCATTTTCAGCATGACTTGCAGGATTAAATAAAACATCCAGGCAATAACTGCCATCTAGTTCTTCTTCAGCTTGAGCAACAGTTTCATCATTAGCATCTTCACTTGTACATTCTTTGATCATGTTTTTAGACAAAACTTCGTCATTTTGTGGACAATTCTCAGTTCTATTATTGTCATTGTTTAGATCATGCTCACTCTTGCTTATCATAATATCACCTTTAACTTCTCTGGTAACATCACCCTGGCTTTCTCTAACTTCAGCACTCTTCTCTTTACCTGCAAAATTACCTTTAAGTCTAAACTCTGTCCCTTCTATCTCATAATTTCCAGAAATAGCTGTTACCAAACATCCACTTTGGCTGAAGCTATCCATTGGTTCTATAATATCACTTGGACATGATCTTGCACTTAAACCCGCATCCTCTCCTGCACATTTCTGTCCTCTTGCCTCTGATTTTGGTGCAAACTTTTCTTTGTCCTTGCCATGCTTATCTTCATCTGAAACAGGATTTCCTTGTGCTTTCTTTGAATGTTTTCCATTTTTATTTGAACAATTAGATCTTGCCTTCTTCCTGAAATGCTTTTCTCTGCTTGCTAAATCACTATCACTTCTACTTTCTTGTCTCGAAGGCCCCTCTTGGGTGCAAGCAACAGCCCTCATGTATCTTCTAAAATTTCTGGCCTTTCCACTCTTCGGTCTCTCCTTGTTTTCTCTTGCTGTGTCAGCTGTGTCTGACTTTGATTTGCTTGAAGCTTCATTTCCACTGCCCTCCCTTTCACCTTTATCAAGTTCCATGAGTCCTTTACTTTCCACAGATGATTGCAGTTTTCTTTGAAAAGGTTTACGTCTTACTTGACCCACAAATTCAATTTTGCTACGTTTGCTCCCATCAACCTTTGTTCGTCGACTTATCAGGCTGCTACCCTCGCCTGGATGGAAATGGCCTAAATGTTGTTGGCACTCAAAACCTGGACTGCTGCTTGAATGTATCAGCGACTTATTCGGAATTTCTTGCCCAGAGAGAATATCAATAAGGCGTTTACGAACTCTTGAGTTTAATCTTGCAACTGGAATAATGCTTCTGGTGGCCATTCAATTGCTTTTGATGAAGCAAGTACCAATTTGCATAGAATTTCGCGGAACCTTTGGAGTGGAGTGACCTGCCTGGGCCTAAGGCCTAATTTGAATCATAGTCAATGTTTGAATGCGAGGCGGCCAAGGTCTCAGCACTAGCAGAGAGGGACGCAAATAATGTTTCTTGCATAGAAACTTGAAATAAAGATATTTATTTACTTACCAAATATTCTTTTACATTGTCCAAGCATCTTCTGATGTTCTGATATAGATAGCTAAATTGTGTTGCCGTCTTTTCACCACTCAACTGCAAAGCGAATGTTGCACCATGAAAAAGGGCGGGAAATCCATTCATACCCAGGCCCCATAATGAATTCGTATCCAGGCCCCATTCTTGTATGTTTTGAAATTTGGTCTCCTTCCTTCCTATGTTTTTAGTTTTTCATTATTCATTACCCTGGGTACCAGAAGTCTGGTACCCAGGCTATTTCTTCATTTGATTTATAATTACACGTTTTTTTATAAGAACTGGTTTATAAGAAACTAGTACTAGGATGGTCGAAAATGTAAGAAACTCTAGCATTAAGTTCGGAAAGAGCTAAGAAACTTTCAAAAGCAAAATTCAAAGATATTATGATAAATATGTCGTTGAGCCCTTATTCTTGAGCAATATTAACTAACGGTTTTCTGTTTTGAACGTAATAGAACACTTTTTCTTCCCACCTGATGTTTGTATGTCAAGAAACATATCTGCAGCAGTGTTGGAAACTACATGATAATTCATGCATTTAAAAAATAAGAACAAAATTAAGAAACTTTTAGTACTAAAATGCCAACATTTTCATGTTAATTTAAGAGACTTTTAATACTATGGCATGATCCAAGTTTCTTATAAAAACTGCATATTGGGTCTGGAACCTAGGGCACTTAATTTTAGGACCTAGTAGGGTTGGTCTGATGGTCTAAACTAAATACAGATCACTAGCAACATATGTGAAAATCAAGGCGAAAATTACTACTTTTCCTGTGCATACAGACAGCTGCGTGTATTTGCTATCACACAGAATTGCAATTGGGCCTATTTTTATTTTCGTTGCACAATTACAAAAAAGGATCAAATCCTAGCAAAAAGATTCAATTGTTCAATAATTTTATTTGAGCAATGTTGAGCTTTTGAAACATGCAGTCATTGGAAAAAGAATTCAAAACAAATTGATGCAGTGATAGGATGTCGAGTGAATATTAAATAAAATATTTAGTCTTACTGCCAGGACTTTGATTGTCTTAATTCAGTTTCAGCGCCAGCCACAAAAAAGTGGAGGGGACGATTGAAGATGGGAGACTGGTGGCGTAGCCCCAGGAAAAATGTTCAGGGATACGCCCTTTTTTACTCAGGAAATGTCCTTCTTACCCTCAGGAACCACCCTTATTCATCCATCAAACTCTAGAGATAACTACCTAACCCTTCCTTAGATATTTTCTCAACTGATATAGACCTAACTGGAAGAATGACCTCGGAGAAAAGTGGGGGGACTTGTCCTCCCCCCCCCCTCCCCCCCCCTATTCCATTCCGTGGCTCCGCCACTGTCTTGGTTATCTTAACAAGAACGTGCTTTCATTATCTTTCGGTTTTTATCAGATCTACAAATCGCTAAAAAGCATATGGCTCTGTTACTCGCGCAGTTTCAAGCTCACAATAGCAGTTGTGCAGCGTTTTGCTGTTATACTTTTTGGATTGAATTATGTATTAAGTGTTTGGACATCTGACTTATTCCCGTCGGAAAACAAAAGAGACCTTTAAAAGTCTTGCTGATTGCAACGGCTTCTTCGAGCAATAATGAGGGCTAAGTAGATGAAGCAGGTGCATCAGAATATAACGGGGGTGAAAACTCAAAGATATATGTACGGGCCAGTTACCACTGCGAAGTCGCAAATGAATTTTTCGGCACAGAATAAAGTCTGTCTCAGATTAGATATCACGTGAGATTTGCGATAACGCAAAAGCGCTCGTGCAAACTCCTCAATTGTTTTATTCGCGGGCATTTTCACGTGCCATCTAATTTGAGACAGACTTTGGTTCAACATGAGTCGGAAAATTTCCGAAACAAGACAGTAATTACAAAAGAGTCTCTTGCAATAGGCAAAACGACTCCAAGCTAAAATGCGAAGTCATATAGTGGACCTGTGCAAGTCGGCTGGGAGTTCTGCTTTGGAATTGTATCCTTCCATAACGTGATGGATATCTGTAAAATATGCAAGAAATCGCGGTCCAGTTATCCACAGCACAGATGAACTTGTCTCAGTGAAACTCGCGATGTTTTTTCTATAAAGTAACCTATGAGAAAGCGAACAAATGACTTAAATAAACCAATGAATTGTGAAAAAAATCCATTAAACCCAGGTCAGGCAAGCGAAATTCTTATTTGAAAACCAATGTTTTCTTCCCGTCTTCTTGTAAGAAAGAAAAAATTTGAATATTTGAATCAGATCTCCTTAGAAATTCTGCAAAAAGCAAGGCTTGGAAGTCTAACCAATAAAACAATATCGCACCAACCCAAAGCTCTATTTGTCAAGCGACTGCATGTTGCTTTCAAAACCCCCGGGACAAATTCAAGACGATATCATTTACGGCTGAATTTTTTTCAAGTGAAAGAGAAACCATATGTCCCTCATATTCTATAGCCATCTGCTGTCAAAAAGACGTTCTCTGGTGTGTATAGTTGGTCTGCAATCCAGGCCTGCAGAGGCTCACGAAGAAACATTGCAAAAAGACAGGCTCCTGGTGTGAATAGGATAGAATCTTAAAGGTAAATTCATTAATAACTAGTTCAAAAAGCAATTATCTTCCAAGCAAATTTGTCCTGACTACATGATGATTTCGATTCCTTGGTAGATCTCCTCGTGCTCCTGAGATTCAGTAGTTTCTGAAGGTCCTGAAGGTAAATCATTCGTTTCAAATGCTATATTCTTGGAGGTAGACCTTCTTGTCTAAAGTTCTTCAGCGCACTTCTGGCGAATGCAAATAATCACAGGTGCCCAGAGGATGTTCCCTCACCTTTGAAGCACGTAGAAATCTAGTAATGTTCCCATGAATTCATTGTAAATCTCTTCTTTAGTCTGTAAAATTGTAGAATTACTTTCAACGCTTCGTTTGAACAACTTGCCTTACTTTAATCAGACGTTTCTATTATGCATAGGTTAGCAAACAATCTGAAGATGAAAACACTGCAAGCCTGCTAAAGGCTCAAGAATTAACAATTGCAAAGAGAAAGGCCCCTGGTGTGAAAAGGATATAATTCTCTCTCAAGGTAAAATCATACATTTTAATGTCATGCATCGACTGATTGGAAAAAGAAATCCTACTGCCTCATTTCCACTTTTCCACAATTGCCTTCATAAAATTTGAACAAAAATTAGATAATATTAAACGGTATTTGCTAAAGCTCACCTATTATGCATTTCTTAATGTTTCTTTGATGTTGATTTTTAATTTCGCTGTGCTTCAGTAATTAGCTTAGACCACAACGCCAAAGCTCTGGTTCGGAGGTGGAGTCAAATTTGAACTTTTAAGAATAATATTTTAACTTTGGAAGCACCAATATCAATAAACAGGGTACCTATGTTCAATTTAACTTTTCAGGATTAGCTTTAAAGTTATTGCGAATTGATTGGAGCTAAATTGGCATCGCTAGCCCTGGTCAAGTCTGATGCAGAGACGTAGGAACCGGGGGCACTGGGGGCACGTGCCCCCCCAAGATTTTGCAATAAACGAAAAATTCCCTTTTTGATTCAGGAAATGCCCCTTTAGCATAATGAAAAAAGTGCCCTTGAAGTGTTGTGCCCCTCCAAATTTAAGATGCTTCCTACGGCCCTGGTCTGATGCCTTTTATTTGGGGCACCCACCCGGTAGGTCACGTCATTGCGGAAAGGTGGACGTGCCCAAGACGTCTTGAAAGAAAAGAAAGGACGACTTGTTCGCAACAGCTCACAGCTGGATAGCCGGATGATTTTTGGTCCCACAGGCGGTATTTTTTATCTTGATATATGACGAATAGTAATGAACGTTTTATGTCACTAATTCGGCCAAGCGAGGTCACGCATCATGAATGATTAATGAGGAGCTATTTGAAGCAAGTCGTCCTTTCTTTTTCTTTCTTTTAAGATGACTTGTGCAAGTCCAGCGAAAAGGCTACCTAAGATGCATAAATATAGATACTAAAATTGACCACACCGTTCAAGAGTTGAAAGGCTAAAAAAACACGTGTTCAGAAACCTCGTTCCAATGGCTTTTTTTTCTTTTTATATACACCAATACCAAATACTACATTACCTACACTATACGATACTAAAATACAAGAAAATATGTTACAATATTACAAATACTGCAATTCACGATGTTACAGCATTCCAAGGACATAGAACAATACAGGACGATACCACAGAGGGTGTGTTCGGACACATCTCCTCTGCAGCCAACACAGAAACAGTACATAGATAAACACAATTAGGGTGAATGTGATGCGAACACTGGTACTGAAGATGTCTGATGTCGGTTTCTGAAAGTAAGCTGATTTTTATATAATCAGCGATGTAAATATATATAGGGCTAGACAATAAGAGTGCTCGCATCATATTCACTTAAGACCATAAATGGTACATAAAGACAAAGAAAGAAAAGTAAGGTAAAGAAAAAAAAGGTTGCGAAAGAAAAAAAAGAGAGGAAAGAAAGGAAAGAGAAAGTGCAGTTTTAGTTAGTTTAGCCTGTTGGTAGCCGTTACATATTCTACATGTAACGGTTCTGCCCACATGTTCCATTCTATGTGTTCCACTGGCTCTGCCCACATTGGACTAAATATCCTCATAGTCATACCCAGCCGGCAAAAAATTCAAATCAATTCAATTCGAAACTCTGGGATAGGGTATCAATATCTAAAACCATATTCTGGGATAGGGTATCAATGTATAGCCTTAATTCTGGGATTGGGTCATAACAGAAATCCTTGCTGCGCACACCCCTTTGTGAACTTATAGCGAAGTACCTCCCCCCCCCGGGCCAACCCTGTTCAGGCGCTATAGTCTGTAACTCTTCTAAAGTGGCGTACATCACTTGTCATCCATCCACATACGCTATAATTTTCAAGGCTGCCTTCGCAATCTAAACTTGATATCACTACATGAAGATCTCCTTTACTTTGTAAGTAAATCTCTACCAGCTTGCAGAGGCTGAAGGCGAGGGCGAAGCTACGTTTTTAGTGCCAAGCTCTGGGATCGCAAAAGTAGCTAAGCGTATCGAGTCCGTGACCCCTTGTCAAGGACGCTGAAGAAGTGTTGTTGGGGCTCGAACCCCGTCCGCCTGACTGTTCTAGCCGCATAAAGTCAGTGGATTACAAGGTACCACAGCTCAGTTGATCCAGGTGAAATCACACATTTCAATGTCATTAATTTTGAAACATAAGCTGTAGTCTCTAAGGCTTTGAGGCTGTCCAGACATTCACAATTTGTTCTGATTACTTGGAGATCCCTAATCCCAATTGCTCTGTGAAGTTAGTCTTAGATGTGAGAGTTTACTAAGGCTCAGTAACCGCGGTAAATAGCAAATATTTCCATTTGCAAAAAGTGGTCTTAATGTAAACTCGTCTATTAGAAATACATGCTTCTACGAATATGTATCATTTGTATGACTGTCTTTCAATAGACTTTAAATATTCTCAGAATATACTGACTGTATTGATGTGTCGTAAAGAGTAAGAAAGCACAAGCTGGCAGAGGCTCAATATCTAAAGGAAAATTAACACCTCCAAGAGCAAAATGCAACAGTAAAAAGGTGAATCACTTTAATTATAATTGCATGTATCATCATAACGTATTTTCAAATCTCCCTTATGTTCAAAGGGACATCATTTCCAAAGTTAAGCCTGGTTCACACTAGGTCGTTGAAGTCGCTGGAGACGTTGAGGGTTGAGGTCGCTGGAACAAATGTCCCAAAAGACCCAAAGCTGAATGTGAACGGCGAAAATAAACTCCCCGATCACCCTGACGACACCAACGACCGAGCTTTTGCTGTTCACATTCAGTCTTTTGGGTCGTTCGTCCCAATGATCCCAATGACTCCAGTGACTGCAACGACCTAATGTGAACCAGGCTTTACTTGCAACCAAGATTTCAAATGAAATATATTCTGTAAAAATGTTTATTCAAGTTATAGACGATATAATGCGCTTGCTCCGTTCTTATAACACCGATCGAAGAAGTTTCTTTGCTTCAAGATATGGTATTTTTGATGTGTTATTTGCACCAGGAAAGGGATAGAGTGCCGTTAGACTTATGTGTTTTGTCCTAGTTATCGCTACTACTACCCTTAATGTTGCCCTCTCATCGCTCAAATTATGACCCATAATTTTACACACCCAACATAGGTGTCGAATCTTTCCAAAACTTTAAAATAAATTATGTAAAATTTTATTGCCCCATTCTTTCAAATGAATTGCTCGAAGGGAACTTTAAGTAATTTGCCATCATTTCCAGAGAGAGAGCCTTTTTTATATCATTATTATTCTTGAAATTACTGTGTTTTAATGTTTAAGAAAGGATGTACCAGAGGATGTATCTAAAGCTTTGACAAACATTAAAAGCACCATGAATTCTAAACTGATTGCTGAAAATCAATATCACCAATACAAGAAATACTCAGTTTTTCAAATTCTACAAGATGATAGCAAGTAAAAGTCTGCAGCTATTATGGTTTACGATTTAGCAATTTGATGACGTCACAACCTCAAAAGTAGCAGACATTATAAAAACGCTGGGGACGACTGCACTTTAACGGACCAGATTTATGTCATATCTCTCAGGAACGAATTCGACCAAATACCCTACTAATCCTAATTAACTCCAACTTACCCCAACTTAAACCCTAACTAACCCTAACTAAAACCCTTTTTTCTTGAAAGCTGGTCCGCTAAAGTGCAGACTAGCCAAACGCTGTAATTCTGAAAATAATGATGATATCAAAAATTCTCTCACTGAAATTATGGCAAATTACCTAAAGTTTCCTTCGAGCAATTCACTTGAAAGATTAAGGCAATAACATTTTACACGATTAACTTAAAGTTTTGCAAAAAGATTCGACGCTTATGCTTACACACACACACACAAACTGGATTAATTTTCCTATCTGTTTTGGTTTTTCAGTCGTGGCAATCATTGCACAGTATTTAAACGAATAAAGGTTGAATATTTCCATTTTATGGCAGGAAGAAACGGGAAGAAACATTGATCTTTGTACTCACAGTTCGTTTTCCTTTCTCCTAGCACTGGAAACATGCATTTTGAACCGTTATATCATCGGGGTTGTACTTAGGCCATCTGCCATTACTATACCCTGGGTGCCAGAGCCTTACTTTAAATTTTAAAAAAATATAAAAAAATATATAAATTAAAACACCCAGGGTACCATTACTATCAAATTTAGTCCAATTTCTATGTTTGTGTTATTATGAGTCGTAGTTTATAGAGCGTCCGGCAGGTCTATCAATAACGATAAAAACGATATTGCAATCCATCTAGAGTGCCCTCCGTCGGAAAAATAAGCCCCCTTTGTGAGAAATTTCCTGGGGCCCCCCGATGAATTCAAATAAAAGGCAGGTGCCTAAAGGAAGTTTTCGCTGGAAGTTTCTAGTTTTCTCACGTTTTGCAGTTATGTATTCATCTTTTGTCTGCAACATTGTAAAGTTAATTTCATCGTTTAGTGAAACGGTGAAACTCGGTGAAACTCAGTCATATTAATATGAGCAAAATTGTAACACTAATTAAAGTAGAATCGCCACTCAATTGAGCTTTCTCTGGTGTTTTGAAGAAGAATGTAGCAGTCTTCTGCAGGCTAGAAGAGCATTTCATTTTTCATTTAACATTCTTTAAAGTTGGTTATTTACAAATAGTTATAAGCATATATATACCCACAATAACTAATTCAAACCAACTACAAACTAAAAATAATTACATAATCTAAAGTATAATATAATGTCCTATTAACAACATAATTTACAGCTGCAGTTTGCCCCCTTCCATGTTTTGATTTTCTTTTTGAACGCTGCCACATTTTTACATTTTTTGATATCGTCACTTAGAGCATTCCAAAGGATGCTGCCTCTAAAGGTGAAATGAGTTGAGGCCGAAAGTGTGAGTTTTTATTTGAGGCAATTTTACTAAATTATTAATCCTCAGATTGTATTCAATTTGCTTAGTGCTGAAGAAATTCCAAAGGTATGATGGATTCAGCGAATTCAGAGTTTTGAATACCTCTAACATTAGTTTTTGAAGATTCTTAAATATCAACAGCAGTCAGAATTTTACTTGTTCTTCAAAATTAAAGACCAACAGGTAGGAAATTATTGCACAGCAGCGACATGTTTTTGAAATGATATTCTTAGCATCTTCAAACGTTGACATATGATATATTCTTTACTATCATCTATGTAGGGTTTAGATGTAAACAATGGTCTTACAAGAGACTTCTGCGTTAGAAACTAGCACTGGTTTGAGTCAGGAAAAGTTACAGCCGTCAAAAAATTAGTAAGTTTGAAGTGCTATTTATCGTTAAATCTTCTTTCTTGGTATTACATCAAGGACCTTATCAGTTTTTAAAGTATTGATTATCTTCTCAATAGCTTTAAATTGACGCAAATTTAGAATTATGTGAGCTACCTGAAGTTTCAAAGTTGTATAGAATGATTAATAAATTGAAGTCAACAAAACTTTTTTCTTAAAAATGCTACTACTGTACTATTGGACGTCCATCAAGAAATGTTGTTTTGATACGAATGACAATATTCAGCCCCACAAAGACAAGATAATGATATTTCTAACAACGGAAAAGCGAAGAAAAAGGTACTATACATACACTTTAGGAATTAAAAGAGGGAGAATGCTCTAACAATGTTAACTTGAAATCAATAACTTCTTGCTATAATTTATTGGTGACGCACGTTCAAAAGTGTGCCCAAAAATGTTGATCTATGACAGCTAGAACGTAAGTAAACATTTTGCATGTAAAGTTTTGGGTAGTAGATATGTACTAAGCAAGAGCTTTCCTTGCCACCTCTATACCACCTTGAAACCACCTTAAAGCCACCTTAAAAGCCATGTTCAGCTTTATGTCTAGCGCGCTTGAACAGAGCTCTCAAGCGCGCGCACACACACTGTTTGAACCAGATCCCAGCAACTATCTTCAGTAAGATGTTTAATGGGTTTGAACGGGGTTCGCATTATCCTGGCAACTGTGGTTCATAGCCTGATATGTAAACAGGCATTTATTGGCAATGAGTGAAATCTGAGACATCATCTTTTTGCTTAAATTAATTAGGTTACTGTAACCATGTTCAGTTAAATGTTCAGTGCGTTTGGATGTGGTTCACATTATCCTGGCAGCTGTGTGCTATGTTTGACCAAAGTGTTTCACAGACTTATATGTAAACAGGTACTTATTGGCAATGAGTGAAATCTGAGACATCATCCTTTTGCTTAAATTAATTAGGTTACTGTAACCATGTTCAGTTAAATGTTCAGTGCGTTTGGATGTGGTTCACATTATCCTGGCAGCTGTGTGCTATGTTTGACCATACACGTTTTTGTAAGAAACTGGTTTATAAGAAACTAGTACTAGGACGGCTGAAAATTTAAGAAACTCTAGTACTAAGTTGGGAAAGAGCTAAGAAACTTTCAAGAGCAAAATTCAAAATATTATGATAAATATATCGTTTAACCTTTATTCTTGAGTAATATTAACGAAGAGAAAGACTTTTTCTTCCCACCTAATGTTTTATATGTCAAGAAACATATATGCAGCATTGTTGGAAACTACATGATAATTCATGCATTTAAAAACTAAGAAACAAATTAAGAAACTTTCAGTACTAAAATGCCGAAATTTCCATGGGAACAGGTACTCATTGCCAATGATTTAAATCTAAGATATCGTTCCTTTGCTTGATTTAATTAAGTTATTGCTACTATGTTCAGAAAGATGTTCAGTGTGTTAGAAGAGGGAACAGGGCTCGCGTCATATTAGCAGCTGAGTGCTAGATTTCACCATACAAATGTCTCAAATTAGATGTTACGTGAAAATGCCCGCGAATAAAACAATTGAGGAGTTTTGGACGAGAGATTTTGCGTTATCGCAAATCTCACGTGATACACGTATTTTTTTTATAAGAAACTAAGAATTTTAGCCAGTACTGAAAAATCTCCATGCTTACTATCTGTGCCCTCGTGAACATTTCTAAACAACGTTTTTGAAGCCTGTCCAATGTTTAGACATTACTCAAGTACCTTCTGAGTATAATGTGATAGTGAAGATAAAGTAAAAAGATGCTAAGAATTTCCTTTACTAAAATAAACAGTTTCTTCAGTTATATTTTCCTAGTGCTGGAGTTTCTTAACTTCTTGGCGATTTGAGAGTTGAGTTTCTCAAGGGTGGGCATGTGCTGTGTTTTTGGTGGTCTTATGTATGTCTTGGAAAAATGATTTTACCAACCCATTTTTCAGCGTACCAGTACAAACTGTGCTCTTAAAAGGACTGACTTTGGGGACATACATTTGTATAATACTCCGATAAAACCCAATTTTGAGGACAAATATTGACCAACATCCAAGAACATAAACAGCCCAAGTTAGTTGCAGCATGATATTGTTGAGAAAAGTATTCAAAATAAACCTGATTTTAGAGACAGACATTAACATAGTATGGGAGAAATAAATCGGTTATGTGGACATACATGGAACTACTGTCCTCGCTGCAACATGCCCACCCTTGGTTTCTTATAAGCGGTTTCTTATAAAAAAATACGTGTAGTGCGTCACAACCTGGTGTGTAAACAGGTGACTTTTTGCATATGCTTATTGGTAACGATTTAAATCAGTTTAAATCTGAGATATCGTTCTCTTTTATGATTTAATTAAGTTATTGCTACTATGTTCAGAAGGATGTTCAGTGCGTTTGAACAGGGAACAGTGCTCGTGTCGTATTAGTAGCTGAGTGCTAGATTTCACCATAGTGCGTCACAGCCTGGTGTGCAAACAGGTGACTGATTGCATATACTTATTGCCAATGATTTAAATCAGTTTAAATCTGAGATATCGTTCTCTTGTATGATTTAATTAGGTTATTGTCTCATTGTCCCATGGCTAGCTGTAATTGTTGGCGAGCAAACAGGTCTTTTCGCATGCAAGAATAGATCACAAATTGCGAATTCTTCTGGGCGGGCATTGCGTCACCTAGGAGAAGCAGTTATTATTGTCTTACATTATTGTTAAATGTTACATCTCAGTAGAGTTGCAATCTATAAGAATCATTGCTAATGAATTGTATAGCTTAAACGCAATGGCATCACCTGAGGAAATTATGTTTTGTTTATGTTGCAGGTAATTAACGACAGTCATGGGACCAATTCAGGAACAACAAGTTACAAAAAAGCGAAGCTTGGAAAGACTTGCAAGATTTAGTCGTGTTCACTTTGAGAATCAAGTTTTTGTACAACCAAAGACGTTAACGAAAACGTCTGGTATGGCTTCAACAAAAGTAAGTCCGCCTGACAGTGATCTGTTCGCTTTTAAACAAAGAGTCCTTCCGAAAATGTCGGAAGAGATGAAAAATGTCATGAGCACATTTAACATGAGTCATTTAACACCGAGGGACTCGACGAATGCAATAGCCGAAGATGATGAAGACGAAGCATTAAAAATCAGTCAGATGACGAGAAGACCGAAAAGAAACTCCGAAGCTTATTTTCAAAATCGACTTGAAGTGAGACGGAAGCAGAGCATGTTCAACAAGCTTCCAAAATTGCCTTCACGAAAATCTTTGCATTCAGTTACAAATATTGCAGCCAATGTNCTGACAGTGATCTGTTCGCTTTTAAACCAAAAGTAAGTCCGCCTGACAGTGATCTGTTCGCTTTTAAACAAAGAGTCCTTCCGAAAATGTCGGAAGAGATGAAAAATGTCATGAGCACATTTAACATGAGTCATTTAACACCGAGGGACTCGACGAATGCAATAGCCGAAGATGATGAAGACGAAGCATTAAAAATCAGTCAGATGACGAGAAGACCGAAAAGAAACTCCGAAGCTTATTTTCAAAATCGACTTGAAGTGAGACGGAAGCAGAGCATGTTCAACAAGCTTCCAAAATTGCCTTCACGAAAATCTTTGCATTCAGTTACAAATATTGCAGCCAATGTACACACAGCTACAGACAAATGGAGGCCGAGGAAAACAGCGTGGTCCGAGTCACCGAGTAAAGAATTACAACGCTCGGTATCCGATGATTTATATAGCTCGCGAACTCGGCAGCTTTTAGAACGAAGTTCGTATGTTTACAATCGTATTGATGATTTGCAGAAAAGGATGCGATCTGCAAGTCTGGACTCCCCTTTTGAGGACGTGGTTTCCTTGGATGGTACACGAGAAATAAGCCCAAGAATCGTCCATTATAGATCTGGGAGTGCTTTGTCTAATTACAGGCGAGATGTTATTCCAAAAATTGAGGTGGGTCGTGACAGATCGGGCATTGCTCCCTCCGAATACAGCTACGATATCAGCCCTCGGAATCAAAGCAGTTCTTATGGTAGATTGGCAGCTGCAAGAGCGAGCAAAGAATCGATAACTGGTTCATTAAAGCAATTAAGTTTGGATGACAATGCAACTGAAATGAACCTAAGGAGAAAAGAACGTGGTTTCTTACTTAGCGATGACGATATTTCAATAAAAATTAACAGATACAGAAGGAGGAGGTCCCAAACAATTAGTTGATCTGATGAAGCAAAATGTGAACATTTTACATTTATGTGAACATTTGGTACAGCAAAAGAGCGAGACACCGAGTCTGCGCAATGTGATAATCTAAGTCAATGCTCTAATCACTCATTTGTAACATAGGGTCCAGACTTTTAAAAAGGTGGTGTAAAATTCTATCATCGCATTCTTTGAACAGAATGGATCGAAAGGAACTGAAGGTAATTTGCTGTAATTCTACCTATAAATTTTGATATGATGATTTTTTCAAAATGGCACTGTTTTTCTTTTCATTGAAAGACATTATGGAACGTTTTGAAAAAAATTGCAATCATCGTGACACCTAAATTGATATTTAAAAANAATCTTCAAGAAAATCATAGTTTTCTTTCATGTTTGTTTGTTGTAATTTTGCATAGCACGGAAAACATAAGGGATTTGATGAGGGTCTCTCGTGGCGCTGAAGGACAACTGATATCAAGGCGAGGCTGGGAAATGTACTTATAATGACATAAAAGCTTTAAGTTCCTTTCAAGCCATTCAATTGAAAGAAAGAGGTAATAGAATTTTACAGCATCTTCTTAAAACTTTGACCCCGATGCGATGCTCTCAGCTAAGTGGCCAGAGATTCTCCCCAGTGCCCCATCAGTCATTGTCAACAACTGATGGGGCATTGGGGAGAATCTCTGGCCACATAGCTGAGAGCATCGGGTTCAAAGTTTTAAGAAGATGCTGTAAAATTCTATTGCCTCTTTCTTTGAATTGAATACTCGTTGTTATTCGAAAGAAATTGGCAATATACCGGGTGTCCCAAATAAAAGGTAACAGATTTGATCAGGGCGAGCAATGCCACTTTAGCTCCAATCAATTCGCAATAAGTTTTAAACTAATCCTGAAAAGTTAACTTGAACAGAGATACCTTGCTGGTTGATATTTGTGCTTCCAAAGTTGAAATATTTATCTTGAATGCTTAAAGTTGCCTTCACCTCCAAACCAGACCTTTGCCACTTTGGCCTAAGCAACTTCTTCAAGCACAGCGAATAAATCAATAGTAGACTTGATAAAAATTTGAATAAAAATTAGATTATATTATACGGTATTTCGCTGTGCCTCAGGACTTTGCTTCATGTATATCATCGGAGTCAGAATCCATTCATAGATGACGACTACTCTATTTCCAAAGGATGGGGCTCGACTTATAAGCTTGAAAAACCTAGACTTAAGCCAAAAGTCTAACGTTCAACCACGGGCTTTAGGAAACTCTGAATTAAAAATTAGATTTTCGGATGATACATCGAGTATTTTTCTTCTTTTGTATTTTGTTCGTGATACATCGAGGGTGATGCGCATGGCAGAGGGACGTGATCTAGAGCCATTATGCCACTAAAGTGTGGCAAAACGAACCATATAATGGCTCTAGGTCACGTCACTCTTTGCGCTTCACCCTCGATGTATCACGAACGAAATACAAAAGAAGAAAAATACTCGATGTATCATCATCCGAACATCTAATTTTTAATTCAGAGTTTCCTAAAGCCCGTCGTTTAACACTGGATTTCAGGCCGGAAAGGTCTATTTAAGGATCGGTTTCGAGATTTCATTTTGATAATCTTTGCTTGCGAATATGCGAATCTTTCGAAAACACACAGCTACGAAACTGACCGTACAAAGCTTTGATAAAATTAAAGAAAATTTGGTTACAGTAAATAACTCAACGTTGAAGGGAGCTCGTTCTATTTTTTTAATGTACACTATTAACAACTTGCTACAAACATGCCAAATAAAGCTAAATCAATTTACCAAGAGCAAATATTAACAGTCATTTTCTCCAATTTGCCAGCAGAAACGAAAAGACATTCTTAGACAAAGTTTGCATAAGACAAAACACCACTCTGGCAAACTTTTGCCACTTCGCTAAAACTTTTGAAAACATCGAGTCGAGACTCAAACTTACCCCGCTAAAGTTGGTTTAGATAGAAATTGCAAATGTGCAAAGATATAATGGTACAAGTTGCAAATGTGAGTTTATCAAAATAGATACCGCAAAATAATGTCTTCTTGCAATAAATGTGCTATAAATGTTTTGAGACTTGTAAATCTGTGTTGAAATTTTTTTAGCGTGGTGGCTTCTCATCAGAGTGGTGTGGCTATTAATTATTGTAGTTGTGAATAGTCAACATATAGTATTCTTTCCTTTAGCAAAGTAAATGTCTTATTTGTTGCGCAAGTATAATATATTAAATGAATTCGAAAGTAATTTGAAGGGGGATGCACGTGAGTAAATTATAATACTTCTTTCCTTGTCAAAGTGTGACATCCTGAAATACGAGAACCACCCAAATAACTGGTAGTTCAAATTATAATTTTCACATCTCAAGGACCTTCCACCAATACAGCTGCCAAACCCAGCAAAAATCTCCCTATGAGTCGACAAAGTTTTCGGTGTCTGTCAAAATATACCGTCGGGACTTTTTCACCAATTTCAATAAACCATAAGTCATTTTAAAGTAGAAAGACTACCTTAGACGTGAAATTTGTGTCACAAGTCACACCGCTCTTAAACTGCAGGAAATTTTGCTTGGAAGCTGTTGCTGATAAGACTACAAAGCTTCAGAATGATGGCAATTGGCAATGCATCATTCATGCTCTAAAATCTGAAATGAGTCATGGCAAAAATTTCAGGACGAGAGATGCGCAACTATCATTTGTTTTCACCACTCTAAATGATAGTTATGCTCGTTTTAGTTGTTTGGAAGCTAAGAACTGGACAGAATTTAATACACTACCGGGTGTCCCAGAAAAAACGCTACAGATTTGCAAAATTATAATGCAAACTGTTTCAAACTTATTATCAAACAATTATTTTTATTTAAATCTGCAATGATTATATTAAATTTTGATATATTTTCCAGTATTTTTGGTTACTTGGTTGTAGCGTTAAAAATCAGCAAACTTCAAATTTGCTGCTAGGGCAAAACCGTAGCTTCCAGAATTTGAGCAAAAGATCATGGAAAATCAGAAGCATGGAAATATCTGCAATTTCACAGCATCACTGACAAGCACGCAAAAATAATTAAGAAACTGTAATACAGAGATCCCTTGCTGGTTCATGAGTTATCAAGTTTCAAGGGGGTTCTTCATGCTCCTTTACAATTGAAAGTATAACTCTAATAATGGCCTAGTCATTTCAGGAAAAGTAAAGAACCCTCATTAGCACTTAAGAAGTATGACTGTGCTTTGATAGAAATTTTTGTGAAAGTGTCTGTTCAATACAAAATAAAATGGTGTATTTGCGTGTTTGTCAGCAATGCTTGTTAGCTTTCAGAGATTGTCATGCTTCATAATTGTCCATTATCTTTTGCTCAAATGCGGGAAGCTCTGGTTTTGCCCTAACAGCAAATTTGAAGTTTGCTGATTTTTTACTCTACAACCAAGTTACCAAAAATACTGGGCCCGGTTGTTCAAAACTGGTATTAGGCTAACACCGGATTAGGACTATGCAAACGGCTACAGAATTATGCTTTTAATCCAAGATTTGTCCTAATCGTGGTTTGAACAACCGGGCCCTGGAAAATATATCAAAATTTAATCTAATCATTGCAGATTTAAATAAAAACAACTGTTTGACAATGAGTGTGGAACGGTTTGCATTAGAATTTTTCAACTCTGTAGCGTTTTTCCGGGACACCCGGTATTTAGTCCATATTGAAGCTCTCTTTGGAATACCTCCCAAACAAACAGCCAATAACTTAGTAGTTCTATTTGAAATCTTTTTGTGGTCATTCTTGCGATCTCTCAACTCTGTATTGTGTCCGTTAACGACAGCCAAGTCTGCTGCCAATATCCTAGTATCAAAGTATTCAAAATTCTAGCTTCTGTTAGATGTTAACTTTAAATGCGATACAGCAATCAGGACTCAGATAAACAATCATTCTAAAGTCCAGAGTGATTTGCTCTGTTTGAGTTCTTTCCAAGATCACTCTTGCGATCTCCAAATGTTTTATTATGTCCGTTCACTACAGGCAAGCCCGCTGCCGATATCTCACCGTCAAAAATATTCTGACCTCTGCTTTCAGTTATGTTATGGGGCATTGAAATCATATTGCCATTATTTACAATGCCACTGTTTTCTTTTGTCTTATTGATTGCAGGACAATTAAAGTCTAAATTATTTTCTGTTGCATTGTCTTTATTTAGGCTTTTCTGCGAGGAAGCTGGAATTCCCGTTTTTATTAGATCATCAATGTAGCAGGAGTTGACATAAGATGGCACTCCAATTGGCAATGACTCATCCACATAGCTACAAGCAATAGTCTTTGCAGGGCTATCAGCATTAACTGGTTCTAGCCGGACGTTGTTTGATAACTTGTCTCCTGCTTCTCTCCTGTTGTTCTCTGCTTCAAATACGATATACGTACTAAAATCGTTTCCAACATGCTCTGCGGTCTTTACTTTTACAGCTTCTAACTCCAAGCGTTCCTCGTCTGCCTTTCGTGAATATGTTAAAACTGACTCGCTGGACAATTTCTTGGGTCTTTCCTGTCTTTCTTCTCCTGCCTCAGACGGCTTTGTGAAATATAGCCGATTAACTGGGCCACTGGACAATTTCATAGGACTTTCGTACGTTTCCTCCTCAAAAACTTCCTCTGGGATTCTTTCCGTAGCTATTGGTCTGTCAGTCTGGAAATTAGAAGAAGGTAAGTACTCACTCATCGTACTCGTACTGGACGTTGCGGTGCTTGACTTCATTGCTTTCAAAGTTTGTAGGCGTCTTATTCTGCCAACCTTTGAAGAATCTGAAAAATATATAAGAAATTGAAAATGTGTGTGTTGCGCACCAGGCAAATTTAACCCGTCTTTCAATTTTTATCCATCAGATCTTAATTGCAAAGATAATACTTGAATAGAAATTGGAATGATCCTGGGACACAAAAAAATGCTAATGCTGTGAGATGCAAAACGACTTTGCCCTTGGGGTTTGATTTGAGCGTCATAAAAACCTGATTGTTTTTTTTATTTTAAATATTAAATGTTGGCTAGGAACCTNACTCGTACTGGACGTTGCGGTGCTTGACTTCATTGCTTTCAAAGTTTGTAGGCGTCTTATTCTGCCAACCTTTGAAGAATCTGAAAAATATATAAGAAATTAAAAATGTGTGTGTTGCGCACCAGGCAAATTTAACCCGTCTTTCAATTTTTATCCATCAGATCTTAATTGCAAAGGTAATACTTGAATAGAAATTGGAATGATCCTGGGACACAAAAAAATGCTAATGCTGTGAGATGCAAAACGACTTTGCCCTTGGGGTTTGATTTGAGCGTCATAAAAACCTGATTGTTTTTTTTATTTTAAATATTATTGGCTGGGAACCAGCTATAACTGTTACTTTGTTCGTTGCATTCCATAGGCATAAATTTCCTGACAAAATTGTGATATTTTTTATGTTTTACAATGGGTGCTTTTGTAAAAAGAAAGGATTTGTGGTCAGTGTTTTGACAGCGAGAAATTTCTGTCGTTAAAAAGTAGTGTGTCTAAAGTTTAAACGGCTTTCACTCCTTCGTTGAAATTTGGCTAGCTGTTACCGCAATATTAGGGGGAAATTAGCCGTACAGCCTAATTTGATTTCATTATCCTAACCAAAATGAAGTGTTCTATCAAGTAAGCGTATAAACAGATTCATTTACTTTGAATATATTTGGTGGATTTAGGCATTTTCCATATTCTCGGATATTTTCTGACGTTTCTTTTGTTTGTTTGTTTGTTTGTTTGTTTGTTTGTTTGTTTGTTTGTTTGTTTGTTTGTTTGTTTGTTTGTGTCCAACTAGAATCCGAAGGTAGGTTTTAGAAACATTGAGAAGCTAAGCTTATCGAAGCAGTGTCCTGGTCTTTCCCCTCGATGTGACCATGACCACACCAGGTGATTCCTTTAGCCTGGAATTAAAGAGAGTTGGAAACTCTCCTCACTCTAGGTAGCAGGTTTGCCAAGGCGAGGACTCGAACCATCAACCTTCAGACTGGTACACCAGCGCGCTACCATTGAGCCATCCCTCCTTAGACTATTTGTCAAGTGGATCTCAAGTTCAAATTTTGAACCACTTTAATGGTCTTTGCCCGGACACCTTAAGTGGGAGACTTATCACCAGATCTCAAATATGTAACTATCCAACAAGAAATCAGTTAGATCTAGACATCCCAAGGCAGAACCTAGAATTCTCCAAAAGAAGTTTTTCCTATTCTGGTGCAAACACGTGGAATGAAATCCCATTGCAAATTAGAAGGAAACTAAAGGAATTCCTTCAAAATTAGCATCCTTCCCGAAGCACCATCCCTAAGAAGACTAGCAAATCTTTAAGGTTTTAATTTGTACATATATTTTTATAATGATTATTTTTCTTTCAGGTTATTTAAATTAGTTGAAAAGGTTTTGTGTTAAAGTCTGATTAAATAAATAAATATTAAATAAATTTAAGCGTTGCTAGAAGCGGAAACCCAACTCACCAAAATCTGCAGTGGTTATACTTGATTTTCTTCCACCACATATCCTGAAGATCGTTCTGAACACAAACATATATCCTTTCTTGTATCTTGGGTAGATTGTTGCATAAATAACAGGGTTCATCAATCCATTAACCAGGGAGAATATTCCAACTATTTTTGTTGATGTGTCATCTGGTTTGCTTGCTTTACCAAGGATCAAAGATATCAGATTGCTCACCTAAAAAAAACAAGTTTTGTTGATGAAGGTCACAAGTCGAAACGTCTGAAAAAGTTTACCATGCAGGGTGAGTCGAAAAAAGTGTCCACTGTTTGAAAAATCATATTGCAAGAACAACGAAACAAATTCGTAAAACTTTAAATCCTTCATCTCAGTGCGGCTTCAACTTAATTTACCAAGGATTAAAGATATCAGATTGCTCACCTAAAAAACAAGTTTTATTGATGAAGATTTGATGAAGATTGCAAGTCGAAAGTCTAAAACAGTTGACCAGTCTTTTTCATTCCCTACTTTATTTTAAGTAGGCTGGGAAGATTTCTAGCTATATTACAGCTAATCAAGGCCTACTATGCATGCCGCATCCAGGCATGGGACCCATAGTTTAACGTACCTTCCGAAGGACGGTGAAGTGAGTTGCTTGGTCNCAACTATTTTTGTTGATGTGTCATCTGGTTTGCTTGCTTTACCAAGGATCAAAGATATCAGATTGCTCACCTAAAAACAAGTTTTATTGATGAAGATTTGATGAAGATCACAAGTCGAAACGTCTAAAACAGTTGACCATTCTTTTTTCATTCACTACTTTATTTTAAGTAGGCTGGAAAGATTTCTAGATATATTACAGCTAATCAAGGCCTACTATGTATGCCGCATCCAGGCATGGGACCCATAGTTTAACGTATCTTCCAAAGGACGGTGAAGTGAGTTGCTTGGTCAGGCATCTGGAAGGTCATCCATCCGGATTTTGACCTCACGCGACCAAGCTCAACTTCAGTTACCTAACGGAAACTGTAGAAGCCGCTAGGCCACTCACCATGCAGGGTGACTCAAAAAAATGGACTCATTGTTTGAAAAATCATATTGCAAAAACAACGAAACAAATTCGTAAAATATTTAATCTTTCATCTCAGTGGGGCTTCAGCTTAATTTTTCATATTTTCTCACAGTTTTCCATGCGTTACTTTTCCAAAAAATTAGTTACTAGTCAAAAATCACTTCCCTCGAATTGCTCAAAAACAGTCGAAAATGTGCTGTTCAATGTGATACCGTTTTTGTGGCACAAAACGCTCTTTTTCGTCTCTAGTATTGATTGGAGGGAATATTTACATTTGATCAGTTTCCATTTAACTATAAGGAAATACGCTAGGCCAGAAAACATTCTTTGAAATTCTAATAGTTGGAAAGCGAATTAAACAGATCCATCCAAGTCTATTTTTCAGCCAACACCCAGTGAAACCAATTTTCGGGAATTTCTTATTTCAAAGCAAAATCGAGCATTGTACATTATAAAAAAAACTCACCAAGAAAGGAAGCCAACTGATGTAGAATAACAAGACCAGAGCAGCCATCATTTTCTCCATTTTTGCAACTTGTCTCATCCCCTCTGTTAGCATCGGTGTACTACTTTCTCGCCGCTTCGTACCCAATCGCTTCATTAAGAAACTCATTCGGCCCTTCTGCTCTCCGTTTTGATCTCTTGCAGTCCCATTTAGCTGGCTAGGGTCTGTATGCTCCGCCTCGGAAGGTTGCCTTTTCATCGTATGTTGGCTAGAAACCTGTCGATCGAGTTGTACACGAGCGAACTTGTCCTGTCTTTTCATGAAATGTCCGGTAGATATCTTAATTGCAATATAACAGTATAAAACGAGTACCAGCTGTAATAAGCCTATAATTTCAACACAGATACCATATCCTAGGCCTAAATCAAGTAGTTGATAATGACATTGTTTATTTTCGTATCCACTGTGTCCAAATCCCATATAAGGAAGTGATGCTACCAAGCAGCTAAACAACCACAACAACAAGATAACAACCTTCACCCAACCGATTTCATGCATTACCCGAGACCGGTAAAGTAGCGGTTTTCGTATGGCTATGAACCGGTCGAGTGAAATCACTGATATCGTCAATACGGATGACATCCTGAGAGCGTAAGTACTCCATGTAAAAGCAATACATAACGGCTCTGTCCAGTGTGCCTTGATAACATGTGATTGAATAAGATTGAGCACTTGAGCGGGGAACAAAACGTTTAATAGATCTGCCAGTGCTAATGAAAACACTAGGATATCTGGGATAGTCAATGGTTTGTATAGCTTCAAAACTGTTATGATGATTATGTTGCCACAAATTATCCACAAGAAGACAATTTCCATTGCAAGTCCAAATACGGGACTTTGTTGTGCTTCGTTAATTTCTGTTGTGTTATTCGTTGGCGAGAGAACGGACAGGGCACTGACGTTTGAAGACATCGTTTGTGCACGAAATTCCACAGAAAAAATCTAGCTGTTTCAAAGCACTATCAACTCTTCTGGCGACGTTTTGATAACTACAAAAATACGTTTAAAATCTCTCGTACATAGTTCTTTGGCAAATTTCAACCGATAAGTTTGAAAAGCTTGGAAATGTAAAGTTTTCATGAAACTCTAAGATATCAGCCACGGAATATTTTGATCTGCAGTCTACTCTTGGCACAACTTTAAAAATATCTTGAACAAACTATCTCTTGTCGTTTGTCTTTCGACCTCTTGTAAGTTCTTTTTAAAGTGTGTTAGAGTAGTAGAATCTTAAATCTCTACAAAGTACACTCGTTTGCCGCTATAAAAATAACTTTTGCAAAAGTGGCAGCCAATGTTTCTTTTCGAATCACATTCAACAAATCTCTATCCACTATCTTTCGTAACCGTCGATAGCTGCATATAGAATTAAAGCTCAATAAAATTAGACTGGCATTTAACTTCCCGATAACAGATGAAAAACTTTAAAACTTCTTGCAGAATCTAATTCAGCAATATTTTGCGACATCCACTTCAAGAGACCTCAATAAGTTTTCACTCTCGCCTATCTTCCCGATAGCAGCAAATGTAATTTTGATACTTCTTGCAAAGTTTTATCCAACAGTGTTATACGACATTCATTTCAACAGAACACGATAAGATTTGACGTCCCGATAGCAGTTTGAAGTTGCAAGAACCCAATGCAAGAATAGTGTCCAGCAAATTGTCAGCAGCAGTCGCAGAATCTTGCAACCTGTCCATAGCAGTGCACACGCGATTGAATTTTGTGGAACGTCACGACGATTTGCACCATCTTCTTCAATAGAGCTGATTGAAGATCAAATCCTTCGTAAAAAGCCAATAACTGCGGAAGCAATTCGAAAGTTTCTCATTAAAATTTCAATCGAAAAAAACTTTTCGGTCTCTTTCTCAAATAAAACTCAAAGCAATCTTGTAGCTGTCATTTCTAAAAGTTATTACAGGTGTTTCCTTCACCTATGAATTTATTAAATTTCCTTTGGAAACAATAAGGTATTAATATTTGGCGATATATTTAAGGAAACTTAGCGCTTGATTTATATTCGTTATCAGATAGTCTCAATTCTATGACGAATATCACCAGCTGAACTTGAAGAAGATGATGTCTCTTTGTTCTCTGCCTCTCCAAAGCTGGCTTGTCTATTTTCGTACTCGCACGATGCCAGCAACTCAGCATAATTTTATAGCCAGCACCTTTGTCTGGGATTTAAAACACAACAAAGAACTTTCACACAAAGCATTAAACTTCGTTACCTTTCCATCAAATTATATGAAATTCCTGGAAAACATTTCTTTCTTCTGCCACTTTATCGGTGAAATAAGTCGTTAATAACATCAATTTTTGTTGATGTCTCAAATCATCAAATCTCACGTTGAATTGTCACACCAGTCAAATCACTCCTAAGAATAAACAACAAATATTGAGGTGATATCAACGATTGCAAATCGACATAACAAATTATAAATTTGATGAATAATGTAGTTTGATTTAAAATTGATGGAAGAAAATTGCTATGAGGTAGAATAAACAAAGAATTATTTGATCAATGGCGGCGTCACGAACACAAAATGCGATGTTTTAAGAAGAATAAGCGAACGTGGGGGAGGGCAGAGATGATTAAATATTTCCAGCTTGCATAATATTTCAGTTTTCTTCACTTAAGCCTAGTTCACATTGGGTCGCTAAAGTCACTGGAGTTACTGGGGTCGNCCAAATCACTCCTAAGAATAAACAACAAATATTGAGGTGATATCAACGATTGCAAATCGACATAACAAATTATAAATTTGATGAATAATGTAGTTTGATTTAAAATTGATGGAAGAAAATTGCTATGAGGTAGAATAAACAAAGAATTATTTGATCAATGCCGGCGTCACGAACACAAAATGCGATGTTTTAAGAAGAATATGCGAACGTGGGGGAGGGCAGAGTTGATTAAATATTTCCAGCTTGCATAATATTTCAGTTTTCTTCACTTAAGCCTGGTTCACATTGGGTCGCTGAAGTCACTGGAGTTACTGGGGTCGATCGAATCGTCGGGAGCGAACGACAAAAAAGATCCAAAAGACTGAATGTGAATCGCAGAAATAACAGTGGGTCGTTTGATCCGTTGAAATACAGGGTGCTTCTAATGCAAAGTGCTTCAAACTCATTATCAAACAACTTTTTTTATTCAAATATGCAATGATTTAATTAAATTTTGATAAATTTTACAGAATTTTTGGTAACGTGGTTAAAAAGTTAAAAATCAGCAAACTTAAAATTTGCTCTTCAGTCAAAACCAGGGCTGCCAGCATTTGAGCAAAAGATAATGGAAAATCATACAGCATGACAATTCCTCAAATTTCATAGCATTGCTAGCAAACACGCAAAAAACACAATTTTATTTTGCAGTGAACAGACCCTTTCATAGAAATTTCTATCAAAGCATATTCATGCTTCTGAAGTGCTTATTAGGGTTCTTTACTCTTCCTGAAATGACAAAGCCATTGTTAAGTTACACTTTCAGTTGTAAATTAGCATAAACTCTCTTGAGACTTGATAACTGCTGAACAAGCAAAGGATCTCTTTGTTACGGCTTCTCAATCATGTTTGCGTGCTTGTTAGTAATGCTGTGAAATTGCTGATATTTCCATGCTTCTGATTTTCCATCATCTTTGCTCTAATACTAGCAGCTCTGGTTTTGACTAAAGAGCAAATTTTAAGTTTGCTGATTTTTAACTCTACAACCAACTTCTCAAAAATACTGACAAATATCTCAAAATTTAATCTACTCATTGCAGATTTAGATAAAACTAATTGTTTGATAATGAGTTTGAAACAGTTTGCATTAGAATTTTTCAAATCTGTAGCGTTTTTTTTTTCTAGAACACCAGGTAGAAACTTGTTTTATCCCAGCGACTCAGTCACTGGGGTTGTTAGGGTCGTTGAGTGGTTTATTTTTGCGGTTCACATTCAGTCTTTTGGGTCTTTGGGTCAATCGTTCCCAACAACTCTAACGACCCAAGCGACTCCCGTGACCCTCGCGACTGCAGCGACCCAATGTGAACCAGGCTTTAGAAAGATACCCTACTGCAGAACTAAAGAATTTGATGAAGGTGTTCGACCGTTATAGAAAGTTCCTGAAATGGATTTTTCCAGAAGCTCACTCGTTACTTCGAGAGCCTAGGCGGCAAATCTTTGCAAACATAAACCTGAAGCTGAATTCACCATACTTAAAGCGATGGTGTGGCATAATGCGGCGCGGCACAAAAAAAGTTGGATTTATCCAATTTTGATGCTTTGGCGAAAAACATTCTGCGTCAGTCTATGCGTCACCGTGCTTTACTGTTACCCAACATGCCTCAAGGATGAAGCTTTAAACGTGAACTAGCTCAAGTAAAGATGAATTCAGACTTGAAGCGTCGTCCCGAATCCCTGATTCCTTGTTGGGTGAGCCTCTTTCATTGCGAGAAGCGCTTGGGCGTATGGTAAGAGTTCCCAGCTGCGTCATGTTTAGTGCAGTCGTCTATCGTATTCACTGTAGAGTAGTTTCTTTTAGCGTNGCATAATGCGGCGCGGCACAAAAAAAGTTGGATTTATCCAATTTTGATGCTTTGGCGAAAAACATTCTGCGTCAGTCTATGCGTCACCGTGCTTTACTGTTACCCAACATGCCTCAAGGATGAAGCTTTAAACGTGAACTAGCTCAAGTAAAGATGAATTCAGACTTGAAGCGTCGTCCCGAATCCCTGATTCCTTGTTGGGTGAGCCTCTTTCATTGCGAGAAGCGCTTGGGCGTATGGTAAGAGTTCCCAGCTGCGTCATGTTTAGTGCAGTCGTCTATCGTATTCACTGTAGAGTAGTTTCTTTTAGCGTAGAGTAGGGTAAATTGTTTGCAATGTAATTGAATTGGATTATAAAAAGAAAGCGTTGTTCTTTGTTCATTCCAGATAACAATGAAGCGTGGCGGCGCATTGCCAATGCAACTAAGTTGGATTGACTGAATTTTATCATGCCACACCGCATCGCAAAACGAAATCGCCTCAAGTATGAACTCAGCTTGAGACTCGCGTATGCCTGCGTCATGACACAAGCGGTTTAGCTTGGCAACGTACAGAAAACGCTTCTAGTGCAGCTGCAGTTTTGTTAGCAAGCAGTTCAGTGACTCAATCGGTACAATAAGTTAGGGTCTCATTTCAAACAAAATCTAAAATCAAACAATTATCGAACTCGCTAAATCAATATTGAAAGAAAGTAGCACTGAAATAACAGGAGATCTAGAAATAAATACAAACTGTAATCTGTGTAAACAGACTTCATCGAAAATTCTCTAATTTGTAAAAGTGATACACAAACGGTCGCTATATTTTCATGTGAAGACTTTTTATGATAAGCATGGACACTGAGAGAAATAATGGGCAGCAAGATAATTTATAATTTAATCTGTACCCATACCCATTGCATTTTAATGCAGCGTTTATGCTTGCTTTCCTGTCCTCTCGGTGAGCTCCTGACGGTTGAAGACAAGGAGTGGCTTCAGTGCTGCGACCTCAGAAGCAGCCAAGCCCTAATCGAGTCCCGGGGGGACATTAGACCCATAAATGTACGGGGTGTGCCGCTGGGTAAAGAAAGAGGTTCTTACCCTGTGTGGGAGCACCATGTCTGGGAGCAAATGGGTAAGAAAACAAAAGAAAAATTGCAAATTCCCACTTAAAACTCTGCAAGAGAGCAATTAGTTGAAAATTGTGTACCCTTTCGGGAGCACCATTTGAGAAAAGTATGCCCTGTTCGGAATCAAAATAGCTGAAATGATACCCTGTTCAGCGGCACATACCCGGTACAAAAAATAGTTAAGTACCCCCCTCCCTTGACATCCCCAACAACCCCTTGACGCTCAAGTGGTATGGTTGGGGCTCGAGCCTCATCTGCTTAAACTGTTCTTGCTGTTAAATCAGGAGTCATACCACTGCGCCATAAAACCTTCAACGAAACTGGATACTACACTCCTTGTCTACAGTGTATAGGGCAGAAAAGCCAGAAAAATATTCACAACAATTGCTTTATTGCATGCAACAGTATAATTTAAGTGTCGATATCATGAACTTTAAAGTAAAGGTTTACTGTCCTAAAATTCTTGATACAGGTTTCGGTAAAATTTTGACCACACGAATTGTGCTGAAATATGCGTACGACGTGATTCACTGGAACCTTTACATGCTAACTTAAATATTGATTTTCAACATTACGATATCGGTGATTTCATTAGGGAAATATTTTGATCTAAAGTGCAGACATGCCATAACGCATAAACCTGAGGTGCAAACAAAGCGTCTGTTGATGGGGAAAGTGTTCCCGTTTTCTGCTTCGTGATATTGTGAGTCATAAAGAGTTTCCACTGAAGTCATTTTTACAAATCTACATTAATTTTCATCCTTCTGTAATTGCTTCCTTCAAGGTGTTGTGGAGCAGTGGTGTAATCCTCTGACTTTGCAGCCAGAACAGTCAGACGGACAGGGTTCAAGCCCAGTACGAGCTCCACCACACTCCGTCATAACATGGGTGTGCGGACTCAATCAGGTCTTCTCTATTTCTGGGATCCCAGCACTTGGTGCTAAAAAACCGCAATTTCACCTTCACTTCACCTCCTTAACCTTGACAATTCTAGTACTGAAGTCTCTTGTCTTTGTTTGATGGCAAATTTGGGGCGAAACATTTTTGCGATAAAATCTCACGCGTCCATATGCAAAGTATTTGGGGGAATCAATTGTGAAAATGTTGTTCGCTTTGAGTAACGATATCTTGAGTTAGAAGAAATTGCCTGAAAAAGTGTCTACAAAATTTAAAATAATCTTAAAAGCTAGCTTAAGGTAGTGATTCGCACTTTGATTTGCACTATCTATTTGTTCTTATAGCCACCTAGTAAAGCATCGTTTGTTTGATTATTTCATTAAAAAAATGCTTGCTCTAACCTATCCAAAATTAAATGTAATGATAGGTAAAAACTTTAAAAAAGTAAAAGTAAAACCAACCAATATTGTGAATAAGAAACCCCTAACCTGATAGCATGGGCGCGGTATCTTGGACAATTGGGACATTGGGCTGGGGGCAGTGACGAAGGTGGTTGTTGTCGTGGTTGTTCTCCTGGCTGGGGTTTCAGTTGTTCATCATCATCGCCTATGCTAACTTGACATCCAATATGAAACCGGCTTAAGGATTTATCGGTAAAAATATTTTGTCTGTAGCTTTTCGTAGTTGTAGATTTAGTTTTAATTTAGCTTTATGTTTTTCATGTAATCGCCAGGGGGTAGTCATGATATTTTGCTCCCCTTGGCATCGTCCTTCTAGTGTTGTAAAGTAGTTCGTATGTAGTGTCTTCAGTAGTTCGTTCTGTAAATTTTAGTATTGATTTTTTTTTACAATAATGATTGTAGTGCTATAAGGGCATCCAAACGTTGATTGTTTGGTCGATCTGTGAACTGCACATTTTAAACCTTTTTTTAGAATAAAATTGTCTCAAAAGTAAAGAATCACAGTAATCTAGAAGAAAGAATTGACAAACGAGTTATTTTCCTCTATATTTTTACCTGCATCCGAAGGTACTTGACACTGAGAAGCTAAGATTATCAAAGCAGTGCCCTGGTTCTTCCTCTTTATGTGACGACATCTCGTGATTCCGTTAGCCTGGAATTACAAAGAGTTGGCGACCCTCCTCACTCTAAGTAGCAGGTTTGACAGGGCGGGGACTCGAATCCCCAGCCCTCAGATTGGTAGTCAAGCGCATCACCGCTGAGTCATCCCCGCTGTGACAAACGAGTGATTTCGCCCAAAACCATCAAAATTTCCAACTTTCCAACAACATCTCAGAGGTCTTCCCAGGTTTCAGTTCTATTTTTGGAAATGAAAGTCCTTTTCATGAAACAAATGCAAGCAAAGGTTTAGGTAAATGAAGGATGTCAAAGGAGAAGAATAAATTTTTAAAGACTCACCACGCAGCACGTGCACTCCAGGAAATGCAAAACCAACTTATTTCAATGCAGGAGAAAAATTCACACAATAAAAATTGAGAAGAATAAATAATAAATTGAAAATAAGAATTGTTTAACAAATTGAAAAGTTTGTTCTGCAAGATTCTAAAGCAAGTCGTACGGCAGCACTTTTGCCTGCAAAAGACACGGATTGAAAAGCTAAGAAAATCTCATAAAAACAGTGGGATGCTAACCATAAGCTAATTCTGAAGTAATCATCACTCAAACTCTAACCTAACCTTAAAACTAAACTAAATCAAATCTTAAAGGAAATCCAAGCATATGAAATCTCTGATAAAACTAGTTGTGAAAAGACCATAGAGCTTGACACAAGCGAAATCTTATTTGGGTAATGGGTCTGTGTCAACCACGGGCTTTAGGAAACTCTGAATTAAAACTTAGATTTTCCAATGATACATCGAGTATTTTTCCTAATTTTCATTTCATTCGTGATACATCGAGGGAGAAGCCGAATGAAATGAAAAAGAAGAAAACTCAAGGAAGAAAACTCGATTTATCATTAAAACATCTAATTTTTAATTCAGAGTTTCCTAAAGCCCGTGTGTCAACAGAAAATCCTGATGTCTGATACCTGAGGCTTGAGCCACTTTTATATGCTTAGATTCCCTTCAACCTAACCCTAAAGTAACTCAAAATTCATCCCAACCTCATCTTTAACTACACATCCTAACCAAACTAAACGAACTATGAACTAACTCCAATTAAACACAATACCAACATTAAGAAAAGTACGATATGCCATCAGCGCAAGAGAGACTTGAAAGTAATCGAAGTCAGGAAAGTTAGAATATCGAAATTGAGCTAGCAAACTTGGCTCAATTTTCCCTTCGTCCTAAACTGTGTTGATCCTATATTAATTATTAGATCTATAACTTTCTTATTAGAGCATACAAGACCATGTATCCGACGACCCTGGGCTAAAAATGAATTGCCTAATTGCTTAAAATAAAAATATCTAAATATCAGAAGCACTTACCTGAGCGTTCCTGCAACCATCAAAGTCTAGCCAGCTTTGCTTTCTACAAAGAGACGCGTTCACGGTATGAAATCTTTGTTTTTAAACATAACAGGTTGAAATCCATCTCACAATCGCAAACCGCCAAAGAAGACGAGAAACGACAGTGCTTTCCTTGTTTGATTATGAAAGGGATGGTCTAAATGTTTGCCCACAACAAGATTAATTTCGCTAAAAAATGTTTAATCAATGCTGCCTTTCCAATAACTCGTGCCTCCTTTTAACCTTGTCTGTATAATCAGCCTTTTGACTAATAAAAAGCGTCGTGTTACAGTGTGCGCTTTTATGTCATCCCAATTCCAAAGGCCATTATCCGACCAATCCGCTGTTTTGGGCTTAGCAAAGAAAACTGATTTTCTACCGCAACGTAATTGGTTCTGCCCTTGGAAACCAGTTTAGAACATGTGTTGGCTTTCTTTGAGTACAATGTACTGAACATTCAAGGCGCTTCTTTAAAGTTTGTTAGGCAAGTACTAAATTTTTGCACGAGCACGAGATACAATGCGCACAATGCGTTGTGCTAAGCTGATTGTGTGGTATTAGTCATTTTGTGTTAGAGAAGAGCCTACAAGAAGGCACATCGTATAATTATCTCATTTTAGTGACAAATCTAGGAGCAAACTGATTTCTAAACATGAACTTGAAGCGTTTTTGTTGACGCTGCACATATATGGCTCGCGTTTTATGGTGCATTAATCTGAGGGGCAAATCACTCCATAAAAATCTCGTACAGTGTTTTGAACGAGTGATATAACCCATGCACTAATCTTACTTTGGCTGACTTGAGTGTTCCTTGGGTAGCAGCAACAAAATTTGTCATGTGTGCATTTACCTTAATATTCCGTGGAAAGATTTAAAGATATTAGCCAAACTTTACAAGGGGGGGGGGGGGGNTGGCTATGGCTATGTGCTTGGACCTATGTTTGGACAAATATAGGACACCTATTGCCCACCTGCCGTGCAACCATATGTGTTCAATGACGCATTTACATTCGTCAGCAACTATCTCATATAAATCGTACGATTGTACAACAGTAAATCTGAAGGAAAGTGGTTAAAATATGAAAGCTTGCGCAATGATTCTCTATGCAGGTAACAAAGGGCTATTTTGTAACAATACATTCACCGCTCCTTGCTGGATGGCAAAAACAAAGCCTTGTAAAGCATAACAAAAAATTTCGCTACGCTTGATTGATTAAGATGTTGATGTAAATAAATGAAGCGGCACAAAATGTTTTTAGCTTGTATGCATTTTACAATTGTTGTCCTGTAGGGTGAAAAAGAATTCACAAAATGATGCAATTTATTAATCTAAATTCTGTCTCAAATTAGATGTCACGTGAGAATGTCCGCGAATAACAGCAATTACAGTTTTTTCATGAGTAATTTTGCGCAATCGCAAATCTCACGTGACATCTAATTTGAGACAGACTTTAGATTTTCCCTTAGAACTGGTCTTAAAGTCAAGATAGAGCCTAGAGGTAGAGCCCTTTAAACAGGAAGCTATTTCGAATGTTTTGCAAGTTTGAACAATTTATACAAAGAGTAATGGGTTGGTAAGAAAAAGATCGTTGGCTTGGTAAATAAATGATAGATTTGATCATTTTAGTAATATAGTAGTAGTAATTTAGTAGTATATAGTTTTAATTTTAGTTGTTGAAATCGGTCACCTCGTTTTCAAGATTCAAGCACAGTGAAAATGTCTTATATCAAATTTCTCTAAAGCAGGCAAAAAGAGAGTTTTTACACCCTTACAAAAAAACCATACCAGATTTTTGACGCGAATAACGGTTTTATGGATTCTACGTGAGTTTTCTTGCAACCAAAAGAATTCTGTCGCACTAGAATTTGTGGACTGGATATGCCCCGGCAAAAGTCACGCTCAAATTTCTAAAATTTAAGCCGCAATTAAAATAAACCCTGTCTTAAAATCATATTTTGGTGGAGTTTACAAAGTCACTTAACTTCAATTAAAGTTTTAACTTGAAGTAAATGGCGTCAAATGCACCATTTCCACACCTTAGAATTATACTCTTACGGCTGACTTTAGGTCATTGAATTTCCTATAGTTAGCGTGGGAAATTTTAGGACCTTGAATCGGATACGTTCTTGTTTTCGTTTTAATTGTGTTACGGGTGTTGTGGTTAATGTACAGTTGCAGAAACATAAAAAACCCAAGAGACAAAAAGAAGAGAAGGAAAGGACTGGACTGGAAAGAAGTGCNAGACAATTGGTTCGTGATCCAAGGAAGAGCCGTGGCTATGGCTATGTGCTTGGACCTATGTTTGGACAAATATAGGACACCTATTGCCCACCTGCCGTGCAACCATATGTGTTCAATGACGCATTTACATTCGTCAGCAACTATCTCATATAAATCGTACGATTGTACAACAGTAAATCTGAAGGAAAGTGGTTAAAATATGAAAGCTTGCGCAATGATTCTCTATGCAGGTAACAAAGGGCTATTTTGTAACAATACATTCACCGCTCCTTGCTGGATGGCAAAAACAAAGCCTTGTAAAGCATAACAAAATATTTCGCTACGCTTGATTGATTAAGATGTTGATGTAAATAAATGAAGCGGCACAAAATGTTTTTAGCTTGTATGCATCCTACAATTGTTGTCCTGTGGGGTGAAAAAGAATTCACAAAATGATGTAATTTATTAATCTAATTCTGTCTCAAATTAGATGTCACGTGAAAATGTCCGCGAATAGCAGCAATTACAGTTTTTTCATGAGTAATTTTGCGCAATCGCAAATCTCACGTGACATCTAATTTGAGACAGACTTTAGATTTTCCCTTAGAACTGGTCTCAAAATCAAGGTAGAGCCTAGAGGTAGAGCCCTTTAAACAGGAAACTATTTCGAATGTTTTGCAAGTTTGAAATGTTTGTTAGCTATTGACAACAATTTATACAAAGAGTAATGGGTTAGTAAGAAAAAGATCGTTGGCTTGGTAAATAAATTATAGATTTGATCATTTTAGTAATATAGTAGTAGTAATTTAGTAGTATAGTTTTAATTTTAGTTGTTGAAATCGGTCACCTTGTTTTCAAGATTCAAGCACAGTGAAAATGTCTTATATCAAATTTCTTTAAAGCAGGCAAAAAGAGAGTTTTTACACCCTTACAAAAAAACCATACCAGATTTTTGAAGCGAATAACGGTTTTATGGATTCTACGTAAGTTTTCTTGCAACCAAAAGAATTCTGTCGCACTAGAATTTGTGGACTGGATATGCCCCGGCAAACGTCACGCTCAGATTTATAACATTTATACCTAACAGCAATTAAAATAAACCCTGTCTTAAAATCATATTTTGGTGGAGTTTACAAAGTCACTTAACTTCAATTAAAGTTTTAACTTGAAGTAAATGGCGTCAAATGCACCATTTCCACACCTTAGAATTATACTCTTACGGCTGACTTTAGGTCATTGAATTTCCTATAGTTAGCGTGGGAAATTTTAGGACCTTGAATCGGATACGTTCTTGTTTTCGTTTTAATTGTGTTACGGGTGTTGTGGTTAATGTACAGTTGCAGAAACATCAAAAACTTAAGAGACAAAAAGAAGAGAAGGAAAGGACTGGACTGGACTGGACTGGAAAGAAGTGCACATATCTTTAGGAAAGCACCAGAAAAATATGGAATTCTGTCAAGTGAGTTAAACAGCCAAGATTCTGTTGCAAATCCACAAATTTTTAGGAGACACCACAAAATCTGGAATTATATCAAGTGTTGTGGCCAAAATTCAAAATTCGGCCACTCGAAACCAAAATTCTTACAAGATCAATGACAAAACTAAAAATCTCATGCTTCTAAAACTGAGGCAACATGTCCTTGGTTGTAAATAAAAAATTGTTTTTGTTCGTGCTAGGAAGTGATTTTCTTCAACTTTTAAAGCACATAACTTATATCTCTGAATTTGTCACCGACCCATTCTGCCCCATCCTATACCCAATCAGTACGTACTTTTATGGTTTATCTGCAAAAATTCTACTTTTATCATCGATAGCATTTAGAACCCTGAGGGTGGCCTATCTGGTTACTCCCCCCACTCTTTTTCGTAAATATACTGCCTCAACCAGAGCCTGTTTAGTAAAATAATTTCGCAGTTTAAAATTCAAAATTCTATCCTCTGACAGTTGTACAAGAAATCCTGAGTAACAGGTACTTAGTTCTCTTGTTTCAAATCTTTGAAAACTACAATTCAACGACCATCAACTTACCAAAAACAAACCAGTCTTGCAGTATCCTCGCTCGGAGTGTTTCTTGTTATTGCAAAAGATGCTAGGTTGTTCGCTCCTAAATTTGATTGTAAAAAACGCACATCGCCTCTGCTATAAGTCTACAAATGATTGAGTTCTGCTCCAAATACTGGTCTTGAAACTTCAGTGCGAGAATCTCAAATGATACAGTTTTCTTCGGTTAGACAAAATCACATCACAGGCAAAAACCTAAAAATAACAAAGTATGCCGCTGACATAAAACGTTGTCTCTCCTTTGTAGATGACACCTTGATACTATTCATCTTAAAGTAATTGGAAGCCATAGTGATACAAACTGATGACAGTTAACAAAAGACTTATCACTCGTTTCCTCAAAAATACGTTGACTCAAACAACCATAATGCTCTTGGATCATTGAGTTTTAGTCAAACCACTGAAAACAAGCCGAAAATAACTGCCATTCAGGGTCGATTGGCTCACAGCAAACATGGCACAAAAGGGACAACGGTCTAAACAAACATGGCACGCTCGGTAGGAGGCCTGAAGCAAACATGGCACGTTTGGAATAAAGGGAGAAAGCAAACCTTGGACCATCGCCCGCCTTTGAGTCAGATCTAGATAAATGCTGAATTATTTCACGAGAAGACGTTAGCAAATATAGCGAATTCATCTCAGCTAGAGTGTCTATGATGACTTCCTGCTTGTGAAAGATTCATGTTTGCTTAAAACCATAGGCCAGGGAGATTTTTGGGCAGCACACCAAGCGGAAAGACGATTTTGACGCTAGGATCAAATCTTTATTTTCATATTCTGTGATCTACAGAGTTTACTTTCGTTAGAAAATTATAGAAAAATGACAGAACCTTAAAGTGAATAACCTGAGTTAAAAGATGAGATCTCATAGGCTTTAGGCTTATTAATAGCCTATTGTATTTGATAATCCGACGCGTGCCCAAAGAAGTGAGCCAAAAGAAACGATGGCGTCTTTGGGTTTTCCTTTGTCCTATTTATGGACAGCACCATACAGCTCAGGTCATTCACAAGGGCACCTTGGTTCATTAATTCAATTGGTGATTCAAATTACCATTTTGCTCACATTTCAGCTCGCCTTTAGTATCCTTTGGAAATAAAAGCTGGACACATGCACCTTTTGAAGTTAAACTTTTGCATACAACGAACAATTTCGGGACTAAAACACACCATCTATTTAGGGACTGGTCATTATTAATGACGGGTAGGGGGCCGGAAGATATTTAGAGGGGCCACCAAAAATGTTGGGCCTTGAAAGGGGGGCCACTAAAAATTGAATTAAAAAAAGGGGACATGAAAATTCAACCAACCATTTACTAAAAATATCAATGGACAAATACGTTATGCAAAGCATATGTCAAAACAAAAAGTATCGGCAATAGTCTTCAGTGTTAATTTCTGTATTTATCAATCAATTCATAACGATTATTATCACAACCATATAACTGTCATCAGTACAAGAATCAGAAAGTGATGTAATGTTTATAGACTGGTTTACTTTCCCATTCTTTATTTGAGCCTCTTTTATCCAATCCTTCGCTGGACTCTTGCCCAGGGGGGTACTCATATATATTTGGGATAGGGATGCTCAGGTTACTTTTTTGGGTCTAAAATTTGGGCTAAAGTTATTTTTTGGGCTCATGAAATTCTGGATTATTTTTTTGGGTCTCAAATATGATAACAGTTTAAAAAATACAGAAAAGCATGATTTACAAACGATTTGTTACTTTATTGGGTGTGTAGGGTAAGAAAAATTATTTTGTTGGGTCGATTTTTATGCTAGGAATTATTTTTTTGGGTTGATGGTTTGTACCACAGCCTGAGCACCCCTATCGTAAATGTATATGAGTACCCCCTGGGGACTCTTGCCTTCCCCCTGGGGACTCTTGCCTTTGATTCGGCTGATTTTCGTACTCATTACAACGCTATCAACTTTGCCAGCTATGTTCGACATAAAAACACAGTTTTGCTGAGAACCTCAAGACCAAACTTATAAAATTGTTCTTCTTGAATGATTCTGAGCTATTCTGGAATGCAAAGCTCTTCCTGCTATGATCTTTATAAGGTTTGGCTTTCTCCTCGAACTATCTTTTCTTTTCCCTGGAAAGTTTTTCTATGTTCTTTTTGCGTCGCTTATGACCAGAAACTATGTTTTTTGCTCAGGAATATGTCATTGAATTTAACACAGAGGGGGGCCACGAAAATTACAAGTAAAAAATGAGGGGTCATTAAAAATCTTATTGGGGAAATGGAGGGGCTACGAATTTTTCTAGTGTAAATAGAAATATCTTCCAGCCCCCTGACTGATCCCTTAGAGAGATGTCCTAAGTTGGGAGGTTTTCGTAAATTGCGGTGTCAATTTAAACGTAAGGGTTGCTGGAGAGTTTATTGATGGTGATGTTGATTGATTTGTACATCGAATCTGTGATCAATAGAGTTACTTTTCCGACCAAGCAATAATAATACTGTACCAGGTGTCCCAAATAAAAGGTAACAGATTTGATCAAGCCTAGCGATGCCAATTTAGCTCCAATCAATTTGCAATAGGTTTTAAACTAATCCTGAAAAGTTAACTTGGACATAGATACCTTGCTGAGTGATATTTGTGCTTCCAAAGTTGAAATATTAATCTTGAAATTTTGAATTTGGCTTCACCTCCAAACAAGAGCTTTACCGCTTTGGCCTAAGCAAATTCTTGAAGCACAGCTAACAAATCAACAATAGCCTTGATAAAATTTGAACAAAAATTAGACTATATTATATGGTATATGCTAAAGCTCACCTATTATGCATTTCTTCATTTTTTTTAAATTTCGATTCTTAATTTTGATGTGCTTCAGGAATTTGCTTAGGCCTAAACGCAAAAGCTCTGGTTTGGAGGTGGAGTCAAATTTGAACTTTTAAGAATAATATTTCAATTTTGAAAGCACCAATATCAATAAACAAGGTACCTATGTTCATGAAGACAATTTCCGAGGAAAAAGAACTGCCTTACAATTTAAGGTGTTCTGATACTACAACTACCGAAGGCAAAAACAACCTGCCTTGGCTTCGATACGGCCAGATTTATGGGGAAAAAAGTATGGGAGACACTACCACCAGAACTGAAAAATTCAGACTCCCTTCAGATATTCAAAAGACTTATTAAAGCCCATAAATGCCAAGCCTGCAACTGCAGATTATGCAAAACTTTTTATCCTGGTTTAGGTTTTTTATTGTAAATTATATCTTTCTTACAGCACTGTATATACTTTTGTAAATAGTTGGCCTTAATTAGCCATTATAGCTATAATTACTTAGCCAACTTTAAATGAAAGAATTAATAAATGTAACTTTCCAGGATTAGCTTAAAAGTTACTGTGAACTGATTGGAGCTAAAATTGGCATCACTAGCCCTGATAAAATCTGTTATCTTTTATTTGCGACACCCGGTACACTCATTTTTATTTTTAAGAAACCACTTATAAGAAACTGTAGTAGCCTCTTTTTCAGAAAATTAAGAAACACGACTTGAACGACTTGAAGAGATCAGATGGCATTTCGAAGTTAAGAAACTTTTCTAAGTTTTAGTTATTAGTTGCAAAGTGATTTTTGAACAGAAAGTGTGTTACCAACCCAAATGATACTAAAAAGTATAATTTCTGTTTAGGATTTGGTTTTTTATTGTAATTCATGCCAGTGGCGACAGAAGAAACGTATCTTACCAGATAGCCTATCGTAGTATGGTTCAAAGCCCTAAGGGAGTTGTCATTTAAAGCTGGGTACAGGGGTGGAAGAATTTTTGGAGGGATACCAATTTTGTTTAGCCTTGCTTTATTGGGGTATCAAACTTTTTGGCAAAATAGCAATGATGGGGTGTGAATTTTTAGCATATATTTTTACCTGAAATAAAGATTACAGATATTTTAGAAATGTTCCATGTTTCTGTTCAGGCAAGAAGTTATTTGAAATATACCGGGTGTCCCAAAAAAGTACTCCCGTTTAGAAAATCACAAAGACTCCCATGTGCATTTGTCCTCACCAGCCGCCACTGCACCTAATCAGGGAACATTTTTCGCATTTCAGGGTCCATTCGGGCAGTTTTAACTCACTGAAGCCATCATGTTCGGTCAAAATCCATAATTAACGCCCCTAAAAGCTGGGCATCCCCAACAATCATTTTCAGGACCAAAAGTATCATTTTCAGTTTTTTCCTTTTATTAGTAATGCAGGGTCGAAACTACAATTTGAAACCCTCCCAGTCAATATCTAAGCACTGGAAGTAATGATAATTCTTGGTTAAAGGGAATAACCTGAGTTAAAAGATGAGATCTCATAGGTTTATAAATAGCCTATTGTATTTGCTAATCCAGCAAGTGGGCAAAGAAAGCAAAGCCAAAGAAAACAATGGAGTGTTTTGGTTTTTCTTTATCTTATTTATAGACGGGCGCCTTATAGCTCAGGTCACTCACTTTAAAGATAAGAAACTAAAAGTTACAGTAGAGATTTATTCCTAAATAGGAAGGGATTAATAATCACTTGACCTTTAAGATGAAATGATTGTGAGTAAATGAACGGAGATATAGCGATCTAGTCTAAACATAGCACACAAGAACGGCACGCGCCATTTATGTTCCTATTGTTTTCATTGATCGAAAACATCAAATACAATAGGTTCTATTTAGATGGACCCAGTCCCCCTAGCTAAGTTGCCTTTTAACTCCGTTGATTTACTTTATGGCTTGATTTGGTTTTGATTTGCGCCTTGTAAGAATTCTCGTTGTCTTTGTTTCGATCATAATAACACACGCTACTATTTTTTCTATCCCATAAAATTTTCGATAACGTATACAATGTTTCAAAACGATACCACAGGGATCCTTAAAATACATAGCAACCTTGTGGCTACTGTTACAACAGCTGCCTTTGCTACCTGGATTCATAGTGTGTTTTGATTTTAACACAGCCACGTAGGATCGGCGTATAGCTATAAATGACAGAATAGGATATACAGTACAGTAAAAACCCACATAGAAGAACCTTCTTCGAATAAGAACCTACAGCCGGAAATTTACTCCTTTATGTAGTACTCTGCACTGATATAGTTGTCAGCTGTGACAATCTAAACATTAATTCAATTATCGTGTAAAATTAACAGCCAAAAGGAAAAAACAAGTCTGATTCCACCACATTGCTAATGCTCCATCCTCTATCACAGGATTTTGATTTTAAACAGATACATTCTAAAGAGCGCAAAGAAAGACTGTTGTAAAACGAATTTTTGAGAAGATTTAAGAACCTTAGTTTAAGAACCTACAGCCTGATCACCCGATATCATTAATTGATGTGATATCCTACTAGAATCGGGTGGATTTCATGAATGTTATCATTTACACAAGAACCAAAATAGCTTGGTTTGAAAAAGGTAAGTTCTTATGTGCGAGTTTTTACTGTACTCGTTTTAGTTCGTACATATATATGTGCAGAAAAAACAATAACCTGGAAAATTTGATAGAATTTTTTTTCCAGACATGTAGGAGGTTTGAAAAACGTGAAACTGCACTATCAATGAAAAGTCGAAAATACTCAAACTACGGTATTCAATATCATTGTACGTACTTGGAATAAATAATTTGTCGCTCACTTGATATTGGATGCTTTGTTATAGTAATAGAAATATTGATATTCTCTCTGAAAAGAACTTCTTATACTGGGTCAGTCAACAACTATCCTATTCTGCTTGTTTATAGCTACATGCCGCTCCTAAGTGGCTTTGTTAATATTAGAGCGCAATACGAAATCGCACCTTTTGGCCATTCGTTTACACGATACAGGTGCGAATATGGTTTGAAAATAGCATGATGTGACAAGATAATCTTTGAATTAAAAAAAAATTATTTAACATGTTGAGCCAACGTTTTATTTTGTCGTCTTATTAAAAAACAATATTTTTTACTGTTGGTAAAGAATGGCTGATAAATAATGTGCGGTATTTAAGATGCTTTGAAAAGAAAACATCTCTTAAGATAGGTTGAAGTGATACAATGCTCTTATTTCTAGACTAGTGATTTATGCATTAGAAAATCACCTGCATACTGTGTGTCATTCTCGGGCTCCCGACCAATCAGATCCGGTCCCTGCAAAATCAAAAAAATATTTCAAAATCTCAGCCAATCAACTGTAACTACTTTAGAATCGTTTGACTCAACAAAAAAAAAACATTTCACGTGTTTTAAAAAGGATTTGAGAATGACCGGAAAGAAATCGAGAATCTCTTAGTTTGAGGATCAATATGATAAGTAGCACCAAAATTCATGGGAAAGATCATAAGAAGTTGAGGAGAGATCAGTGCAGCCTTCTTAGGTCTACAGTGATATCAGAAGAGGACAGCAGTGAGTCCACGAACGACGTACATCAATGAGTCTATCAGTACTGATATAAATTTGGATTATCGGAGAAGCTTTTGGCATAAAGATCTCGGGTTTAACCCAAGGCAGGGACGCGTTTTATTTTTCCAATTGTAGTAGCCGACTCATGACAAAATAAAATACTGATATCAAGGCAGGCATGGCACGTAGAAATCAGCAAAGAAGGGAATGCAAGGCTTCGATAACTTCAATCAATGAGGATGAAGAGGGAATCACATCGAAATTTTTAGTCGCCAACTACTTCCAATCAACAACTATCCATGGCATCTCTTCGATTTATTCTGCTACAAATATCTTCATGAGGCTGTTTTGGTTGATTGTCTTTTTGATTGTGTTTGCACTGCTTGTATGGCAAGTTCAGAAGATTAATGTGAGACTAAAAAATAATGAAGTATTGACAATGGTTGAAAACACAGCGCACCAAAGCATGCAATTTCCAGCAGTTATATTGTGCAGCACAAGACCTTTTCGTAGGTCATCTTCGACCCTTGGTGAATTAAAGAAAGCCGTACGTTACTCGTTGACATCAAATATATTTCGCCATGGACCTACAATCAATGAGTTCTTACTCGACGAGACACTTTGTGGTTTCGCTCAACATCAATGTAATTTTAAAGAAGACNTCTTCATGAGGCTGTTTTGGTTGATTGTCTTTTTGATTGTGTTTGCACTGCTTGTATGGCAAGTTCAGAAGATTAATGTGAGACTAAAAAATAATGAAGTATTGACAATGGTTGAAAACACAGCGCACCAAAGCATGCAATTTCCAGCAGTTATATTGTGCAGCACAAGACCTTTTCGTAGGTCATCTTCGACCCTTGGTGAATTAAAGAAAGCCGTACGTTACTCGTTGACATCAAATATATTTCGCCATGGACCTACAATCAATGAGTTCTTACTCGACGAGACACTTTGTGGTTTCGCTCAACATCAATGTAATTTTAAAGAAGACTTCTTAGTGACAACATCTTGGCCTCTTGGGAATTGTTTCACTTTGAAAGCAAAAAGGCTCTCGAAAGCAAGAACATCTTGGGCAGAAAAACGGATTCAGAATAGCGATAAACATAAACCAAGATAACTTCACAAATTATTATGCTAAAATTGGTCCACGGGTTGGTCCAGAGAGATTCTCACCTGTAGGTGTGAAGGTAATTATTCATGGTGGAAATGAAAATACCAAATTCTTTGGTGATACAGATGCAATTTTGGTTTCACCAGGAACCATGACAAGCATTCAGATTAAAAAGCAGAATCTTGAGCGCTTGCCGTCTCCGTTTCCTGACGATTGCATCAGCAAAGGAAACGCAGCTAAAGCTATCAGAAGGGCAATCCCAAGTACAACAAGTTATTCTGTCCACCTTTGTCAGTTTATGTGCAAGGTCAATGAAAAGATGAAACATTGCAAAGCGGTCGATTCCAAAGAGTGGAATCTACTCAAGCTACTTTTCCCAAACGATACATTTTACAGTCCTATTAACACTTATAAAGAGTTCATCTGCCTTTACTATAAATTTGAAAAGCTTCCCAACATCACGAGAGATTGCATCTGTCCACAACCATGCAAAGAGCAGAAATACAAGCTAACCGTTTCGACCGCCCTTTGGCCTTCTAATGACGATTTACCTGATATTTGCTCTGTGCTACCAACCTCTGGAATTAAATTTGAAAGGGGCTGCAGCAAAGAAGTTATCAAAGAAAACATCTTGCGTCTTCAAATTTATTTCAAAGACTTTACAGTGGAAAGCATTAAACAAATTCCTGCGTATGGAAATGATCAATTTATCAGTGATCTTGGAGGAAGTATCGGACTCTGGATGGGAGCATCTGTGTATTCATTGTTTGAGCTTGGTTCACTGTGTATTAGCTTAGCATCACTGCTAATGCTCACAATAAGAAAAGTTACACAAAGAAGACGTGAAAGAGTGGAGCCGTTCCAAACTGGGACAATGCATGTTGAAGCAGAAGAAGGACGCGTAGAACATTTGGCAGCACAAACGTAGAGTTTCTGCCTATCGTATGTATACCAATGTATTAGTAATATATCTGCAATGTAACATATACTTACGCCAAATGTATATCCGTGAATATACGGTAAATCGTCCTTGCTTTTTTGGTTATGTATTAGTTTAGCATCACTGTTTAATTTGAAAATACCACAAGTTGTACAGAGAAGAAATATATCCAATATACGTTAAAGATGACGAAGGACGCTTGGAGAATTCGGCATTAAGAACGTATGCTTTCTTCCTTTGGATAAGTTGCTTATAAACAATCTGTTCGAGCATAGCTCAATGTTTATTAGGTTAGACTCATTGCTGTTAGAAAAGAAGCATAGGAAAGACGTGAAAGATTAAAATCTTTCAAGATATATCCAACACATGTTTAACCCTTTCCTGCATGAATTATTTTGGTAAGGAGAACAAATATTTAGGTATTGAATTATGTATGTTTCAGGCCTTACTTCAATATTCAACAAAAAAATTTGAAATCTATTGTTATTTTTACGTCATCAGAAATCGTTGCTCCTGAGCAACATTATGCAGTAAGGGTATAGCTCTGGTACAATGATCCGAACATTTTCTTCCTCTCTGTTGATTCCATTGTGCCTAATTCATTTTCTATTCCACCTGCCCCTATATAAAGAAGTTGTTGCAATTGGTCAGTCTTGTACCATGCCTGTATAAACAAATCAAAATATCAAAATATTATAATATGGCCTAAAATGGCCAAATATGAGCTAAAAATTAATACTAAATTACGTAAAAACATCTCTTTCAAGTGTTTTTTGATAAATGTTTGTGTCTTATAAAGAAAGAAAGTATTTGGGCTGTTAATTGATTGCAAATGAATTGTTTTTTGCAGCAACAATATAGTAAACAAATCCTCAAAATGCATGAAATGCCTCAAATATTAAAAATTCATGTTAGTAATTAAAAACAAAGCTGTAATGAAGATTAGAAACAATTATTTCGTAAGTAAATATACAAAAAACATCATTTTCAAGCATGTTTAGATTTACTTCCGTGTTTACATTTGGTCTAAATCATGGTGTCTTGCTGCATGATGTTGCTCTGGAGCAACACTTACAAAAAGAGTCCCAGAACACACTGAATGTTTCAATATAACAAAATAATGCTATATATAGGTAAAGAGTAGTCAACAGAAGGTGAAATGATTTTTTTTAGGAATGAAATGCTACTTACTAGAATATGAAAGCTCCAAGAACTTGGCAGAGTTGCAGTGAGACACTTTTGTACTTAGGCCAAAGTTTGTAGAATTGACGTACTTCATGTAGTGGTGCATTTATGTCCCGAAACAACAGAAAACCTTGCCTACCTGTGTGAAACATCATGACAGGGTGCCTAAGTGAAAATCTACTCCTGCGCAGTGGCAATAAACAATAAACAGTTTGTTGCTGGAGAGCAACACTATGCAGGAAAGGGTTAAA
>REGM01000122.1:595217-661644 GCA_004194415.1 Aurelia aurita
AGGGTATACAATGACAGGTTGAAAACCTTATTCTGAGCTATACTCTTTAAGTAACATCTTAAATCTCGCATAAGAGCCATTATTTTGAGATTTTTCAACATCCTTCGAGTCTCCAATGATCGTTTCCATTTTTTTCTGACATTATGACCGAATTAGAAGCTTAATCTACAAAAAGAAAGTGTTTTTTGCAGTATGCCTCAAACCAGGCAGCCCTAAAACGAGCTAAATTTGCTAATTTTAAAACCGATCACAACATCAGCTATACCTGGGGAAGTAATTTGGTCTTTGACCTACTGGTCAAAAAAAGAAATTTAAAGATCGGCCATGTAGTCAAATTATAGTGATTTTTCAAACAGGAGTTATTTTTTTGGGACAGCCGGTAGTAGTCGAGATTTTTCTATTTCTGTGACTCTTTCGTCTTTTCCAATTTGCTTTGTTTTATGTCCAGATTGCCTTTCTTAGTAGTTCAAGTTTTTCATCAAAATCCAAGATTAATGACTCAATAGTTGGGTATGAATATTTTTGCTACTTTGTATTTGGTTGTCAAATATTATTGAACTTATTGAATGGGGTAAGAATATTTTCCCATTTGTATCAAAAATTCATCTACCGCTGTCACCACCATTAAAAATGACAACTCGATAACCGATATGAAAATAAACTGTGCAACGATCGTAAAACTCGGGATAAACAAATGTGTGGCTTTTAAGGCATTAAAGTAATGTATAGATGGCGTCACCTAAGATAATTTATTTGCGCACAGCTTTAATAAGTAAAGAGCCTAAGGTGAACAAAAACTCTTTTACCTTCAGGTACAACTCCCATTCAGAATCCAAGATCAAATATCGACGCACAGGAAACCAACAAATTTGATCACTGTACGACGTACAGTACAAATTTCGCAGCGAAATTAAACTTGCACCGGAATCAGAAGCCGAATAAAATCAATTTTGGTCTCTAAGTGACATAAAAATGTTGGTTGCTTCTATTATTTTCTTGAAACCATTATCTATCTTAATCCTTTTATCTTTATAGAATGATTAATGAAAAATAATGTAATTTAAATGTGATGAAAAAACCGATTGCTTTTAACGGCATATGGCGAAAGTAATTTTAAAATACAAAACTAAAGGACCGTATGGTACAAACAATTATCTAAATGATCAACAAATCATATTATTTTGGCGGCGTATGGCCTAAAATCAAAACAGAATGCGACATATGTTTGCACAATCTTTGCTATAGGTCGATGATATAGATAGATAGATGATATAGGCCGATATAGACATGTTGCTTAGGCCCTTCAACAGATTTGGAAATTTAGTGAAGCGATAATCACTTGAAGAGTATCTGGTGAGTCAGAAAAATGTTTAAACGTTCGAAAGCCTGTAGCTTTCAAATTATTCATTTGATTCCTACAAACTGATACTATTTGTGTAGTCAAGTTAGATACAAACATTTTTTTTGTCAAAATCGGTCGTATTGCTCTCCAGTTACAAGCAATTTTATAACCATTTTTCATTTCAAAATCTTTGCAAATGGGCCTAAAACCTTTATCAAATTTGCTAACAACTCACCCCCACAGCTATTACCATCAAATTTTGTCTGTTTATCTTATTGCTCAAACAAGTTAGTACTGCGTATATAAAGAGGCTGCTGCACAATTCTGCACGCTAGGGACTACCATTCGGCCTTTTTATCAATTTTCTATTATTAGGAGGCTGGATTGTTCGCAAATTCGACCAAGGATTTTAGGCCTGTTTTGAAGGATTTTGAGCTGAAACTTCTTATAAAATCGCTCATAGCTTGAGAACCATAGGACCGATCTTGACAAACTAAATTTTATATCTAAGCTGAAATGTTGGCCATAAATATGATATCAGTTTTATCAGAAATCTAATGAATAGATTGAATGCTACAGTCTTTCAAACGTCTAAACATTTTTCTGACTCACCCGGTACAAACAGGAGAGCATAGGTTCCAAATCTTTAAACTGGCGTAGAAAGGTCGGTGTAAAATTCAGTGAACTATTTCTTTGAATCGAATGGCTTGAAAGAAACTTTAGCTACTTTGCTTTAACTCTACCGTTGGACTTTTCAGAAATCTTGAATATCTTCGAAATTACAGCGTATTTCATATTTCAACTCATTTCAGAATGTGACGTCATCAAATTTCTAAATCGCAAACCAGAAGAGTGAAAGACTTTTGCTTGATACCATATTGTAGACATTCATAAACTATGTTTTTCTGGTAAATTATTCGATGTTTCCTCAAAAATTTTAGAAATTACGATAGTTTTAAGTTTTTTTCAAATTTTTTCTTGAATTCTTAAAAAAGGAGAAAAGCTCTCTAATTCTGAAAATATTGNCTTCTGGGACATTCTAGCAATAGGAACAATAGTTGTTATTCGATAACAAGATTGAAAGATTCTTCCGCTCTAATTATTCCTGTGATGATTATAGATCTTAATCCGATTAAATATCTAACATGTTTCAAAGGCGTAATGGGAATCGATATAATTCTAGTGCTAAAATAAACTTAACACCTGTACACCGTTGCAATTTAAGTGGTTACTAGGCGTTGCTATTCTTACATTCTATGTAACATCTCCAATTTCCAATTTCCAAGACTAACGTGATTCTGTTGCCCATCTCCTATTAGAGCCTCATAAATATAACAAACAAACAAACAGGCACTACTCAGTCTCTCACAAGCACTGATAGACCTTACATAATCTAACTCCAAAATATGCATATGCCTTAACTCAAATATACCCTAATATTTCAAATACAACAAACGCCCCAAACTAGGACCAAAATATACGACATGGATACAAGCGCTTTCTCAAGACACTTGCTCCAAAAGCTGTCCGTCCGACGTTAGCCTTACATATCCGTTACTCATTCGTCTTGCAAAGGAAAATCTGTTACGTGTACAATTAATTTCTTAAGGGAACAATAGGTCAAAAGTTAGCTGTGTCACAATATTGAAGATTTCTGAAAAGTCCAACGGTAGAATTATTGCAAAGTAGCTAAAGCTTTTTTCAAGCGATTCCACTCAAAGAAATAGATCACAGAATTTTACACCGACCTTTTTAAAGATTTGGAACCTATGCTAAACAGGAGTAGCACCAGTACCCCCGGCAGGGGGGGGGGCACTTGACCAAATTTTGGCTAGGGACGTGCCATCCAAGCTTCAAAAACATACCCGAACCTTATACCAATTTTTCGAAAATGTATGCCCAACTTTATACCAATTTTTCAAAATGACCTATTTATTTGTTCTTTATACCAAAATCGTGAAAACCGATTCTGTTCTTCATACCAAAATAGTTAAAATCGATACCGTTCCTTATACCAAAATCGTGAAAACAATACCCGATGGCACGTCCCCAGTACCCAAATATACATAGTGCCCCCTCCCCCCGGGACCAGTAAAAACGTTCTAGCAATTGAACTTGTGACATCTCACTGAGTCGCGCTTCCCACTGGACACGCTAATCAATATTCCCACGATCGGCTAAACATCTGTAAATTTGAGTTTTGAAAAATACGTTCTTGTGCTTGAACAGCAAATGTTATCTCAAAATGATGAATCTCTTAATTATACACAAGTAGGATTTATGCAAACTTGATTTCAGAAAGCGTCAATCGAAAAATAAATATTGATAGAAAATTACATTGCTTCTGCACAGAATAGGTGAAACGATTTTCATTTTTAGTCAAAAGGCAAGGCAGCGTAATTCTATCAAAGATAACCAAATACATTCATAAGGTGCTGTTTATATGAGGAGGGCCAGCCCTGGCTGGATTTTATTTTGCGTTTACATAGAGAGCTAGCCCTTCTAGGAGGGCTAGGCAAGATGGCAGCAACCATTCGGATCCTATTGTTCTCATTGATTCTATTGTTTCTTCCAGCCCACCTATGAAGGCTAGCCCTCTTGATTGCGTTTATATGGGAAATTTCGAGCCTTCCTAGGCGAGATCTCGGGTACGCAATAGCGAGATCTCGCCTAGACGGGCTAGCCCTCCTCTTATATAAACGAAAGAGAATTCTATAAAGGATTAGACCAGAAGGTGAGATCTCGGTAAAGAGGACTGGCCCTCCTCCATATAAACAGCACCTAAGTATGTCTTTAAAACCCGCCATTGTTCCAGAAAAATTGCCAAAATTTTCCCCAAACCTAGGCTTTTGCACGGATTTCTTCTGAAGGATTTTAGAAATATGGCTTTTCGCGAAATTACGCAATTTTTAATGTGAAGTCTTTTTTGTGAGTAATGTGTCGAAGAAACTGGTACTTTTTCTGAAATCTGTCATTGAAAATGTCAGAATCTAGCCAGCTTTTCTAGGACATTAGGGATATACGATGGACGACACAAAACACAACGCTCCCGCATTCCTGGAAGTCTCAATGCTCTCTCAATGATCTCCCTCGTGTGCCCTAATAAGGACGAGCTGCTGTAGGCAACTGACGTTTTTGGTAATTTCCCCCAAGTTCTCTTTCAGCAGTTATAAATCTTTGAGCTCCAAATTAAAAGTAAAGATTGAGATGTCAATATTAGCGATTTTCGAATACCGCTCTTCATAATTGTTTTGGACGCTCATTATCAGGAACCAACAACCAGAATGGTTTGAGTAAAAAGCGAAGAAAACATAGAACCAAAATGGATTGAATGAAAATTGGGATTAATGGATCAGCGGAAGAAGTAAGAAAATGAAAATAAAGCAAAGGAATAACAGTCAATATGAATGAATGAATGAATGAATGAATGAATGAATGAATGAATGAATGAATGAATGAACGAATGAACGAATGAATGAATGAACGAATGAAAAAATGAATGAACGAATAGCCCTTTTCATACCAGAAAACGAACAAATCGTTTGGACCGATACGTCGTCTGACAGTTGTTCGTCTGGTGTGAATTTAAGTTGGACTTTTGATTTCTCGTCCGCGCAGACAAAACAAATCGTCTTCGAAAAACCGTCGGGATAAACAAACAAGTAGACGGACAAAATAGCCCTTTTCATACCAGAAGACGAGCAAGTCGTTTGGACGGACAAGTCTTTTGACAGTTTGGGGCGGCGGCGGCGTTAAATGTCAAATCCTCTGGCAGATATTGGACTGAACAAACCCCTTACCNTGAACGAATGAAAAAATGAATGAACGAATAGCCCTTTTCATACCAGAAAACGAACAAATCGTTTGGACCGATACGTCGTCTGACAGTTGTTCGTCTGGTGTGAATTTAAGTTGGACTTTTGATTTCTCGTCCGCGCAGACAAAACAAATCGTCTTCGAAAAACCGTCGGGATAAACAAACAAGTAGACGGACAAAATAGCCCTTTTCATACCAGAAGACGAGCAAGTCGTTTGGACGGACAAGTCTTTTGACAGTTTGGGGCGGCGGCGGCGTTAAATGTCAAATCCTCTGGCAGATATTGGACTGAACAAACCCCTTACCCTAACTAACCCTGACTTATACCCTAACTAACCCTAACTTATACCCTATAACTAACCCTAACTGATACCCTATAACTAACCCTAAATTATACTCAAACTAACCCTAAATTACCCCAAAAACCCTTTTTGAAACTAACCATAACCCTTACAGTATGACATACAACAACCTAAGATTCGAATGCCGCCCGCTAAACTGCACTCTAGCCGAAAAATCGTCTGGATAGATGAACAAATAGAGAGACAACATTAGACGACTTGCACGTCGAAAATTTTGTCTGTTCCAATTTCATACTAAACTATTTGTCCGTCCAAACGATTTGCTCATCTTCTAGAGTGAAAAGGGTATGAATGAATGAATGAATGTATATGAATGAATAATTTAATCAACTATTCCATGACAGGATGCAAGATGAGGCATGTTTGCTATAAATAGACAGTAGTCTATAAATAGAAATGTTTAAAAAAATCAAGCTGCCAGTGAAAATTATAGCCAGTAAATTGGATTAATCAATGCATCAACAAGGGATCAAAAAGATTATTTTAGGCTGGTGAGAATTCTAATTTTGCCAAGGATGACAAAATAGATCTGTTAATCCTTAAGAAGGATTAAACGCGCTCGAAATAAAAATCAAGACATTCTAACAAAGTCTTTCTTGAAAATTCTAATCTATGAATTATTTCGCCTACACTAGGTATGAAGTTCGCAATGAAAGTCAACTCCGAGAAGTGTCACGAACCTATAAGTGGACGCAATATTCAATCAGATTTTATTTACTTTAAAATAACTTAATCCTAATAAGGCCTTTCTTAACACTTTTAATCTATCAATTACACGTTTTTTTTTATGAGAAACCGCTTATAAGAAACTCAACTCTCAGATCGCCAAAAAAATTAAGAAACTCCAGTACTGGGAAAATATAACTTAAGAAACCAATTATTTTACTAAAGGAAATCCTTAGCATAGTTCTACTTTATTGTCATTTGTTTCCTGAATCTTGTATCATATTACTTGGAAGGTACTTGAGTAATGTGAAAATATTGGAAAGGCTTCAAAAAACTTCGTTTTGAAATGTTGATGAGGGTCCCAGGTAGTAAACATGAAGATTGTTATGGGACCTTTAAGAAACTCGTAAGAAACTCTACAAAACTTGATAATTTTAAGAAACTTTCAGTACTGGCTCAAGTTCTTAGTTTCTTATAAAAAAAACGTTGTACTAGGATTGACCTTTGCAATAAAGTTAGCTTCGTTAAGTTTTATGACCCAAAACAGAACGCAGTTTTCAATCGTATCTTACAGTATATACTTTAAACTTATCTAAACCTAAGAAATCCACTAATAATTTTAATCGTTCAATTACCTCATCTATACCTAGGATTGACCTCCGCAATAAAAGTTAGCTTCGTGAGGTTTACGACCCAAAACAGAACGCAATTTTCAATCAAATTTTATTTACGTCAAACTAATCTCTTTTAGATTAATAATCTAACATAATCCAAACGAATTAATCTTCAGATAAATATTGAACGTTGCGAGTGTGTGATACCTCATCGCCAATAAATGAACCTACGCATCTTCAAATTAAAGCAATCACTCCATCACTAATCATATGAGTAACTTAGGACAAAAGACAAGATTTGGAGGATATGTTGTAAAGTAAACAAATAAATCCTTAGAATCAAACTTTTGAGATAAACAAGCCAAGATAAACAAGCCAGGCTTCAAGAGGTGTTTCTCTACCAGTGACTTTCTTTTATCACTAACTTGGCTTGGACGTCTAATGTGAAACAGACTTACGTATTTAATCGTTTGTAGTAATTGCGTTTATTTGTATGTAGTTTCTTGTTTCTTTTTGTTCTTATTTGTTTTACGTTTTTTCATGTAATGGCAGCGGGGTAGTCGTAGTTTTCTGCTCCTCGTTGGTATCGTCCTTGTAGTATTGTGAAGTAGATTGTAAAACCTGTATATTTTTAAGTAGTTGGCCTTAATTAGTAATTATAGTATTTTAATCCTGTTATTTTACTATATGTAGCTATGTACTAGCCAACTTTAAATAAATTGATTATTATTATTATTAAGTAGTGAAATCCGTAATATGTATTGTAAAATTTTCAATGGAATATAAAAAAAAGCCAAGATCCTACGTTTGTATGGATCTTATTTACTGGAATGACACAAATGAAGCATCGCTGTTTGAAAAATTCGCAAAAATTGATTCAAAATTTGATCTTAATACTCTCTTCTTGTACAGTGGTGCCAATCATTTAATAAATTGCAGTGGTAATAATTGATAGTGCTATGACCTAAAAATTAAATTTTTACTTAAAAAATTTAAAAATCTAAATGGTTATAAGGACATAGACTTTTACAAAAGACATGAGATTGTATAGTAGGACAGTTACATATTTTAATGGATCATACCTCTCCTGTTGAAATCCTCTCGACTTCAGATTCCAGTCTCTCTCAATACTTCTTCATTTCTTCATACCTGTTTCTTCATCGCAGTCGCAAAAGCACCAAAAGAAGCGGTTCTTCTTCGAAAGAGTCAGCCATGCTGCTGTTAACTTACAAACTAATGAAAAACGTGTATGCTTTGCGCCAGCATGCTTCGAAATCTAGTGCAAGTTGGAACGCTACCGGACTGAACAATGAAGACTAGTGCATTATCTTGTTATTTCACTCACTAGTGCTATTTTTTACCAATGTTTTATCCTTTCTAAATTGCCAACCCCCCCAATTTTTAAGAACCCCAATCTAATAGTCCTTCATTAACAGAGCTTCTACGGTTCTTTGCACCAGCGATAGACCAAACAGTAATAAGTTTCAATCGCAATGACTGAGAGAGTTTGACTCGTTATATGACGATATTCTTAAAAGATAAATCATTCTGTTGACAAATCATTACCAATTACTTCTTAACGATTAATCAAAATTTCTCTTTATCAAGGAATAAAACCTAATTAAAGGCAATCTGAAGATTTTAAATATTTTGACTTTTNGCATATGATATCCACTGCCAATTTGATATAGCGTGCAGGAATATTATCAGGTCCTGTTGATGTATCTCTCCGTAATGACTTGAGTTGTTTTAGGACTTCTTGATGTGACACTTGTCTAAGATTAAAGTAGTTTTCTTTGTCTGGAGGTAGATTAGATATAGTTGTAAAAATATCTTCAACAGGAGTTGCAGACCTATTCAATGTTCTCTCTGCTGTTGATGCAAAATGGCTGTTCAATTCATCTGGATTTTGCATTATTCGCTTGCTTGGAGGGTGAAGAACAGAGTTGATTATTTTCCATAATTCCTTGGGTTTTTTTGGGGACAGAGCAGTTCGATAAAACGCTGTTTTTGCAGCACGAATCTTCTTTTTTAGTAAACTTTTATTTTATTATAGTAATGAAACTAATTCAAACCAACTATTTAAATACAAAGAAAAAATTACAAAAAAGTTTCATTTCTAATCCTCATTATCAAATATTTTTTTTAACTGCAGATCTCGCATGTGCAATTTTGCCTATTCCATTCTTTGGTCATCCTTTTAAATTTTGCTGCTGAGTTTGCATTTTTTATAGTATCAGGTAAAGTGTTCCAAAGTAGAGCTTCTTTGAATACAAGTGAATTATTTCCGAATGTGCTTGCATTTCTTTTTGGTAATTGCAAGAGATTCTTAGTTCGTAGCTCATATTTTACGTCCTTTCTTTCGAAGAATGTCCACATGAATGATGGATTTTCTTGTGAAGGGACTTAAAGATTTGAAGCATCAATTTTTGCAGGTTTTTTGTGTGGACTTAAGATTCGAATGCCGCCCGCTAAATTGCACTCTAGCCGAAAAATCGTCTGGATAGACGAACAAATAGAGAGACAACATCAGACGACTTGCACGTCGAAAATTTTGTCCGTTCCAATTTCATACCTGACGATTTGTCCGGCCAAACGATTTGTCCGTCCAAACGATTTGCTCATCTTCTAGGGTCAAAAGGGATAATGAAAGAAATAATTAACCAATCAATTAATCAATAAAATAATCAATGAGTGTACGAATATGAACATGCGAGTGTATGAATGAATAATTTAATCAACTATTCCCTGACAGAATGCAAGATGAGGCATGTTTGCTATAAATAGACAGTAGTCTATAAATAGAAATGTTAAAATAATCAAGCTGCCAGTGAAAATTATAGCCAGTAAAGTGGATTAATCAATGCATCAACAAGGGATCAAAAAGATTATTTTAGGCTGGTGAGAATTCTAATTTTGCCAAGGATGACAAAATAGATCTGTTAATCCTTAAGAAGGATTAAACGCGCTCGAAATAAAAATCAAGACATTCTAACAAAGTCTTTCTTGAAAATTCTAATCTATGAATTATTTCGCCTACACTAGGTATGAAGTTCGCAATGAAAGTCAACTCCGAGAAGTGTCACGAACCTATAAGTGGACGCAATATTCAATCATATTTTATGTATTTTAAAATAACTTAATCCTAATAAGGCCTTTCCTAACACTTTTAATCTATCAATTACACGCATTTTTTTATGAGAAACCGCTTATAAGAAACTCAACTCTCAGATCGCCAAAAAAATTAAGAAACTCCAGTACTGGGGAAATATAACTTAAGAAACCAATTATTTTAATAAAGGAAATCCTTAGCATAGTTCTACTTTATTGTCATTTGTTTCCTGAATCCTGTATCATATTACTTGGAAGGTACTTGAGTAATGTCAAAATATTGGAAGGGCTTAAAAAAACTTCGTTTTGAAATGTTGACGAGGGTCCCAGGTAGTAAACATGAAGATTGTTATGGAACCTTTAAGAAACTCGTAAGAAACTCTAAGTACTCAAAATCTGATAATTTTAAGAAACTTTCAGTACTGGCTCAAATTCTTAGTTTCATATAAAAAAACGTTGTAATAGGATTGACCTTTGCAATACAATTTTAATCTATCAGTTACCTCATCTATACTAGGATTGACCTCTGCAATAAAAGTTAGCTTCGTGGGGTGTATGACCCAAAACAAAACGCCATTTTCAATCGTATCTTACAGTATATACTTTAAACTTATCTAAACCTAAGAAATCCATTAATAATTTTGCTCTATCAATTACCTCATCTATACTAGGATTGACCTCCGCAATAAAAGTTAGCTTCGTTAAGTTTTATGACCCAAAACAGAACGCATTTTTCAATCGTATCTTACAGTATATACTTCAAACTTATCTAAACCTAAGAAATCCATTAATAATTTTAATCTATCAATTACCTCAACTATACTAGGATTGACCTCCGCAATAAAAGTTAGCTTCGTTAAGTTTTATGACCCAAAACAGAACGCTCCATTAATAATCTTAATCTATCAATTACCTCATCTATACTAGGATTGACCTCCACAATAAAAGTTAGCTTCGTGAGGTTTTATGACCCAAAACAAAACGCAGTTTTCAATCGTATCTTACAGTATATACTTCAAACTTATCTAAACCTAAGAAATCCATTAATAATTTTAATCTATCAATTACCTCAACTATACTAGGATTGACCTCCGCAATAAAAGTTAGCTTCGTTAAGTTTTATGACCCAAAACAAAACGCAGTTTTCAATCGTATCTTACAGTATATACTTCAAACTTATCTAAACCTAAGAAATTCACTAATAATTTTAATCTATCAATTACCTCATCTATACTAGGATTGACCTCCGCAATAAAAGTTAGCTTCGTTAAGTTTTATGACCCAAAACAAAACGCAGTTTTCAATCGTATCTTACAGTATATACTTCAAACTTATCTAAACCTAAGAAATTCACTAATAATTTTAATCTATCAATTACCTCATCTATACTAGGATTGACCTCCGCAATAAAAGTTAGCTTCGTGGGGTGTATGACCCAAAACAGAACGCATTTTTCAATCGTATCTTACAGTATATACTTTAAACTTATCTAAACCTAAGAAATTCACTAATAATTTTAATCTATCAATTACCTCATCTATACTAGGATTGACCTCCGCAATAAAAGTTAGCTTCGTGGGGTGTATGACCCAAAACAGAACGCATTTTTCAATCGTATCTTACAGTATATACTTTAAACTTATCTAAACCTAAGAAATTCACTAATAATTTTAATCTATCAATTACCTCATCTATACTAGGATTGACCTCCGCAATAAAAGTTAGCTTCGTGGGGTGTATGACCCAAAACAGAACGCATTTTTCAATCGTATCTTACAGTATATACTTTAAACTTATCTAAACCTAAGAAATTCACTAATAATTTTAATCTATCAATTACCTCATCTATACTAGGATTGACCTCCGCAATAAAAGTTAGCTTCGTGAGGTTTTATGACCCAAAACAAAACGCCATTTTCAATCGTATCTTACAGTATATACTTTAAACTTATCTAAACCTAAGAAATTCACTAATAATTTTAATCTATCAATTACCTCATCTATACTAGGATTGACTTCCGCAATAAAAGTTAGCTTCTTGGGGTGTATGACCCAAAACAGAACGCATTTTTCAATCGTATCTTACAGTATATACTTTAAACTTATCTAAACCTAAGAAATCCATTAATAATTTTGCTCTATCAATTACCTCATCTATACTAGGATTGACTTCCGCAATAAAAGTTAGCTTCGTGAGGTTTTATGACCCAAAACAGAACGCAGTTTTCAATCGTATCTTATATGCTTTAAACTTATCTAAACCTAAGAAATCCATCAATTATATTAATCTATCAATTACCTAATATATACTAGGATTGGCCTACGCAATAAAATTTAGCTTCGTGAGGTTTATAACCGAAAACAGAACGCAATTTTCAATCAAATTTTATTTACGTCAAACTAATCTCTTTTAGATTAATAATCTAACATAATCCAAACGAATTAATCTTCAGATAAATATTGAGCATTGCGAGTGTGTGATACCTCATCGCCAATAAATGAACCTACGCATCTTCAAATTAAAGCAATCACTCCATCACTAATCATATGAGTAACTTAGGACAAAAGACAAGATTTGGAGGATATGTTGTAAAGTAAACAAATAAATCCTTAGAATCAAACTTTTGAGATAAACAAGCCAAGATAAACAAGCCAGGCTTCAAGAGGTGTTTCTCTACCAGTGACTTTCTTTTATCACTAACTTGGCTTGGACGTCTAATGTGAAACAGACTTACGTATTTAATCGTTTGTAGTAATTGCGTTTATTTGTATGTAGTTTCTTGTTTCTTTTTGTTCTTATTTGTTTTACGTTTTTTCATGTAATGGCAGCGGGGTAGTCGTAGTTTTCTGCTCCTCGTTGGTATCGTCCTTGTAGTATTGTGAAGTAGATTGTAAAACCTGTATATTTTTAAGTAGTTGGCCTTAATTAGTAATTATAGTATTTTAATCCTGTTATTTTACTATATGTAGCTATGTACTAGCCAACTTTAAATAAATTGATTATTATTATTATTAAGTAGTGAAATCCGTAATATGTATTGTAAAATTTTCAATGGAATATAAAAAAAAGCCAAGATCCTACGTTTGTATGGATCTTATTTACTGGAATGACACAAATGAAGCATCGCTGTTTGAAAAATTCGCAAAAATTGATTCAAAATTTGATCTTAATACTCTCTTCTTGTACAGTGGTGCCAATCATTTAATAAATTGCAGTGGTAATAATTGATAGTGCTATGACCTAAAAATTAAATTTTTACTTAAAAAATTTAAAAATCTAAATGGTTATAAGGACATAGACTTTTACAAAAGACATGAGATTGTATAGTAGGACAGTTACATATTTTAGTGGATCATACCTCTCCTGTTGAAATCCTCTCGACTTCAGATTCCAGTCTCTCTCAATACTTCTTCATTTCTTCATACCTGTTTCTTCATCGCAGTCGCAAAAGCACCAAAAGAAGCGGTTCTTCTTCGAAAGAGTCAGCCATGCTGCTGTTAACTTACAAACTAATGAAAAACGTGTATGCTTTGCGCCAGCATGCTTCGAAATCTAGTGCAAGTTGGAACGCTACCGGACTGAACAATGAAGACTAGTGCATTATCTTGTTATTTCACTCACTAGTGCTATTTTTTACCAATGTTTTATCCTTTCTAAATTGCCAACCCCCCCAATTTTTAAGAACCCCAATCTAATAGTCCTTCATTAACAGAGCTTCTACGGTTCTTTGCACCAGCGATAGACCAAACAGTAATAAGTTTCAATCGCAATGACTGAGAGAGTTTGACTCGTTATATGACGATATTCTTAAAAGATAAATCATTCTGTTGACAAATCATTAACAATTACTTCTTAACGATTAATCAAAATTTCTCTTTATCAAGGAATAAAACCTAATTAAAGGCAATCTGAAGATTTTAAATATTTTGACTTTTGCTCATACTAATAAAAGTTCAGTGTATTTCAGAAGCCTTACTTCAACTGAATTACTAAGGATCCATTTTGAATACCAAAAATGTACTCTAAATTTTAAATTAGATGATTCTATTTGAACGCTTTGGCCAAAAATGGCCTTGGGATGTCATAGGGGATTGAAACCGTCATATACTTTGTTTAACGGGCCAAAATATATTTTGCCAAATAACCAAATAGGTTCGTAGATACTGGTCAAATTTAGTCATACGATAACACTCAATCTTGCCAAAAGATCTGCTAGGACCAGTGCAGTGTCAGAGGAAATCATTTACAGTCAATCCCCTCATATAAGAACCTACAAAAATAAGAACTTACAGGCTGTTCTTCTTAAATTATGCACCTGGTAATTAAGAACCTGTTTCTGTTGATGAAAAAATATATTCTTATTACAAGGGTAATAAACTTGATTTTTTGATCATCCTTTTTTATCCCAGTTGGCTGTTAAAATCTGAACCTCCTCTCCTGCTATTTGTAAGCTTAGCATTAGTTATTAGTAGGTCCTTAATAACATTGCCAAAACAAATAACATGGTTGAACATCTCTTGATAATAACTCCTAAAAGGTTTACACAAGGGACCCTTTGAAGAAGAACCTTTATACCCTGAAATTGATCTATAAATACCTTTGAAATAAGAACCTAATTCAGCCTGGCTCTCAAAAAAGTAGGTTCTGATATGCGGGGATTTACTGTACTACATGGCAACGGTTAGGGCTCTGTTGATCAAATCATTATGCAACAAAGAGGCTTCCTTTTGTGCCCCTCCCCATGACAATACATACAGCCATACAGGGTAATTGCATACATTCAATCATACCTAGGGAGTTAAGTTAATGTGTCTTCATTTCTTAGATATTCTCCAACATCAGCTTGATGAAAACAGATGATATCAGCTACATCTGCATGACGGCATTGTTCAGTCGATCTTGCAGTTGCACCAAATCCCTGGAAAAGGAAAAAAAGTCAACACTCTCATTTCAATGATTCTTACCCTTAGGTAGCAGGTAGTATTATTATTATTATCAATTTCTTTTTCGTTGGATTAAAATACACGATAGCTAAAATTAGTTAGCTAATTAATTCCAACGTTAACAAGTAGTAAATGGAGTGTGGCCTGCGATAAAAAAGGAAAACAAGCCACGCTCGATATACTATGCTCTATTCATACATGAGTGGAGAGATTCAATTTCAATTGGCTTATTTAAATTTCATCAAACTCTTGTCCATGTTCCTTATTTACGCACATATCTAACCCTGCTGATTTTCTGTTTTTGTTTAGTGCTCGAAGCGGCAGCAAGGGGCCCATAACCGAAGCTGAGCAGCCCTCATCCCAACGACCTTCAGCTTTTCTCTGAAGAGAGAAACGTACGGATTTTTCAGGTTGATTACCTTTAACCTGATCAAATCCACTTCACGTTTTAGCTGCTAAACGGCCTTATACTCAAGAGTCCATTTCCTTCAAAATGAGAACAAGCTATAATTCAATCGCCACTTCGGCACTTCACTAGCTCTTAATTTTTTAGCACTTAAATCAAATCGTTTTGACACTTTACCAGTTTAACACCCTTTTCGTGGACTATCAAATTTAACAAATCTAATAGCTAACAGATTGGACCTTCAAACTATAAATTATAACTAGACTACTTCATGAAAGACGGTTCCAATAGAAAAGGTGGTCATCATGCCTATTGGAATTTACGACTCAATTTCCAAACGAAATAGGCTAGTTCAAACGTCACACTTTTACCACATCAAATTAAATTATTTATCCTTCAAAAACGGAGTGTCGGTTAATTGCGACGAAAATGCGACGTTTAAACTGGGCCTAGAGAATTACCTTGAACAAATAACAGACCAACATGAAAAAAACTTCCAAGGAACTCGATAATAATGTGGCTAGGTAACTGGCCTGATACTTTCTATCCTGCACTAGTCATATCTTTTTATTTCTTTCCCTTTATTCTTCCCACAAAAATTCATCAAATACAGTCACATCACATCAAAACTGATGAGGATACAAACTGTCCAATTACAGCTGTATTTTGTTGAAGCGAATACGAATCTCAAAAATAAAATAGCAAGTACCGGGTGAGTCAGCAAAAAATTCGACGTTTGCACTGTCGCGAAAACTCGAAAATTCGATTAAAGTTGAATTTATCTTTTTGATGCGTTGCATTAAAGATCAAATTAAATTTATGGATATTTATCATCCTGTCAACGGCTTTCCATTAGCGAAATGCACAGGATTTTAAGCAGAATTTTTATCCATTTGTCCATTCGAATTCTTTAACAAGGTTGTTCATGCCAGAGATTAATCTTGTGATCATGTACAAATCGAAAGTTAATGTGAATTCGTAAAATTAAGACTGCGGGGCTTCACGAAAACGGAATATTTTATGCCGGCACGATTTGGAAATGGCAGAATTTGAAAATGGAACTCTAACCGGCACAATCTAAAAACGGCGTCGTGTGTGAACACTCGAAAACGATAAAAAAAGAAAATTTTTCAACGACTTCGAAACGTGGCTGATTGATTCATTAGGCCTAGATAAATTTCTTTGTCGTCAAAATCCAGAATCTTTGTTGCAGAGATTGCAAAGAGATTGGTACCGTCAAATTTTGTTCTCCAATTTTTGCCGGTATCGTGTGAACGTAGTCTAAGAATCCTGGTCAAGAGTTACGATGTCTTCCAAAGTCCTATGGCTCAACATATGGGTTTTCAAGCTATCATTTCAAAGTCTTTTGCTGAATTTAGCACACTTGTTATTATTGATAAAAAATAATACGTATGAGTATAATCCCCATGAAATGGCAAAAGTTAAGGTCAACTAACGTCATTGCTGTTTTTTCTTCATTTCTACCTAGCATCCGGGGAGGTAGTTTTTAGGACACTGAGAAGCTAAGCTGATCGAAGCAGCATTGCCCTGGCCTTTCCCCTCGATGCGACCACACAATGTGATTCGTTTAGCCTGGAATTAAAGAGAGTTAGCGACTCGCCTCACTCTATGTAGGAGGTTTGACAGGGCAGGGACTCGAACCACCAACCTTGAGATTGGTAGTCAAGCGTGTTACCACTGAGCAATCCCTGCAAAATCAGTTCTTCCGAATATGATGGCACCTCTACTGCGAAAATCACTATTGAAAACATTGGAAAAAAATGTCCATTGCACATCACCATTTCCAAGCTTCGTAGTACTTTTAAAAAACTTTAAGATACCATATAATACATACCAAAGGAACATCTCCCATTGAATAAACCACAACTCCCTGGTATTGCGTTGTATTCTCCGTGATTCTTCCAAGACCTGATTTTAACACATGATTTCCATAGAGAAATGATTGCTCTGCGCCAGGTTTCACCCAAATTTTGAACTTGAAAAGAGCAACATTTGTATAACATCGTATCAAAAGCAGACTTGATAAACATTTTAGAGATACACCAACTGTTTTAACTTTGCAAAACATATTTCGATACTCTTGTCAGGCCTCATTAAAAGTATTCTGTGCCTGCGAGCAAATGACTGGGAAAATGTGTCTGCAATCAAATCACTCTGAGTACAATAAAGATGCCAGCAACAAATGTGAAATGATATTTTGTGTCTGCGAGCAGCGCACATTAATGAGGTCTGACTCTTGTACCATCTTCAGTTACGAATAAATATTTGCATTGCTTTAAATTGTCTCTACACTTACAAATTGTGTCAATAAAATCAAACAGGGGCAATAATTGAACTGAGAAATGATTTCATAACTTCTGACAAAAAAGTGCAGAAAAAAGGGAAAGAAGCTCAGAAACCAATACATGGGGAGAGTACAAAACGTATTACAAGGCATGTTTCTTGGGAAATAAAGGGCTCAGTAAACTTCACATTTTATTAATGTGTTGACTTTACAATACTTACATTACCGTCAATAATTTTCAGACCGAAAGTTTCGGACGAATTATTTTGGTCAAACTTGGATCAACCAAAAGCAGAGTTTTTGGATCTTGTCAAGGAAGTTTGTGAAAATATCTGTAATTGCATTCAATTAAACATGAGCTCCATAAACTAACTACTAAATTCACTAAAGATATTTAAAGAAAATGATAAGACATGCCTTTAAACTGTTTGAAGATCGTCCTTGCTAAACTTTCGAAGGCCATTGCACATCACAATTCTGTGTGCCTAGATATGATCTTCTCAATAGTGTAAATGCAATATTGCTACCTCGTGGTTTCTCCTCTCTTTCAAATGAAGTTTTACTCAAATTCATTTTGTATGGCGACGAAAGGTTTACAATTGACATCAATAAGAAACTACTCGAGGCAACCCTAAAGTTCATTCATGCTACAGAACGCTTCTAAATGTTCCATCGCTGCAACCTCCCATACATTAGCACTTACTTTTTCTCGTTGAATTTGTATTTGTAATATTTCAATTAGTTTAGTTAATTTTAGATTTATATTTTTGTGTAAATGCCGCCGGGTTGATATGCACTACCATGCTCCTTGCGGTATAGTAATTGTAGTTTGTCAATGTTGTATTTTTATGAGAATGTATATAAAAAAAAAAAAAANGTGGAGCCATTCGATTGGTTCCTTGGGTACAAAATAGCTTTTTCGTACCTGCACGTAGTGGATTTGTAAGTCCCGAAAAAAGGGCGTTTTACTGATGCCACTTCAAATGTAAACATCAAGGTCAAATAATCCACAATGTAATCCAGGTCAAGCAATTACTGCATATAAAGCAATTTGTGAATTTAAACAAAGGAACCGATACATATAATGTGGTTTCATGTTTGTTTTCTAACACATGACCGGCTTAATAGGTCAAAAAGCTAGGATTAGGATTTAAACCACACAGAAAAACTTTGCTTGAGAAGTTACAGTATCCTTCTTTCGATTAAGAATTCTACTTTTTTAACATTTCTGTTACTTCCAAAGATGGTATCTTTGTGTTTCTTAAAAGTTGGGCTTCTGAGATTTGAAGAAATCCGAAAATTGGCTTTTTCGGCCTACAAACGTTTACCGTAACCTTAAAACAAACAGAAAGTTTTTACAAAGTGTTGCAAAAAGCCCAATGTTTCAAAAGGCCCCGAATTGAACCTAAAGATAAAAATAGCATATTTCCCAACATTTTGGCAGTAATTATTTCAACTTCAACTGAACATATTTAAAAAAACGTGAACAGAACAGAATAGTCACAAACCATAATATATTATATTTCTCTGAAAATACCGATTATCTTTGACAAAGTGCAAAATATTCACTACTATTCTATTCAAATAACTCAGATAATGCTTTTTTATATTTTAGTTCATAGCTCGTTTGAAGTGTATTTTTGTGGCAAAATCAGAAATGAAAAAATATTTATTGTTTTTGTTGGTCAATATTGTGAAGGCCTTCATTCACCTGGACTAAGTCCTTTATCTCAATGAAAGATGTCTTGGGAAATTAAATGGTAAAATACGACGGCACGGTGGCAGAATGTTCAATCATGTTCAGTCAATCTTGCTTTCATTCGCTTTTCATTCTCTCTCATCTCATCATTGGCCTAAAAAACTAGGCTAGCGAGCCCCTATTACAGCATCATCAAGAATATATCATCATAAAACTACGTCGACAGCACACTTACTATTTCGTTAACTTCTCAAGCAGCGTCGTCATCTCTTCATCAGTAAGGGGCCTCATGTTTCTTTTCAGAATTAGTTGTCCTGGTCCTTTGAAGTTACAATTTTACCACAGCTTTCTTTGCTGTTCGTCCGCCATTAACCATGTGCGAAAAGAATATTCTTTCATGGTTTTCGATTACGAGGCTACCCTGTTGTCATGACACCAGCCTCTTTGATTACTTTTGTTTGTAAATAACAAGATGTCGGAGAAAAACAGCTGATTTGGGAAGCCTGTATCATAAAGGTCTAAAAATCATGACATCGAAAGGACATATGATTTTGAAACTAAACTAGCAGATAACGTAAGAATATTAGCATTATCTTGGCTGCACTGTGTTGGAAAAAGTGGCTGCACTCCTGAACAGACGAAGATCGGGTTCCATTTTGGACGGCGAGATTATGTTGTCAAGGCCAAAGAATTCAAGGTAAGGTTTGTTTTAGGCCAGAACCATGAAAAACAGTAGACTTCGCAGAGACGGAAACATATTTCCCAATCACCAAGCAAACACAAACAAATATCTTTAAAATAGCAGGTTTTGGAGAGAGTTCAAACACAGTATTCGGCCGATCGAACAAAACTATAATACAGACGAATAGCTTCGATTCGATTGACCGAATACTGTGTTCGATTCGAACTCTCACTTTCAGAGTTTTTATTCTTTTTGGGATTTTTCTCTCCAAAGTCTGCTAAACCCCCGGAGGGGGCCACTCCTATACTTTTCCATAGTATCATGCTCGTACAAAGGTGCAGCATATTTACCCTAAACGCCGACCTTTTTTAACAAAATACATTGTAACGTGCAAAGACTTTAGTCGCTGTTGACCCGGGAATAATGCCCCTTTGGGAATCTTATTGTGTTGAAACTTTAACATTTCTGGTATGAACCATTATTATTGTCTGGGGAATGCGCAGCATATTTTAGAACCGTGCATTTGAGCCTGATTTAGCCTCGTGCATGCGTGGCAATTTTGTTGTTGTTTTTGGCATTGCAAGGTACAAAGTCCAGAGTTTAGCAGCTATAAAACCAGCGTCAGGTTTATCATTGTGGATGTGAAGGCGGAGTTGGGAGACAAATAGGCTGTGATGGCAATGTAGGCCAAGATGAACTATAAAGAATGGACACCAAATTGAGTAGTTACAAGGACAAATAGTTTGTAAGTTTAAATATTAATGTTACTGTTTGTTTCTTACTCGTTACATGGTTTACTGTTTTTGTTTGTTTATAATTACATTAGACCATACTTCGTGTTTGTTATTGTTGTTAAATTTGAGAGTTTCTTATCGCTATTTATTGAGTTTAATTATTGACTTGTTTACTATTTATTGTAGCAAACCGTACTGAATAAACTTCGCTACCATCAAGACCAGTGTTGTTTCTGCTGTGTTTTCTGGTGTTGGGGTGCTTGGTAACATTCATGGTGCGCGTTAAGACTACCCCTTGTAACCAAGAGCTTTGCAATTTTATGGTTATTACACATAACCTAATCGCGGAAAATTTTCTTGAGAACATACCCTTTCCCGTGCCACATTGAATTTATCAAGTTTAGGTACCCTAATCGCGGACAAGTCACTTATCAAAATTGTTGATATGGCCAGTGTGATTCTGTGTGATAAATAAGGGACGAAGAGTTAAAACTGAAGTAATTGAATTTGCCTAACACATTTTCCTAATTCAAATTCAGCAAACAACCTATAGCCATAGCCAAGAACACTGTTGGAAAATGGGTCACAAATATCCCCGGAAGCATACCACATCTGACATCCCCCCAATCACCCCTATCAATGGACCTGATTTAACCTTCGCTAATATTCCGCAAAATGTTTTTCAAGAGCAGGGTCAGTTTTTTTGACATTATGATACAGTACCACTTGATCAATATTTAACGAGAGAAGACATTTGGTTTTCTGCAATATATTTACGACAGGACATTTGAAAAAGGCTTTTCGTAATCTTTATTATGCGAACAGATTTTTGCCCAATGTTTATCTAGTTTTGTACTTCCTGAAGCTTTTATAACTTTTTGCAGGTTTCTGAGGATATCATCAGCATATCCCATCGGAGCTGTTTGTTTGCAAGAAAAATTGGAGTATAACAACAATCGCAGAAATACATACATCGCGAACAACAAAGTATCAGTGCAACCAATTAGCAAATTTCCATGTTTCTCCGTTGGACCCTGTCAGTTAGACAACAAGTCCAGAGAAACACAATCTGCAAAAATCAAGTTGATGAAATTAACAGATTTTGCCGAAGAATCGAAATCTGCGAAAATCAATTTGAAATTGAGAAATATCGCCTCGATGCGAACTTTGCAAATTAAAAATAACGATATTCGAGAAGATACAACATTTTATAAGAGCACAAAGTTGCAAGCAAATTCTCTCGGAAGAAGCAACCATATCGAACATATTCAGCAAGCCCATGAATTCCAAAAAGATTGCGGAAATAATGACGTAACTGCTCAGAATATTTTTGCACATGGTAAACAATTATCTCCGAAGAACAAAAAAGTATGTAGAAGAAATAAGACTGCTACAAAAAGAAATAAATCGCTGCACAAAGTTACAAGGAAGACTCGTCATAATTCAAAGAAGAGTTTGTCAAGATCAGGTACTTGATTTTCATTATTTCTGCGAGGGTCTTGAAGAAGGGTCCTTGATCCCATTCGACCAGTCATATTTCGCAGGCTATCCCAGCCACTGTTTTGTTGATCAGCAGTATGCGATCAAATCCCATTCCCTGCCTCTTGTTCTCGCCTTTCGTATTCACAGTCACAGTTCATAAAATCCCAATCCCGGCAGCATAGGGCTCAAATCTTTCAGATATTTAAAAAGGTGGGTGTAAAGCTCTGCCACATCTTTCTTTTAATTGAATGACTTGAAAGGAACTTAGGGTATTTTGCTGTAAATCTGCCATGAAAATTTTTAATATCTTGATTATTTTCAAAAACGGTGGCGTTTTTATTTTTGTTGTTTTAGGAATTTATCGATTTAGATTAGTTTACTTTGTACATTTGTATATTGTAAGCTAGATGTAAATAATCGATGTAAAATAAGTTGACACACAAAAACAAAAGGGAGATCCCATATCCCATTTTACCCCTTCAGGACCTTCTTCTGCGTATGATAAGGTTAAATTCTTAAAGGTAATGTGTCCATACAAGTAGGCCTCCCAGAGCAAGGCATGTGATCAATTAAAATTTCTTTTCAATCACGCATTACAGCAATTTTCTCTATTCATGTGATCAGTTTGAATATCAACCAATCATTTGCCGAGAATTTGATGGATGTCGACAGGTTGGGTATACGCTGGCCTTATATATGGACACATTACGTGTAAGGATTTCACCTGTATCTAACCACATTTTTAGGTGTTGCTGTTTTCTTAAACTTCGACTTTTGTTTTGTTTTTCACAATTGCTAGATTTCGATTATTGGACCCTGAGCACTCTCATGATAACTTAACCAAGGGAACTCAAAATCATACCTAAAAATAAGATGAGCTGAAAATACCCAGCCAATAGTCTGGGTCGAGCTTCATAAAGGGACCCAAAAGTTCTGTATCACAAGATATTGAGTAAGCCGGCCAAGAAGCAATTGTCCGAAGCCCAACATTTATATTCTGGTGTCCCACAGGGCTCAATCCTTGGACCCCTGTTCTTCGTTTTATTCTTTAACGACATAACTGACGTAATTGAGACAAACATTATCAAATATGCTGATGATACGGTTATTTATTTTGCGGACAAGGATGTTACAAATCTGAGCAAAATCCTCACGAATGAAATGATAAAGCTTGAAAAATGGATGGATGAGAATGAACTCATTCTAAATACGAAGAAAGGAAAAACAGAGGTGTTGGTTTTTGGGACTGACCAGCGTCTGAAGCGACAGAGTGAAGAAATATGTGTTCAATACAAAGGGACGAAAATTAACACTACTACTTCGTACAGATATTTGGGAGTGGAAATCGATTCATCTTTAAATCTAAACACCAATTTTGAACTATGTTATAAACGAGCTTCAGGCAGATTGCGTCTACTATCGAAGCTAAGATATTTCTTGGACAGCACAACAGCTTCCTCGCTTTATCGCTCTATGATTGTACCTCTTGTTACATATTGTGGAATTTTGAATCTGAAATTAACAACTGGTCAGTCGAAAAAATTAGCTGCTCTTCATGAGCGTGCTTTAAGAATAATTGGCGTGAGGTCAAAGGAATGCAGTGTTCTATCACCTGAAAAAGCCAATATAAAACGAGCATGTGTCCTTGTGCATAATATCTTGAACAACGATATATGTGATGCCTTGCAGACTCACTTCACAAAACATGCACACAGCAAGACTACAAGAAACAACAAATGCTTAGCCACTTTGCCAAGCATCAAAACTGAATATGCGCGAAAGGGATTTCATTACATGGGGGCGAAGTTATACAACGATTTGCCAATAGACGTAAGAATTGCCGAGAACAAGCAAGATTTTAAGGAAAAACTGGATTTATTTTTAAAAACGAAATAAGTTAGTGAAATGAAGTAGACTTTTTAAAAATCATCCTGGACTTTTTATACGATATTTATTCATAGTTTTGAAATTGTAAATTAGGTTTTTAACATTTCTTTTCTTTTTAAGCAGGACAAGCATTGAAAACAGCATATTTGTGTTGAAGCTTTAATCCTGTTGAAATATTCGTATTATTATTATTATTATATTATTATTGTCTTAGATGTTGTGTCAAGTGTGAACCCTAGGTTTCATTGTTTAGACACAGGCATATTTTTCCAACGAAATGCAGACAATTGTCACGTAATGTTTCCCTGCGGAAGAACCCAAATTTTGGTATCACATAACAATATTTTTATATATTCATTTTAGCTTTTTCTTTGTCGTTAGGCACCTCACAAGAAGACAAGCAACACATAAGTCCCAAAAGTTCCTTCTCCGTAATGAGTGTGCTAAAAGTCTCTCAACCTTATAACCCAAAGACTTCACTTCGACGAAATAAGAGCAAATCATTGCCTAGCATCAATTCAAGTGCTTCATTGTTACCTCAAAGAATAACAGGAGACCAAAGTAAAAGTCGACAAGACGATTCTTTGAATAGCTCACTAGATGAAAGTCTTCTTGGAAGTCGCAAAGACAGAAGCATATCATGTGCGCCTAAGGTTTATTTGTCTGAAAAGCAGTCAAGAAATATCATGGGAGCTCCTGCAGCACCTCCTGGTACTCCGGGCTTAGGTATGGCTCTCTTTAATGTCTTCTGTAGATTCATATTTGTTTTGAGAGACCGTCGACTACATGGTCATTTTGAAGGTTAAAGGCAAATTTGGTTACTGATCATGGCAAGAAAGAACGTCTTTAAAGATCTAACTTTAAAGACCCTCTGCTAACCATGTGGCTTTGCACGCCGTTGCTGTCCCATAATGCACTGCAAATGGACTTTCAGATTATCTGAAAGTCTCTGATGCTAGGCCTGTGTTGTGCTATTTTCTCATGCGCAGCACGCAAAGCCTCATGGTTAGCAGAGGGTCTTTAAGTGCGGTTAGCAAAGAAAGTTATTTTACGCTTATGCACAGATTGGACTGATGTTGTCCTTTGGTTGGACTGATCTAGGAAGATTTTCACGGGATATCTTTATCGGTTACGTCTTCTGAAACGGCGTACACTCTTTTTATACGAAATTACTTTGCAAAACGACTTTACTTGGCTAGCAATGATTCCAATAATGAATCGAACCAGCAAAGTTAAATGGATTGAAGAAAAAGAAAAAATGAGCTGTGACTTTTTTTGAATCACACACTTAAGTTTTCCTATGAAAAAATAATAAAAAAATAAATAAGAAGTTTTCCTTCAACAGAACTCGCATAGCAATTTGATGCTCTACATTATATTTCTTTATATGTATTTAAATTTTGTACTTTCACATTGATTCTGTTTTACAGAGAGTCCTGAAATTATTTGGGTTCCGTCATTATCTGATATAAAGGTGAGAGACAATTCAGAAATACCGGTTGACCCAAAAAAATGAAACTTAAAAAAAAACCACCAAATTTGATTGTTTTGTGTCAAGGTTCAAATTAATTTACTAGATATCGCAAGCTCTTTTTGCAATTTAGGCCTTGTGGGAATTCCTGCTTTTGAAACCTACCTGGATTTAATGCATACTCTCAAACTGCAGAAGTTGGTTATAAAATTGCATTTTCGATCCATCCGAACACTCAACATTTCATATGAAATTGCAAAAAATGGCTTTTTCGTTAAAATTTACGATTTTGTACAGTACCATAGCTCAAAAGACGGTTTTTTCAGCAACGATTGCATGATATATTTTCCTTAGGAGTTAAATTAAGATAATTCCATAAACTAATTCGATCTTTTATTTGATAGAAAGGCACGAAAAGAAATTTTTATGATCGGTAACATAATTAATTTCCGATGATTTTTTAAAAATGTTCACTTTTTATTGGGTCACTCGGTATAGTAGTCCTAATTGAGAACTGCCGTTATAACCTGTCATTCTATAAGTTTTCTGTAGCTTCATCGTGATCTACACTCATTTTTTTTATAAGAAACTAATGTCCGGGGTTGGTAGGCAGTTTCTTAAATTTTAGGGCCATTTTGCTACCAAAAGTTTCTTATGTGTTTCTTATATTTTTAATGCCTAAGTGTAGAGCCAATATATTTTTGTTAGAAGGGCTTCCAAATTACTTAGTAAGATCTCAAAACATGTTATAACATAATTCGCACTCAAAACAATGCCAACACATCCACTATTGCTGTACAGTGTCAAAACATTTTCAATTGACCAGGGAAAATTAAAGTTACAAATTACAAAAGTTCCGTACCTTTTTTTATTCAGGTAGGGTAGTTTCTTAAGTTTTAAAAAATTGAGCCTACCGTTTCTTATAAGCTGTTTCTTATAAAAAAAAATGAGTGCACTAGCGAGTATATTGCTTAAACCCCGGGAAATAATGATGTGTCTCCATCCCTTGTATTTGGTTTTACTTGAGTTTTACTGAGAAAAAAGGAACTTTTTAGAATGCGAGAAACATCCAGACAGGAATCACACTTTTATTCGGAAGTGGTATTTCCCGCCCTTTGTAGTCAATGAGCTCCTTCGCAGCACACATGATCTAGCACTTCCGTGAATGAGTTGCCGATGGTTGGGTTCTAAAGCTTAGCTGCCTCTATTATCTTCTCTTTTCATTGCGACAACGACTAGACTACATACAAACTGAGTACCCACAAAATAATCGCCATGCTCAAGTGTTTGTGTTTTAGATTAGTGGTCTAGAGTGTAATTTCTCCCTTGAACCATCCCTATCAAATACCCTATCAACTAAACTCTGAAATGACCATAATTATAGTAACAGGACGGTTTTTATTTTCTTTTATTTTACTTTTCGTTAGGGTTAGCGTTAAAAAAAACTTAGTATTCATTAATCACTGAATGTTTAGCTTGATCATAGAGGCGACGGGCACCTGGCCTGAAAGCTCATTAGAGTTCTTTCTATGTGTCCTAAGCTGCTAATTTGTTGTTGTTGTTGTCTAAATGATTGTCTTGTATTTTTTACAGAGTCAACGCCTGATTTCTTCAAAGCTAGCTGGCCTTGGTAAATTACGTTTGAGTTGCTTCATGCCAAGAAATAATTTTTATCTCATAAATGAACTGCCATTCTTCTACCGTAAAATTGTTTCTGTTCCTAGTCATCAAATGTATTTCACTATTTCACAAGAAAACGATGTTAGATCTACTGTAGATTCCAGATCCTGTAACGTTGTGATTTTTAGTGAAATTTCTCGTGTGGCCTAGGAATTGCAAGATAACTACGAAATCAAACTGTAATCCACCTTTTCAGGGCTCCCCGAGAATCAATCACGTGCCCATGTAATTCGCAAGTCTGATTGGTTCAATACGAAGGTTTGGACAAAGTTTGGACACTTTATTGACCCATTAGATTCCCTCATTCACATGACAAGCGACATTGGAGTTTGCAATAGGGATTTTACTTGTGCAAGTCAGTATCTTGTAAATTTTCATGGCACCTATTTTCCTTTCAAGTTATGAAGCAAACCAAGAAAGAAACTCGAGAAAGAATGGTCATGGAACAAAAACGTCTTCAGGAAGAGAAACAAAGAACTAAAGAGATGCAAGCAAAAACCAAACAAAGGCAACGTTACGAGGTAATTTCCAGAAAATATACAGAAATATAAGAAGATATTTTCTGGTAATTTCCAGAAAATATACAGAAATATGAAACAATATCTATTTTTTCACAGATTGTAATAGGCAGGTCCTCTTGTTAGGTTGTTGTTCTTTTGTTACCCCATTGTAATCTAGGTATATAGGCAGGCCCCATATTATTGTAAGAACTGTTCATTCATTGATAAAGATCACAGATCGAAACGTTTGGTACAAGTTTGTTATATTTTTGAATTCTTTATTAAATTGTATATAGTTGGTGAAGGAGCTTATGATTAATCAGAAATATAAAAAGTATATACTTTTGGGGGCCTTGGCCGAGAATTGGATCCATCAAAGTTACCAAAATTTAAACTTTCCTCCTTTTTACCTTGTTCTGCAAAAGAGAGAGTGAGAGTAATCGCTTTATAATTTCGACGAAAAAGTTTTGTATTAATTTGTGTGAATTTTGGACCAAATTTTGCACATTTTAACAAGTAAATCGGATCTGAAAAAATAGTAGGAAAATCTCCTTCCTAATTTCTCTATCTTCAGAGCAGAAATTACAATAAATTTTCCCAAAACAGGCTACAGCAAAAACAGGCATATAAGAACCACTATTTATTGAGCTGAGCCTGGCAACGGTTCTTAATTTTGAGTTGTTAATTAAAAAAAAAGTGTATTTAATTGGGGCTGTACTATGCAGAAACAATATAAATGGCATGTATTGAGCACCTAGCACTTTGTGAATCTTTCTTTCCAGTTTGAATTCAATTTTCACAAATTTCAGAAAATCTTCCTACAAAATTTTAACCTGAAGGTTCTTAAAAGTTATGGTTCTCATGTGCAGGTTTTTATTGTGGTTTTACGTTTAACAAGCTCCTAGAGAAGTCAGGGTAAGATTACAGCGTTTCCTCCACTTTCTTGCATGGAGTTACATTATTGATTGAACAAACTATTTGCTACCATCAGATTTTCCTGAAATATTTATTCAAGAATTTTTTATTATCATCCGATTTTAAAACACTGAGTTCTGTAGCCACTATTTGTTTTACGTATTCATTATCTTTCTCTCTTTTAGATATACGCATTGAATAAAATATTAACCAAAGTGGAGAATAGCAATTATGAGAAATTCAAGCAAGAAAAAGGCCTACCTGTTTAGCATTCGAGAACATAACAGCTCAAATATCAGTTTGCAGCATGGCACTAAATCCACTTTGATTAAATCATGGTTAAACCATTTCAAAGGAAATCAATTAAATTGTCTTCGTATCCCATCTACGAGCTTTTAACGAGAGCACTGAAATAACGTTGCACATCATCAAATAATTTGTGTATCTTAGTGTGAAATAGAAATAATTGTGAATTAATTTATTGGGTGTGTTAGTTAGGCTGTATAATTGATAGTTTTAGTACCATTTTTGTGTGGCAGTGTCAACAAGGGAATCTTTTATTTGCAAGTATTGACTAGATACCAAATGTACATTTCATATTTCATATTTCATAATTATTTAATATTAAATAACTTATATCAGTAAATTATAACGCATTAGATGCAAAGAGTGATAGGATAAAGAGTTGTGTTTCTTTGCTTCTTCTGATATCAAGATTAATAGCAGCATTTTAGACTGCGTTCACATGATACCGGTACAATTTGAAAAGGCATGAAAATGTAACGGAAATGCCACACGAAAACGGCACATTTTTTGCCGGCACAATTTGAAAACGGCAGAATTTGAAAACGGAACTCTAACCGGTACAATTTAAATACGACTTCGTGTGAACACTACAAAATGATGAAAACTGAACGTTTTTCGACGCATTCGAAATGAGGCTGATTGATTCTTTTAAACCTAGATAAATTCAATTGTCGTCGAGATCATACCTTTTTGTTGCCAAGATTGCAAAGAGATTAGTACCGTCAAATTTTTTATCGTTTTCAAATAGTACCGGTATCGTGTGAACGCTGGCAAAAAATTTCATACCGTCACATTTTTTGCCGTTTTTAAATTGTGCCGGCATCGTGTGAATGTAGTCTTTTTTGCATATTTGCGAAGACACGCACATGCGTCGGAGGATTCTATTCTGGAATCGAGATCCGTTAAGATTACTCTATTTGTGTTGGTGCATGCGTATTAATGAGAAGGATATCAGGACTGTTACAATTTGACTGATCTTGAAAAACAATACTGTCATAAAACAAATTTAGTCTATACTATTCGTCGATAAGAGTATAACCTGACCTCTTAAAGACCAATTGTCAACCATGATCCTTTGTGCGCCGAATTGAAAGCAAGAAAAAGAGAACCTAGGCCAAAAACGACTTTCAGATAAAACGAAAGTCGACTTTGGCACCACGAAGGATCAATGTTAGCAATGGGTCTTTAAAAAACGAGCTATTATTTGGCGCAAGTGTATGTTTAAGATTAAATATCGTTTTTAGCTACTTTAAGCTACTCTATAACTCTCAAATTAAATTCTATTCATCCATCTCTCAGTTTTCTATTATCATGCTACAATGCATCTATTCAATTAACGACAAGTTTTACAAAATTTATTAAAATTCACTCTGGATAAGTTCGGATTTATCACGGGAAAAATATGATCTAAATGCGAATAAAGTCGAACAATGAAAATAGTGATGTTTAAACAGGTTCGAAAAATAAGATTTGAAAGAGGTGATTATTCGGGGTACGCTTTCAACTTGCACAATTTTCGAGGGTAATTTCTCGAAGCTACTTTCATTAACACTTTTTTCAATCACTCAGTTTCAAGTTCGATTTGGAAAAATCTGATCTGTAGCGGCAACAAAAATTTATGTTTGTGTATAAAAGTATTCCTCTGTGATATTGATAGCCAGCCTACAATTATTCAATTCTACCACTTTCAAACGCAGCACCCTCGCATGTCTGCGCTGTACCTAAATTACTCTACGATGATATACTATGCATGTTAAATTCTTGGTTCAGCCGTTCCAAATCCCTCCTCTCAATAACTGGCATAAGTTCACTCTTACCCATTAGTGAAATTGTCATTCGTAAAGTTGACCAAATGTTATCCGACATCGTTGTAATCGTTCCAGATGGACTTTCACCCTGAAATTGAAAAGACGACAAATTGAAATGATAGCGAATTTTGAAATTATATCAATTTTACTTCATTCTAGCAAGCAAATCTTGATGTCTGCTCGCTCCAGCAATTTATGTGCTCCAATGACTTGCATATATAGTTGCTAATGTTTCATTTGTTCAGAGGGTACCAAATAGGCAGGAAAAGCTTCACCAAAAATTCACGCTGGCGGTTATAAATATTTCCAACCAAAGTCTAATTCCAAGAGTAGGAATATATATTTCGCTAAGCAGATAAATGGAGATAAGAATTAAATACAAATCGTCAGAAGTTCTGTTGAAGCCCAGGTTCGATGTTTACTCATTCTGAATCTTGGTGTCAAAAACAGTGGCCTCGTGGGAATTCGAGGGAATATTGTTTTGCAGCATTTGGAAAATCCTTCTTGTACGATTCCAGGCTGCTCTCAAAAATCTTCAAATTTTCCAAATATATCAAGTAGAGATCAAATAAAAAAGGTGAACGGACAAAGAACCTCAAAGAACTTTAACAACATACCTTCCGCTGCATGTTAAGTGCCGTCATAAAATGTTCCACTGCTTCTACATGCGCACCAAGATTCAAACAGCTGATACCAAGATTGTACCTTGCTCTGTTGTACGCTGGATTTAGTTGTAATGCATTTCTATATGCCTGTACAGCTTCCTCGCTTCGTCCACTATTTGCTAACGTGGCTCCAAGTTTATTCCAAATATAAGGATCAGATTGTCGAGATTGAAGTCCAGTATTAAAACAATCAACTGCCTTGTCGTAGTCACCACTCAGGTTGAACAGAACTCCTAAACCAACCTGTAGGAAGAAAATGTAAATATGATATCTGCCAAATGGATGGAGCAAAGACGAAAAGAACTGTTCCGTGAAAATAGCGCTTAAGATTACAGAATTTTCCAGCCCAGCATCCTGTATCGAAGAAAGATCATTGAAGGGCGCGTTTGGATGCAAGCAAGAGAGCAGTAAAGATTACTTGATTTGCATCAAGAATTCTATGGACGGATTCTATGTGCCTATTCTTTTCTATTCTATGGACGGACTATTCTATGTGCCTACAAAAAAATCCTACCTCACAGATAATGAAACTTGTCGAGCTTGAGAATGCAAAATGTAAATGGTCTAAATACTAAATACTAAGATATAGATACANCTATTTGCTAACGTGGCTCCAAGTTTATTCCAAATATAAGGATCAGATTGTCGAGATTGAAGTCCAGTATTAAAACAATCAACTGCCTTGTCGTAGTCACCACTCAGGTTGAACAGAACTCCTAAACCAACCTGTAGGAAGAAAATGTAAATATGATATCTGCCAAATGGATGGAGCAAAGACGAAAAGAACTGTTCCGTGAAAATAGCGCTTAAGATTACAGAATTTTCCAGCCCAGCATCCTGTATCGAAGAAAGATCATTGAAGGGCGCGTTTGGATGCAAGCAAGAGAGCAGTAAAGATTACTTGATTTGCATCAAGAATTCTATGGACGGATTCTATGTGCCTATTCTTTTCTATTCTATGGACGGACTATTCTATGTGCCTACAAAAAAATCCTACCTCACAGATAATGAAACTTGTCGAGCTTGAGAATGCAAAATGTAAATGGTCTAAATACTAAATACTAAGATATAGATACAGCTGGAATTTTATCGATCTTCCATTCCACATTCCAGTAACCAGTTTTCAGCTAAGCAGCTCAAGATTTTGTGAAATTGCTGTTGCCCTCATCGCAATGTCTTATTCAATGAAGACTTTTGAGTTAGCCCTGCTATTCAGGATAAATCGTGCAAGGCTATAGTGATCATTCTCTTTCTTGAGTTATCTCGAGCACAATGAGGCTACGATGCAATTTTAGATAAACAGTATCGGAAAAGAGAATTAACCTATCTGCACAAAGAGAAATTTTAAGATTACTGTTTGAAGCTTTCTGCCAAAGGGAAGTTTGGAAACCCTCTACACAGGTATTGTGGAGCCCCACTTTCGATACTGTTGTTCTGTTTGGGGTTGTTCTGGTTCTCCAGAAATTAACCAGTAGCAAAAGCTTCAAAATTGTGCTGCTAGAATCATAACAAATAGCAGCTTTGATACCCCCAAGCAGACAATTTATCGAAGAGCTGGGCTGGAAGACTATTGAAGAACTCATTGGCAATGAGTCTAAAACGATGGTCAAGTCGCTCAATGATTTGGCTCCACAATACCTGTGTAACCTTTTCACCAAAAATTCGGAATGCTCCTCCCGTAGCCTCCGTAATACTGAAACTGGTTTAAGGTTTCTAAAGAAAAAATCAGCAAAAGGGCAAAATATGCTTTTCTTTTCGGGGAGCAAAACTATGGAATAGCCTTCCCGCTGTTGTCTAAGATGGCATCCTCCCTAAATAGTTTTAAGAAATCTATTAAGGGTTGAACTTTTATTTCCATTGTAAACAATGCATGATTTTAAATAGGTTTTAACATTATAGTTTTTTATACTCTACTGTATCATTATTTTAATTGTATATTGTAATTAAGTTTTTAACGGAGGGCCCCTTGAAAAACAGCTTCTGCTGAAGGGCTACCCTCCTTAAAAGAATCAACTATCAAATATAAAAAATATAAAGTGTTTCAATCGATTTCGTGATCTTTCGGCCATGCGTACATTTTGTGAACACCAGGTACAAAGTAAAATTTATGAGACTGTTACTGTCTTGAAGGATAATTACCTGAACATCAGCATCAATGTTGCCATCAGGTGCAATTTGTGCAGCTTCAATGAATAAATCATTCACTTGGTCGAATTCAGCTTTTGACATCAATGATGTAACGCGAGCTGCCGGTGTTGCCATTATGTCTGGAACTAGATCTTTATATCTTTGAATAAAGCAAAACTTTATCAGCTTGCATGCAGAATTTGTTCGATATGAGATTGAAGCTATTGAAGTCACTTCCGGAACTAGGGAGGTTGGCTGTCAAAACTTTTAACAACGTGAGATCTATTAACTTAATCCAAAAATTTTGCATGTGGGGGATATTAATCACGCGAAATTACACGACGATAAAGCGCATGCAATATTCTAACAAGTAACATATAACACGTTTGACCTGTATTGAATGCAGCTCGTAGATCTCTTGTGACCCAAATTTTGATTTTTGATTTTGATTTATTTCAACAGGGTTAAATACATTCAGTAAAATTTAAATGACTGATTTTCAATGTGCCCTGCCTAAAAACAAACTACCTTAATGCATGAAATGCTAATATAAGTCAACTTTAAGATCCTATATAAAAGAAAAAGAAAGAGACTCAGAAGTCATACGTATATGCTGAACGTTGGTTTAGAAGATCAACCTCTTTGATCTTTCAAGAACGATTTTAGTCTCATTTTGAAAGTAGCTAGCGAAGGAGCAGTTTTGATTTCATAGCTCAACTGGTCCCAAACAGTAACTCCTTGATAGGAGAATAACATCTGGAGGTTTTGAGTCTCCTTGCCACTGGAGAGCCCCATTGCTACATAATACATCATAAAAGTCTGAATTTTGCATTAAATGGTAAAGTAAGTTTCTTCCGCTTACTTCGGATGATGTCGCAGCCACGCCTTCAATGATTCACAAGCCTATAAGAAAGGAACGACAGCTGTTATACATACAAAGTGGACGGAATGTTTCTGATCCCTATATTTAAGGGGACCTCTACGAACCAACTTCAATTGATTCACTTCATAATACCCATTAGGTAATGTCGTATCTTTGGAAACTTATTAAGACTTCGCTTTTCAACTTTCAATTAAATTTTGATATCATTTTTCACTCAAATTGAAATGAACTTTCTATTTTGTTGTTTGTTGGTAGGTTGCAATTTAATGCCAACCTTATGGGTTTAGTTGTGTTCACTTAAGTTCATCACCCATCCTTCTACTTTAGCAACTGGTACTACAATTATTATTACCTATGGATGATTTACTGGTCACTGTACAAACTGTTTCAAGTATAATGCTCATTAAACAAAATTATAAGAGGGGATGGCGCAATGGTAGCGCGCTNATCGACTTGGCTATATCAATCATAAATAAAAGGTTTATATAGTAATAGGTCATTAGAAGTAACAAGTGGTAATCTTAAAACGAGAAATTAGGATTTCGAACTGACCGATTTAGAGCACTAATCGCCAGCGACTCTTGCTCATTTTCCGCTTGACTCGTCCCTAAGTATTGCCAAGCCTGTAAAGAAAATTGAATAACGTTTTACAGTCGTAGCAAAATAGATATTCTTATTTTACCATAAATAGGGCTCTTACGCAGTACTATACTACATACGACGATCATTCAAAACTACAGCAGACAGTCGTCTTTTTAACTCTTATTGAGGGTCACAGTTCGAAAAATCGAGTCTTCTACTTTACAATGCAGCTTGAACAACTCTCCTTCAATAATCGATAGAAACTGAGTTTGCCAATCACATATTATGCAAAGTTAATAACATCGAGAAGCAACTAAATTCTTAATATACCTCGGCATGTTCTGGCTCTGCTCGGACCTGGAAAAGTAAAAGAAAGCATTATTCGTCACGGCTGTTGATTGACTAATATTCGATTTAACGCATTACATTAAATATATCACATTTCCTAAAAGAAAATGAATTTCCTTTGGTCGAATAGTTTCGGCAAAATTTGACCAAATCGCCAAAATAAAAGGCTAAATAGCTAGATTTACGAAAGATCAAGGAGCTAGGTCATAGTTTCTCTGGGGAAAAGGTTCACTTCTATTTGTCGCCTTGGCTAAGTTATTGCCACTTTACAATCTATTTTCAGCAGGAATTTGTCAAAAGTATCCTTACTTTCAACTGAGATGATGAAAGCCAATACAGTTGTAAATTGCCGCGATGAAAACAGTTGTCCACAAACAACTTTACTTATGGATTATCCTCATACACAAAACCTAACTGAGTGATCAGTTCCTCTTTGCGGACTGGAAAACACACTGAAATAACACCTTTTCAACAAAAAGGCTTTCACATTTTGGTGACATAGCCTCTTAAACATTAATTATAGCCAAAATCATTTAAAATTGCCCTTGAAGACACCACATCACTCAAAACGACTCCTAAAGCTGCAGAACGATGTCCCAGAGACAAAATCAACATTGCTAAATCAAACACTCAGGCAAAATAAAAGTAAAATTTAGATTTTCAGGGCAATTTGATTTCTCACAACCTCCCGTTAGTTAACAGAAGCTTAAAAATTGAAAAGGAACTTACAGCCTCTTCGAATAGTAGAATTGCACTGATGAGGTCTCCTTCTTTCAATTTAGCCAAACCTTCTTCAAATGCGTTTGGATGGTCTTTAAATGGATTCTCTTCTTCAAATGTGTAATCCTACAACAACAATTAAATACACTATAAAGATGAATTAACACATGTATTGCCTAAAGCTTGTTCGTCTAAAGTGGCAGTTATGAAACTATGAAGCGTGATTTTACTGCTTCATTTTTTTGCTAAAGCTCATTGTGCAGTAGTAATATACCTGAGAACAGAATTTTAAAAAATTACTATAATAATTTCTCTTCTATTTCGATTTATCTGGCGCCGAAAATTTCGTTTATTGGTGCGAAGTAAATTCCCGAGGGGCAAATCACTCCAAAAATCTCGTACGCTTTCTTAAAAAATCTTAAAAATCTTGAAAATGCCAAAAATCTTGAAAAATCTTGAAAATTTCAAAAATCTTTATAAAATCTTAAAAATCCCAAAGAAAATCCTAAGAATCTTCGAAAATCTCAAAAAAATACCAGAAATCTCCCCCAACAAATGTTAGAAATTCTCAAAAAAATCTTTCGACAATTCTTTGAAAATCTCAAAAATCGTTTAAATCCTCACAAATCTTGCAAAATCTTGCAAAATCTTGCAAACTCTCGAAAATCTTTGAAAAAAAAGAAAAATTTTGTAATCTCAAAAATCTTAAAATCTCAAAAGGTCTTAGAAATCTTAAAAAATCTTTGAAAATCTCAGACAAAATCTCAAAAATCTGTGAAAAATCTGAGAGATTTTAAAAATCTCAAAATCTCGTAAGCTATTTTTGTTGTGATTTGCCCCTCGTAAATTCCTACCTTCTTCTGCTCATTTGTGTATTGTCTAAGCCATGGATGCTCATTGTCGGGATCTTGACTACGAAAAAAGATACACAAATTTTTAATAAACTTCAAAATGAAAAAACCTTTTGAATCATAACCATATCGTCCATCATAAATAAAACCTGGGTATATCTTCTTTTTTTTATAAGACGCCATTTTCCCAAATCCACTTCATATCAACAAATGTACTACACAGTAAAATTGGGTTCTAAACTCGTCAGTTGATACTGACTCGAGGTAGAATTGCAGTGTTTCTGTAATTTTTGTGGGATCTATCTAGATCCTATGGCCAATTAATATAAACTCATAGCGTGTCTCGGCTATGCCATAATGCTTTTGATTGTTTCCTGGCTTTCCTTAAAAAATAAATAAAGGTGAAAGAAGGCATAAATATGAAGGAATAAACATGGGCGATAAGAAACGCGATAGTTAATTCCTAAAAAAATTTCTTCCTGTGTCCTTATGCCCAATCCCCCCTGTGTCCCTATGCCCGTGAAATTTGTTGTTGTTGCTTTCACTCAAATCAGAACACAGGGAAACAAGGAAAACCAGGCACAACAACAACAACCTTCACGGGCATAGGGACACAGGGGGGATTGGGCATAAGGACACAAGAAAATTTTTTTTTTAGGAATTAACTACCGCGTTTCTTATCGCCCATGGGATAAATATCACAGAAAGTAACCAATGCAATGGCAACTACGATGAAAAAGTCTAGCAAACAAGTAAAATGATACGAAAGGTATTAAAATGGAAAACTTAGAAATGTTCTAAAAAATCTCTTGTTATTAAGAGTAGACATACAGTATGAAGTATAATGATCTCAACTGCTTCACTATAATGTTTCCTAGTATTGCTTTAGATAGTCCGTGCACTTGTAGACTGAAGGTTCAGTGTATAGAGGCCTTATATACCTGGAGAGTTCATCCCATTCTTGTTGAAGTTTCTGCCAATAATCCACTTCTTCCTGAAAAAAAACCGAAAAGTGAAAGAATTGAGGATTTGAGTAGAGGAGTTGAGATTGCGCGGAGGCTAACTATAGTGAAAAAATGACAAATGCGATAAATGGCCTGGCTGCCGTAAAAGCAATGCATGACACTACTAAATAAAAGGCTGATCTTAAAAGAAAGGTGTCATTTGGAGCTAATTTTCTGGACTCCAGCAAAAGTGAAAAGAGAGGGGGTTGATATAAAAAAAAATACCTCATTCAAAGAGTATTCATCGATCCATTTCTGTGCTTCTTCATCCACATTCACATCCTGGTTTTTCTGTTCGTATTCTTTGACCCATGCTTGATCTTCTGTGTGGTCATCTCTGTGCTATAAACAGGTATGAACAAGATGAAGAAGTTTGCTCTTTTCAGACTTAAGATACTGAACTTTCATTTTCATAATTTGAAAGCAAACATTCAGTTTCTTAGAAAATTGACACAAACTGGTTTTGTGAATTATTAGACCATAAAGACCATAAATCCTTATTTCGAGAAATTCTACAGCCCAGGGCAAACGAGCAAATTTTATTGTTTTTTCAGCACTTTAAGGTTTGTTTGGGAAGCAAAATGTTTTTCGGTTGGCCATATCCCAAAGCATTGCTTCACAAACATTTCTCAATTGCGACAAGCGAAAAATGCTGCGAGTAATTCTGCTTATAAGCAATGTTTAGTGACGTTACCAAACGGAAAAAGTGGCTTTGGAAGCAACTCTCAAGTGTTCGGCGAACAGTATTTGCTCGTTTGGAAAGGGCCTACCGGGTGAGTCAGAATTTAAAGGCCACTGCTCCATGGATATCGAGGCAATAATATTGGTAAATATATTGTTTAATCGTGAATATGTTCAAATAGATTCTAAATTTTACCTGACCGAAATCGGCCACTCCGTTCTGAAATTATGAGGGATTCTCTCAAGAAAGCCCCTCCAAGAAACCTTCAAAAATGGCATAAAATCACGACCAAATTTCGTCATGTTTCTGCCTTAAATAGCAATTCAATTCAATTCAATTTTATTCGCAGAATACAACAGCCTAATACAATGTAAGATAAAAAAGTATGTATTCTACATGACCCAAGAGAAGCAGAGCTTATCTAGCCTGGGCCGTAAATTAAATTCTTAAAAGGATATGTGAAAAAAGGAAAACAAATTACATCATATTAGAAAGGTAAAAAAAATTCAACAGTAAGATATATTTGTGTTAGTAAGAGATCAAAGTTTGGTTTGTAAGTCTTAATCATTAACATTTTTTTAGTTAATTTTGGTATGCGGAGNAATTCAATTCAATTTTATTCGCAGAATACAACAGCCTAATACAATGTAAGATAAAAAATTATGTATTCTACATGACCCAAGAGAAGCAGAGCTTATCTAGCCTGGGCCGTAAATTAAATTCTTAAAAGGATATGTGAAAAAAGGAAAACAAATTACATCATATTAGAAAGGTAAAAAAAATTCAACAGTAAGATATATTTGTGTTAGTAAGAGATCAAAGTTTGGTTTGTAAGTCTTAATCATTAACATTTTTTTAGTTAATTTTGGTATGCGGAGATAATATTTTCTTCAAGTTTTTTACTGAAATTTTTATGTTTTGAAATTGACTTTAAGGAAGTAGGGAGGTTATTCCACAATGACTTGTACATGCATAGAATAATAACATTATTCTCGGAAATTTTATCTTCCCAAGAGCATGTGCTAAAGCATGTGCAAGTCATTGGTGTAAGACAGAAATATTTGGAAAATTTGCTCATGATTTTAGGCCTGTTTTGAAGGTTTCTTGAAGGGGCTTTCTCCAGAAAGTCGCTCATAATTTCAGAACGGAGTGGCCGATTTAGGTCAGGTAAATTTTAAATTATATTTGAACATGTCAACCATTAAATAATGTATTTGTCGATATCATCGTTTTGATATCCAGGGAGCTGTGGCTTTTCAAACGGGGATTGTTTTTATTGACTCACCCGGTATAAGACTACGTTCACACCATACCGGCACAATTTGAAAACGGTGAAAAATGTGACGGATAGGCCTCCCGTTCACACAAAAACAACACATTTTTTGCCGGCAGATTTTGAAAACGGTAGATTTTGAAAATTGAGCTCTAACCGGCACATTTTGAAAACGGCATCGTTTGAACACTCGAAAACGATCAAAACAGAAAATTTTCGAAGTTTTCAAAACGATGATGATCGATTCTTTGGCATCAAATTCTTGGGAGATTGCAGCAAGTTTGTTACCGTCAAATTTCCTACCGTTTTCCAATTGTGCCGGTATCGTGTGCACGCTAGCTAAGATTTTGCTACCGTCACATTTTTCACCGTTTTCAAAATGTGCCGGCATCGTGTGAACGTCTAATTCAGGCTTCAGTTGCTTTGCTTGTCAGTTTGTTGTCTCTTTCAGTTTCAGTTTTAAAAAAACCTTCTGCATGGTCAGTTTCTTTCACTTGCCACCCCTAATTTTAAATGGTCTTTCACACTGGCTAAGTTGACTAACAAAATCAAACATTTCTTGTTGTTCTAACTTTATATAGACTGTGACCAAAACACCTAGCGCACAAAAATCATTCGCAAACTTGTTGGGGCTCTTTAAAGGACAATTCCGGGGTTGGTAAGATTGATGATAACATGAAAGAGTGTACTGCTATGAATGGTGTATCGTACTTTTTCCAACTTTTTTTGTCTTTTCTCTGCGAAATTACTTTCTAAAATCAACGACAAATGCGTAGTGACGTCATTAAGCGAAAGGTCGGAGCATTCTGACGTCAGGTTCAAAGCGAGAATGAGGCTGCCCTATTGTTTTCTTGCCTCTTGCCTCTGAATTATGACTAGCCTCCTTACTGTGTGCTCATGGAAAAAATGGAGACCAATGGCGGCGAAATTGGGCCTAAATTACCAAGATGGTTATTGAATTGCCAGCTGAAATACAAGTCTAAATGTGGAAAAAAGGTTGTCATTTGATTCAGGCGATGGTAAGTTTGTTTTCTAGCATTAATTTTACTAACCCCGGAATTGCCCCCTATGAAATCTGTATCTGGTTGCAAAATATATTTAAACATCAACGAAAGCGTGTGTGCCGGTAGTTATTTGATACACTTCACACACGTTTCGAGTTATCTCTATTTTTCGCTTTTCTAATTCCCCCATGAAGATGCGATATATGTTTCCAATTCCAATTAACTATTTGAGTTAAAATTTTAGATTACCTTATCTCTATCACCTTTACTGATACTTTCAACAGTTTTCATGAACTAAAATAGATCAAATAAAAAGGTCAATGGCTGAATTGATGCCATGATATTTTGATTAGGCTCATCGAGGACAACTTGGGACGAATGCACTTTAGCGGATCAGATTTATGGGCTAGTCTGCACTTTAGCGGACCAGCTTTCAATGTGAGCAAGTTATGTGTCATCGGGTAAGGGTTTAGGTCAGGATTAGGTTTTGGAAAAGGGGTTTTAGGGTAATTCAGGGTAAGTTAGGATTAGTTAGGGCAAAGTAGGGTTAGTTAGGGTAAGGTAGGGTTAGTTAGGGTAAGGTAGGGTTTAGTTAGGGATAGTAGGGTATTTGTTTAAACACGTTCCTGAAAGATATGACATAAAGCTGGTCCGCTAAAGTGCAGTCGTCCCAATTTATGTCATAACTCTCAGGAACAAATTTGACCAAATACCCTACTAACCCTAACAAAAACCTAGCCCTAACCCTTACCCCATGACACATAACGTGCCGATATTGAAAGCTGGTCCGCTAAAGTGCAGACTAGGAGAAAACTTTTCACATAGCCAACGAGTTTAGAGAATCTAGCTTTGAAAAACAGCAATTCACGACAACTTTACTCAGAAAATATTTCTTTATTGTTTACAACATGTTTATTGAAGAATGGTAGCAAAATTTCGCTCCGCGATGCCTTCATGTTTTGTTATTTTATCTGAAGCGCCAATTTTTTTCTTTCCCAATTTGAAAGAAGTTAAACAGTATGTATGATTGAATGATACTCTACTAACCTCTGTATTCAGAATATCTTCATCATCCACTTTATCCAAGATTTCTCTTGCTGTTTGCTTTAGCCTTTCGTTACTATCACTGTACGTAAAGATTAAATCGAGATTAGTTAAACAGCCTTGTACTGAAGAAATAATGTATATTTTGCTATTTATAATCTCTTTTAAAAACATCAATGCCTCAAAATAACGACATCACGTAAAAGAAATCAACCAAATTAAAACTAATAAACTAGAAGGAACTGAACTAATCAAAATCGCCACGCTCGCAAATCATACTCGCTGGCTTTGGAAATTCCTGTTGGTTCAAAACGTCATGTTGCTCCAGTGTATATATACAATAACTATTGATTTTATAATAATGCTGCTTTAGCCATTATCCATATTACAATGTAGAGCCATGAAGCAGAGGCATAACATGCTAGAGTCTTGGACAAAAGTTGTTGATAGTTTCACTCCCCCTCTCCTCTACCCAATGTTGGTCTGAATGAAAGGAAACGGCAGGGGAAAACCCAATCGAAATAACATTGAGCGTGGGGAGAGGGGCAATCAATCGTCGCAACTAAAGTCAGAGCTCTCATCACCTTTGTACAGGATTCAATCTTGGACAAAAGCTATTGAGAGTTTTGCTCCCCCCTCCTCTGCTAAGTGTTGGTCCGAATGACAGGAAGTTGCAGAAGAAAGCCCCATCGAAACAGCATTGAACGGAGGGAAGGGGCAATCGTCGCAGCTTTTGGTATGAAACTGACGACAGAAGTCTCAATACTTTTGTCCAGGATTGTAGACCGTACTTGCTTCAATCATCTGGAAACATTCAGAAAACAGTCGAATTTAAGATTACAAAGTAAACAGGAACATAAAATCTACTTACAGGGCATTTTCAAGGTATTCATCTGCCCATTTTGAATGTGCCTCGTGCTGCTGATCTATTGAATTGGATGCATTATCATCTAAGCCAGCGACTTGGTGTCTTGAATATTCATCTATCCATTGACTTGAAGCTGTAAGAACAAATTCAAAAAGTTTAATCAATAAGTGGGAGGTCCTACCAGGTGAATTAAGAAAATGTTCAGACATTCCGATAAGGTGATTTTGGCATGCAAACTTAGATCCGAGAATCTAATTGGTCAAATCTGTCCACTCATCATTAATCCCAGAATTTTCATGAAACTGATAGAAGATTTCATGCTTATTGCTGTTCGAATCAAACTCGAATCCATTATTTCTAGAGGATTTTAATTCAGAAAAACTTCCAACTGCATTTCAAAACTATTTTGAAACCAATGAGGACAAATATAAGTACGAAACAAGACAAAGAAAAGACTATAAAGTATGCAGAACAAGTAAACATTGGGGTGACCAAATGCTTAAAAACAAAGGCGCAAGACTCTGGAATAGTCTTCCAGAAAACATAAAACATATCAATAATGCAAAAATATTTTCTGCTAAAATAAAAAATCTTAACCTCCTTCGATACCAGTAAAAAAGAAACATAAAAAATAATTACGAAAGTACAAAATAAATTAAACTTTANGATCTATTGAATTGGATGCATTATCATCTAAGCCAGCGACTTGGTGTCTTGAATATTCATCTATCCATTGACTTGAAGCTGTAAGAACAAATTCAAAAAGTTTAATCAATAAGTGGGAGGTCCTACCAGGTGAATTAAGAAAATGTTCAGACATTCCGATAAGGTGATTTTGGCATGCAAACTTAGATCCGAGAATCTAATTGGTCAAATCTGTCCACTCATCATTAATCCCAGAATTTTCATGAAACTGATAGAAGATTTCATGCTTATTGCTGTTCGAATCAAACTCGAATCCATTATTCTAGAGGCTAGATACCGGGCGACCCAAAAAAAACTTCACAAGCCAGATCGCACATAGCCTACGTCACAGACCACCATGAGGGGGAGTTATGGTCTGTGTGATGGACTCACTTTTGTTGTCCCAGTTTCACAGAGATCTAGTGAAATCTGTTATTCAAATAATGATATTGGCTTGTCTAGCTCTTTGTTTTTTTCTATTTATGCTGAAGTCGCAGGGACAACCAAAGTGAGTCCATCACACAGATCATAACTCCCCCTCGTTGTGGTCTGTAACGCAGGCTGGATCGCACATAGCTTCTTGAAATCAAAAGCTATTGTCGCATGCTTTGTATTGACCAAGCAACATCTCAAAAGGTAGCTGGGCTTTCGAACTAAATTCTGATAGAAACGTTTTCTTGATAAAGTTTGGTCTCAGTAAGCAAGATGCGATGCAGCACGTGAAGTTCTTTTTAGGTCACCTTCAATGCGTCCTGCGAGCGTTAAATTCTCTAAACCTTCTTTTCTCATTATATGCCCCAAAAATTCCAATTGCCGCTTTCTAACTGTTGGCAGCAGTTTTCTTTCAGTTCCTATTTTCCTTAGAACTTCTTCGTTTGTAACTTGCGCTGTCCAGCGTAAACCAGAAGAGTGAAAAGACGTGTGCTTGATACCATATTGTAAACATTCATAAACTATGGTTTTCTTGAACATTATTCTATGTTTCCTCAAAAACTTTAGAAATTACGATGTTTTCAATTATTTTCAAAATTTTTTAGAACTCTTAAAAAAGAAGAAAGCCGTCTAATTCTGAAAATATTGAAGATTTTTGAAATGTCAAACGGTAGAATTATAGCAAAGTAGCTAAAGTTTCTTTCAAGCAATTCAATTCAAAGAAATAGGTCATAAAATTTTACACAAAAATTTTAATTAGTGAAATCAGTCCACTCATTATTAAACCCAAAGTCTGGGGCGAGCAGAATTTGCACAAAAATGATAGAAGATTTCATGTTCATTACTGTTCAATGGCCAAATAGTCCAATGCCTATCAACCCATGCGTTCTCCTTGCATTCATAATAGAGTCCAGATTTCCAATCACTCAATTGTTTTCAATGTTGTAACGAGCTCAAATCCCCAACTGTTAGACACAATTCACAAATCAAAGTATTTCACGACAATACAGTTTGCTTGCCTTCGTCATGACTTGGGTGTGATAGAAACTCTCTTGCCCATTCTTCCGACCTGGGATCTGCAAAGAGATAATTACAGTCAAAACCAAAACATGAAATAAGGCAGCTGTGCTCAAGAAGCAGATTAACTTTGCTCTTCGAATGCAAACAGTTTAATGCAGTAGTTATAGTAATGACGCATGTAGTCATTGGTCATGATTTCGAGTAACGCTCGGGTCGTTAGATTGATAATATTATATTCTAGAGCCTTAATTTCTAAATAAAACAAAACATTTCTACAGGTGAATACTTAAGAGTCGAACTATGGGACGGAAGAATTTGCTCAAATGCTTCTAAAAATTGTAACTTACAATGCATTTTAAGGAAAATTTTCTGCTCACTTTGAAACTGCAATTATCATATTTCACAAATCATTACACCTTACTTTTATTAATTTGTGTTCACAAAAAGAATCTCACAAAACATCGTTGTTCTTGAAGAAAATAAATTGTCCAGGCTTGTAAAGTCACAATACCCTTATTAATATATATCATCACAGAACAAAATTCTTGTTAATGTCGCAAAGAGAAAAGAAATTATCAAAAGTGGGCAAACTAAACATTGTCCTCCAAGATAACTGACACGCATTATACCAGCTCGGTCAAATAGTTCCGTGTATCACATGAAAATTTCTTTACTCTTACCTTGGTGAACAGGATGCATTGCAGGCGGACCAGAAAGATATTCAATTTCTTGCATTTCATTAAGTAATTGGTCCATGCGAAATGACTGTGGAGCTGCCTCATATCTCGGTCCTTGCAAATACTCTCGAACCAACTGGAATTAAAATATGTCAATTGAACTAAGATGATAATTCAGTCTTAATTTTATTCACATACCGGTTGCCCCATATAAAGTACCCACTTTCGACAAGCAACAATAAATCGTACACTCAACAGATTTTGAGAATAGATGACTTAATCTTTTGTCAAGATCCTAAAATAGACTTAGTAAATTTTTGACAATTTTTCGGTGAGCTGCTTCCTGAGTTATAAGCAATTTCTTGAAATATATTGGTTTGGACGAAGCCTAAATCGATAAAAAAACATTGATCAATTTCAAAACCTGACCTAGCGATGACAAAGAGATAACTCATGGCACACGCAGTCGTTGGATTCCTGCACAATTTTATTGTTACTTTCATAAATACGAAAACCTTCTCTTTTTACCATTTCAACAGCGGCTAGTGTAAACCGCAGGTCGTGCAGGTTGATAAAACGCGGGTTAAATCATGCGGGTCAAAACTAGCGGCCATGGGCATAATGGCTTTAGGCTTACAGCCTACTGATGTTGCAAGTACGATAGTCCAAAGGCTACGTGGTGCCTGACTACATAACTACGTCGTGCATTACGCAAACCACTGTATTTTCAAATGGTTTCAAAGATATGTCTTATCGCATGAAAATGTCCCAACAATACGTTTCTTCTAAAGGTTTCTAATCGTAATAAAATACCGAAGGAAGTATCGACGATCGTTTTGTTTTGGGAAGTTTTGAAGTTGATTTCTGCAATGCTTTAAGCACTTTTAACAAAAATAAATCAATTCTATATCTAAAGCTTTAAAAATTTAAGAAACTCATACGAAACTTTTGGTAGCAAAAATAGCCTAAAATATGCAATATGCATCCGATGCTGAGCTTGGTAGTTAGTTTCTTAAATTTTAGGCCATTTTGCTACCAAATGTTTCTGATGAGTTTGTTAGATTTTTAAAGCTTTGGATATAGAATTGATTCATTTTTGTTAAAAGGGCTAAAAGCATTGCAGAAATCAAATTCAAAACTTCCCAAAACAAAACGATCATCGATACTTCCTTCGGTATTTTATTACGATTAGAAACCTTTAGAAGAAACGTATTGTTGGGACATTTTCATGCGATAAGACATATCTTTGAAACCATTTGAAAATACAGTGGTTTGCGTAATGCACGACGTAGTTATGTAGTCAGGCACCACGTAGCCTTTGGACTATCGTACTTGCAACATCAGTAGGCTGTAAGACTAACGCCATTATGCCCATGGCCGCTAGTTTTGACGTGCATGATTTAACCCGTGTTTTATTAACCTGCATGGCCTGCGTTTTACACTAGCCGATCTCAACAGAGTCTTTGTATTGATAAAAGTTATAGTTTTCTGTTTGTTCTTCTTTGTCCCGTCTTTAATAACATTTGATAAACCTTTTTCAATGGATTTAGGCAGTTTCAGGAATACAGTAGGATCATTATGTTACAATACAATCCACCTTTTTCAAGATAAGATCGACAAGCGAAAGATTATTTCAGTGTTTGAGATTTTGCATTTTCTAGTCAGTCCAGTACCTTGTTCTGCACACAAAGTTTAGTATTTATAAACAAATTTTGACATTCATATTTGTCTTTCTTTTTTAACATTATGGCAATATACAGAATTTGAATTCATAAGGGCTTTGACCATGAAATCGAACCTCAAACAAACTTGGTCCGAGGTTTTCATGATCAAAGCCCTATGCATTCAAATTCCTGATATTGCCATCATTTCGAAATAAAGATGGATACGAATGTGAAAATTTGTTTCCATACTAAACTTTGTGTGAAGAACAAGATGCTGAATTTACGGTCTTATTTTGAAAAGGTAGATTAAAAGCTGGAAGAAGTAGTACATAAAAATAGCAGAGCTGTGAGATATATAACTGGAGGAAAGGCTACCAGAGAAAGTAAGAGTTTGATAATTTATGAAATGGTCCCTAAATTAAATAAAAAAAACTCTATTATATTCACCTGGTCCTCTGTTGCATCCTGAAAATGCCTTTGCTGAAAAAGAAAGTAGTTTCAACCATAAGGAGTGAGCCAAAAGGACGGATATTTAGGCTGAGCTGAGATATGAATCGGGCGGCTCTTTGGGTGCGGCTCTGCGGGCGGGTGGTACATTTTCCCCTGATTCACCGGGTAGTTTTTGTCTCTTTCAATGTAATGGCCGCAAGGTTGTCATAATTTATTGCTCCCTGGGGTATCATCCTTGTAGTGCTTCGTAGAGTAATTTGTAGGTAGCATAATTAGTAATTTGTCTTGTAAATTTTTGGTGGAATATAAAAAAAATAAAATATTTAGGCTACAATAAAAAAGATAACACAATAAATGCTGACACTACTGTAGTATGAGGGTATGAAGGTACTGTACTGTATATATATACTGTAGAATTTCTAGGAGGATGCATGAAAGTTTGTAGCAAAGCTTTCTTTTTTCCATTTTTCACTTATATTTCAAATTATCAACAAATTTTGATCAACAAACAAGGAGTACTACCAGTAGCAATATATACAGTATTACCATTAAGAGTGCTACATACTGTATGTAAGAGAAAAATGTCAACACACACTAGAGAATCATTAAGTCTTAATTTGCATATCACTATATGAGCGACAAACTTGTAAGAGAGACTTACATTAGATTGCCAACCATCTCTGTTGAAGCCATCCTGTAAATAGAAAAACAAAGCTTACAGTTCAGGCCTTACAGTAGAAATCCATGGATTATTAAAAATCGTTCACACATGCTTGCAAGTGTTTCACCAACTCTTTTGCATTTGCCTATCGATAATCGACTGACCAGTTTTGTCGTCGAGTAGGCTACCANGTATTACCATTAAGAGTGCTACATACTGTATGTAAGAGAAAAATGTCAACACACACTAGAGAATCATTAAGTCTTAATTTGCATATCACTATATGAGCGACAAACTTGTAAGAGAGACTTACATTAGATTGCCAACCATCTCTGTTGAAGCCATCCTGTAAATAGAAAAACAAAGCTTACAGTTCAGGCCTTACAGTAGAAATCCATGGATTATTAAAAATCGTTCACACATGCTTGCAAGTGTTTCACCAACTCTTTTGCATTTGCCTATCGATAATCGACTGACCAGTTTTGTCGTCGAGTAGGCTACCAAACTTAAAATTCAATAGTGGAAAATCTAGCCAAGCTTTTGCCTTCAAATTTGGCATGTGTCTCCGTGAACATGTAGTGCCCATAGTAAAAAGTTTGCTTTAGATTAGCGGAGTGGACAATTGAGTTCTTCTAAAACCTATAAAATATTTTAAAATGACCAGTCTTGAAAGCTGTGAAAGCAAACAATTGCTTTCAAAATATATCTTTAGATTGCCATGAATATGGGTAACACCGTGCTTTTTACAGAATTTTGACAGACTGATTGGTTCCGGAGTAATTAATAAATTTCTGAAACAGAGGTTTTCTGAAAAACGGCTTATCAGAGTGGAAAGAACAGCTACCTTAAGTGTTATCGTTTGTGTCCCAACGGATGCTTGGAAAACATTTTCTTCACATTCTTTGCAACATTTTCAACATTCACAAAATTGGCGTTTCTGGTTTTTGAACAGTTTGTGCATGAGTGAATGCGGTTATGGGTGGTTGTTGTTGTAGTGGTATAGTGAAGCATAAGGCTCTTGTCATAAGTCTATCCAGATCATACATGCAGCCTCGTTCCAGTATTTAATGCTGAAGTTACATACATACATAGCATACATACATATAAATTTAATGTTGTAAGCGCTAATACGCTTGTTCATTAGTCAAAGATAAATTGATTTATTTAGAGGTGGCTCAAGAGCAGGGGTTTTGAATGCGATCATTTGTAGAAAAAGATATACATGGTAATTATAAACCTAACAAGTTTCCCCATCACTTAGTCAAATCCAAGAAGATATAGAATTTTGTCTTATGGTAATTTTTATTTGAAATCTAATTTGTTTCAGTTGGTACATTTCCAAAGATCACAAGGCACATGTGTTGCGCATCGGTCCCATCCACCCCCACTGTATTTGGGCCACCCCATCTCTAGTTACTAAAATTAAAAGCGTCTTTTTAATCAAAAAAGTCAACTTCTAATTGCTTGTCTTGCCAGTGTTTGTCTAATATGTGCTTAAGAATGTTAAAATTTTGTGCCTGAACTACAGTTTTTGGCAGTTCATTCCAAGGATTTATACACCTCTCGGTGAAAACGTTTTTTTGAATGCTTAATCTTTTGAGCCAGATTTTAGCAATTTCAGGTGATGTCCACATGTGTTGTGAAATTCTCGTTGATCTATGTTGAATAACTTTGTGGTGTTACCTGATGTCTTGCTTTATCTTGAGTGAAATGTGACACCATGCCCATCAAAGGATTTGCTCCACCACACTCTCCTTCAACAAGCTGTTTCATTGCCATGTTTACAATGAATTATTTGCTGGAATAAAATCAAGGTTGATAGTGGTATATACAGAAATCAATTATAATATAAAATCTATTACTCATAAAATTTGGTCCAAAAGAAACAAGAATTCAACTATTGAAATTAGCCAATCTGTTACTTTTTGAATATTATGTACCCAGGTAGGCAGAGCTGATGTCTGAGCAATCTAGATTCTTCAAGTGACATTCGCCTGCCCAGTTTGGGAAGATAGGCATTGTGCACCAGGTGAATCCCAGGTAAAGGAAAATACTCAATCCCGTATCCCGTAAAGTACATGCTCAAATCCCAATCCGCGTGCACAGTCAAGTTATTGGTGGACAGGTGAAGGCGAAGTTGCGTGTTATAGCGCCAAGCGCTGGTATCGCAGAAGTAGAGAAGACCTAATCGAGTCTGCTACCCCTTGTCATGGTGCTCAAAATGGTGGGGCTCTACCTGGGATCGAACCCTGTCCGCCTGACTGTTCTGGCTGCAAAGTTAGAGGATTACACCACTGCACCACAACACCTAAAATATTTGTAAGAAGTTTGCAAATATTTGTAAGAAGTTTGTAAATCCTATCTTTGGTGAACAAAAAAGTATTTTCCTTCCTTTTATCATTGTTGTATAGATGCAAAATTTTAGTGTGGTGTGGGAAAAAAAGTGCACCGCACATTTAAAATCAAGACTTTACAGCCACCTGGTGTATGAAAAAACTTACAACTTATAACAGATGTATGTATGTAGGCACAACATCTCTTTGGGTGGTTAAACAATTTGAAAAAGTCTTGACTTACAAGTGAATATTTGTTAATGTGAGGTCTGATAATGCATAGCGTGGTTTCAGGTGTTGCGGGAAGTCGGGTATTTTAACAAATTATTCAGAAAATGAAGCTCAGGGGCCTGGAGATGAGAAAAAATCTTATGAATCTCACTTGATGCAAGTCTTCAAACCTCTTTCACCATATTTTTGTTGATGTTAGGCTGCTGCCGCATTTTGTGTACTCTCCAATCGCTGATAATAACGTCAGACGAAGGTGATTTCTGGCCACCATTTTCTTGAGATATCTCACATATTATATTAACCAGTACACAAACAATAGAAAGAGCTTGTTCAAAATACCCGACAGTGTTCCATAATGCCCAACTCAACCCGGGCTCAATTGTGTGTCTCGTTTATTTTAACAACCAAGTTTCAGAAATAGAATGTATTTATGAAACATTGACATTGGAGCATTCTTAGGCCTAATTCAAATTGCTAATACCGGTCCAAGTGTGGCCAAATAAGTCTTGAATTAAGCTGACAATTTAATTTGTTCGTTAAGTGTTCCATAATACCCAAAACTACTCTACTCTAGTATCATTTTATTATAGGCCTATTTGACTGCACTTAGTTAGGCCTACCTAGAAGTTAGATTTGACTTCCTTCGCGGCAAATACGACAGAGGAATTGTTCTAATCTTAAGACTTGAATTTCTGAATAGCAGAAAGATGTTTCCTTTTGAAAGTGCAGAAGATACTTACAACTTCAGTTCAACGTTGCAGGATTCCACTTTGCTCTTTACTTAGCCACGTCTTCTCTCTTGTTATGCACATTTGTTTTGGAAAACTGAAGTTTTCCAGGTATATAAACCATTTTCCTCGCATGAAAAATCTTTTGTCATTGAAAAATCTTCTGAATTGAATTAATTGAATTGGATGAAGAAACTGAATAGAGGCTAATTAAAGATGGGGCATGAAATGAAAACGAGGCTGTAAGAAAATATAAACAAAAGAGCATGGAGCATGTGAAAAGAAGAGGTGAAAGATCAGCTGGATGTGTTGGAACAAAGCAGGGGTGAACTTTAAAGTATCCAGTAAGTATGAAACCCGTATGAAACTGGTTAGAATCAAATTGGTCTAATATTACATGCAAAACTTGCTAAGAAGTTTGCAACTACTTAAAATATATGTAGTTAGTTTATTCATATTATTATGGTTTTATCCTGTTTTATCAGTTTCCTTTTGTGTGGTTACCGGTAAAACGCCATAAAAGTATTAAAACAAACGAGAGGTCACAGGTCAATAGATAGTCCCAAATAATGTAGCAAATATGGGGTACTGATATAGACCTGATTTGAAAAATGGATATTTTATTTACAAGCCAATCTGAAACTGTTCTAGGAAGGCTATAATATAAAACTGAACCTCTATGTATGTCCCCCTAACATACATTCAGGTTTGTATTTTGCAAAGATAAAGCTTGTATAATAGTGTAAGATCAGGCTTAAAGAAAAATAGTGATAAAGAAAATATACATGTATTTTTTTTTTATAAGAAACCGCTTATAAGAAACTCAGACTCTCAGATTGCCAAAACATTAAGAAACTCCAGCATGTTTTCTTTATTCTCACTTGTTTCCTGTATCATATTACTCAGAAAGTACTTAAGTAATGTCTAAACATTGGAAAGGCTTCAAAACAGCTTGTTTTGAAATGTTCTGGAGGTCACAGATCTGATAATTTTAAGGAACTTTCAGTACTGGCCCAAATTCTTAGTTTCTTATAAACAAAAATACGTGTAGATTACTTGTTTCTTGCGTGCGATGTACAGTAATCATGGGTGAGTCTGAAGGTACAAAAGGGGCCGCATACATCTATGTTAACGCAAAACATCCAATTGACGTTTGGGGGGCGGGGAGATAAAAGGACCGGACTTTTTCAAAATTCTGTTTTATAGGATTTTTCTCCAATAGATTTTCTTGAGAAACTGTACTCAACAGCTTTGGCTTGCTGTATATTTTATTAGCGTGAAAGAATTTCGACTGCAACAAATGAATCTTGTCCTTGTTGTTGTGTGTTGTGACATAAAACATCGCTGCCAATGACTTCATGATCACTTAGGCCAATTTGAGAAGCACCAAAACAACGGTATGAACTAGTCTCGTGTTTGAAAAAATTCATTGATTTTCAATGGGACGTTTTTGGGGGAGTGGGTGGAGGTATTTTGAAAATGTCCAATGGACGTTTTGGGTGAAAGAATCGATTTTTGTGTGGCCCCTAACGAGTGAAGAACAAAGCCACCTACTGTATACAGTAGGTGGCTTTTTGGGCCCCAAATTCTCTAAACGAGGGTCATTTTTCGGCAAACTTTCCTTAAACATGGGTCGATTTGGTGGAAATTGGCAAAAAATAGTTTAAAATGGATATATTTTCCACCAAAGTTTATCAGAAAAGTGAGTATGAAGGCAAAGTTTGGCAGTTAGGAGTTGGTAGCTTTCTGAAAACCAGGCAACAGACTGCCCATCCATCAGCAATTGTGTACCCCTGAGCATCTTTCTGAAACTGAGTACCAAAGTCTCCTTTTTAACNAGTGCACATCCCGTCAGCAAAATATACTAAGTATCCCCCCCCCCCCTTCGGGTGACTCACCAAGTATGTAATCTCATCGCCTATATCGTACTTATCCTTTCAGGTTTGCTAATGGTTCTGGATATCCCTCAAGAACGTGGTATGACTTTCCTGCCACAAAAATGGTCAGATCCAGATATTTGCTACTTTCCTCTGTTCAACTGGCTGCAACCTCTCCCCCTTGAATGGATGTATATGGTATATTCAGCAATGATGCTAGGTGCATTGGGCATCATGCTTGGCTTTCTATACAGGCTAAGCTGTCTTAGCTTCGTTGTATCATATTGGTATTTATTCTTGCTGGACAAGACATCGTGGAATAATCATTCATACTTGTATGGGTTGGCTGGCATTATGTTGTTGCTTACAGATGCACATCACTACTGGTGAGTAGAGATCTTCTTGTTCAGCAATAAGCTAAGCTATTCCAAATCGTTTACTAAGGTGTGCAATCATTAATTATCTGACAATGTCCTTAATTCTCACATAAATTTTGCTTAAATCCTTAAATCATAAGCTGAATCATAGGTGCTTCGTAAGTGGGATTTGATATCAAATGTCGTTCTAATTTTATAAGATAAATTGCAAAAAGTTATTTGTCTGAGTTCGTTTACATTTGAAGCAGTGTTTCCTATAAACAATCATTGCCTTTTGTTGTGCATGAAGACTGGTTGTTGAAAAAGATTTGGAAATTTAGTATCTACAGTATCCACCCATCTTTTGATGACGGTTCAAAATACCAGCTTGTAATCCCTTTTCGTTTCAGGTCAATAGATGGTCTGTTACGTCCCAGTATTCGAAACGTGGCTGTTCCACGATGGCACTATGGTATATTTAAATTCCAGGTAATTTTACCATCTTTTCGTTAATTTTGCAAGCGTAGGTTATTCGTGGATGCTGTACGATCGTTGTTAGTATGTGCTAAAGTTCAATTAAAGGAGCTCCGTCGCCAAAGTGTAAACAAATCTATAAACACCATTGTTTAAGGCACGTGCCCATTGTCTTTTGCAGTTTGTTTGGTGAATTAACCCAAGCCACAAAAAAGTGACCGTTAAAAATCCACAAAAATCCGAGCACTTCGTAAAAGAAATGCATGTTTGGTTTGTTCCTTTGTGAAGTACAAGAATTTATCTTCAAAATAACGCTTTCATTTTTCAAAACAAGCTGAAAGTCTGTGTGATATTTCCTATAAAAAACTGCAACACCGTTTCGACCGAAATTTGGAGACAGAGCCCCTTTAAGCGAATGAATCCAAACAGCTGAATGCAGCCAGAAACTACCAGAAAGCAAACTGTCCATCATAAACAATACCTTGTGGATGTTTGAAAAATAAAGGTAACATAGTTGGTTGAGTTTGGCAATGAATTTGCTGCTTAACTCGGTCAGTTGTATAATACATCATTACCAAGCTTTGATACTTTACTTCTCAACATCAATGCCTCGATTACTGAGATGAGACTTGAGGTGGGTGGTAGCGATTACTAGGACTCAACGGAATAAGTCTTTACTGAGCTACTCATCTTAAAGGTATTTCAAACTTTGAAGCTAGCAACCATAAATATAAGCTTTTACAAAAAATTTAGGAAGTGAACATGGATGGTTTTCTGAACAATTAGGAAACGTGTTGTTACCAAGGGCTAATTAGGTTGCTTTGCCAAGAAAACATTTATTATTCGTCTTTCAAATTTTTTTTAATCAAATATCTAAATCCTATTGTACTCAAATATCCATCATATTCCTATTGTAATAAATCCTATTGTATTCAAATATCCAGTCGGTTTTTTTTTTGCCAAAAAACATTTACTATTTTTCTTTTAAAGTTTTTTTAATCAAAGATCTAAATCTTCTAATATTTCTCGTAGTTCATCATCGTCTACTTCTTCGCTGGTCTGAAGAAGCTGGATCTCGATTGGGTCTTCGGCTACTCAATGACAGGACTCGGCAGGCAATGGGTATTTGATCCATTCCGACTTCTTGGCCTTCCGAACGACATCATCGATCACTACATTGTCCATATTTGCGGCCTCATACTCGATCTATCTGAAGGATTCCTGCTATTTTTCGACAAAACACGACCCCTTGGTTTCTTCTTCGGTGGTTCATTTCATCTAATGAATTCTCAAATGTTTCACATCGGAATGTTTCCATGGACGATGTTAGCTACGATGCCTATTTTCTGCTACCCAGATTGGCCCAAGAAGTGGATACGCTGTATGCCTAATGCGCTTGCTAAAGTGTTGCCAGCTGCGAAGGAGGCCAAAGCTAATATCATCTGCAGCAATGCTGACAAAGGAAGAATCCCTAAGCGACAATGGTTTATTGTTGCAGTGGCTAGTTTATATGTGCTGGTGCAAACAGTTTTGCCATATTCACACTCGATAACGAAGGTGGGTTAAATCATTTTGATTCATATATTCATTGAATAAATGATTGATTGATTGATTGATTGATTGATTTGTTCATTCGTTCATTTATCGACTGACTGATTTTTCATCTGCCCAAAACCAGAAGTACTTGGTAGCGAATCAGGATTCCTTACGTTCTCTCAACCCTAATCCCGATACCGCCAATAACTAATGCCTGATTCATTGGTGGGTGAGCTTTCTCTTTCACTGCGAAATGCATTTGGGCGCATGGTAAAATTTTCCAGCTGTGTCATCTTTAGTGCATTCGTCTATCGTATTCACTGTAGAGTAGCTTCTTTTAGCGTAAAGTAGGGTGCAATGTTTGTATTGTAATTGAATTGGTTTATAAAAAAAGGACTCCTTGCTTGATTTGCCACACAATATTAGGTGAAGACCATGTTGATAAGGTCCTTTCTTTTTTAATTCATATCGATATTTCAATGATAAATCACGGCTGAATTATCTAATAGAAGCTTTTTCTTTCTCAGGGCTACAATGCTTGGACACAAGGCCTATATGGTTATTCCTGGGATATGATGGTACATTCATGGAGCACACAACACGTTGTTGTAAAAGTTGTAGATGGTAATTCCGGAGCAACTACATACTTGCAGCCAGGCGTAAGTTGGATTTAGATATATTTTTTTCATACCCGATTGGTAGAAACATTTTTCGATGCTTGATGCAATCATGTGTTTCGATAAATGCGGCAGCTAGTAGAGAAAGAGACATCATGCTGGTTGACCCAAAATGTCCACTGAGAGATAATAAGAAATGCACTTTTTGGAAAATCCCTAAAGTTTGGTTATGTTACCGATCTCTAAATTTTCTTTGTGTCTGTATTTGTGTCAAGGACGATATAAACTTACTACCGGATGTCCCAAAAAAAGTATAAGCGTTTGAACAGTTCCTGCGGAGGAGCCTTATTTTCGAAAGTTGTTATTCAACCTTTACGATATAGATGAGATCTTAACTTGCAATTTGCGACCTCGCATGACCAAATCGGATTTGTATTTGTAGAGTAATTCACTTGAACAGGCACAATTTCTGGGGCGGCCTAAGACAGATGGTTATTGAATTATGCTACTGCTATCNTGCAATCATGTGTTTCGATAAATGCGGCAGCTAGTAGAGAAAGAGACATCATGCTGGTTGACCCAAAATGTCCACTGAGAGATAATAAGAAATTGGCGAGCAGTACTGGTCCAAACGATATTTCGTAACTACCAGGTTTGTAAAAAACTTGCACTTTTTGGAAAATCCCTAAAGTTTGGTTATGTTACCGATCTCTAAATTTTCTTTGTGTCTGTATTTGTGTCAAGGACGATATAAACTTACTACCGGATGTCCCAAAAAAAAGTATAAGCGTTTGAACAGTTCCTGCGGAGGAGCCTTATTTTTGAAAGTTGTTATTCAACCTTTACGATATAGATGAGATCTTAACTTGCAATTTGCGACCTCGCATGACCAAATCGGATTTGTATTTGTAGAGTAATTCACTTGAACAGGCACAATTTCTGGGGCGGCCTAAGACAGATGGTTATTGAATTATGCTACTGCTATCTATGCGTAATTTGAAAGAGTTTTTGGGGCAGCTCAACAATAAATTATTTTTGGAAGTTTGTTGAGCTTTTAAAATAAAGCATATTTTCAATATTTCGTTTTTATGACTGCATAATGATAATCAGAGCTGAAACGAAACTTGGGTAAGAAGTTCAGTGCATGGTAAAACACACTACTTGGGAAAGTTCCTTCAGTCCTACAACGTTACTCTGTAAACTGTTGAAGTGTAATGGCATCTTTTCTTGTCATTTTTCTAATTAATATGATAGTTTAATTGATTAACAAACTTTTAAGAATAGAAGGTATAATGGTTGATCTGCCTCAAAAACACTTCCATATTACGCATAGATTGTAGTAGCAATATTCAATAGTCATCTGTCTTAGGCTGCCTCAGAAATGTTGGATGTTTAAATGAATTACTCCGCTAATACTCAACCGATTCGAACATGCGAGGTCGCAAATTGCAAGTTAAGATCTCATCTATATCATCACATTAAAATAAAAAAATTCAGAAATGAGGCTCCCCCGCAGGAACTATTCAAACGCTCATACTTTTTTTGAGACACCCGGTAGATGATCGTTATTGTGTTCTTCCGGGAGAGAGATGACGAAATTAATTTTGAGCAACGGTATTTTATAAAGCATGGTCTTTGTAACGCAGAAAATATGTACTCTTGGGACACAGAACTTTTTCCCGTTGTGTATTGAGTCCCATCGTGTATTGAAAACGGCTGAAAGATATTCGCAAGTGTAAAAAATTATTGGACAGGCTCTATATCTACAAAATAGATGGCCTAGGCCGTAGGTTGGCTCAATTAGGCTTAATTTTCATCGCTGTGGAGCTGAAATTTGATCCAGGAGTTTAGGCCTATTTTGAAGGATTCCGAGATAAAACTTTTATAAAATCACTTGTAACGTGAGAGCGAGACAACCAATTTTGACAAACTGAATTTTATTTCTAAGTCGACATATTATCCACACAATTACACCACTTCAATTTAGCGGCCTCGTTTTGGAAATTTTTCCAAATTTCTTCCTTTTCTTCACATGAAAATTTTGAACCCGGATTCTGATTTAGCACCCAAAACTTTAGTCTAGTTACAGGTTTTCAAACTTTCTAAAATTTCGTATGGAAGAATTTTTATTAATTTCCAAAACGAGGCTGTTAATTGAAGTGGTGTATAATAATCAGTTTTAGGAAATCTGATGAATAGGTAGCAAACTACAGGCTTGCAAATGTTTTAACTTTTTATTACTCACCCGGTATATGTTTTGCATTTTTAGGCATTCACTACTGGCAGGCAGAACAAGCGCTGGAACTCACACCCCGACATGCTGAAACAATACGCTCATTGTCTATCCAGAAAGATTGAAAAATCTCCCCAGCTCGGTATACAGCAGCCTCGTATTTACTTTGATGTATGGCGCTCATTGAACAAACGTTTCCAACAGAGGCTAGTGGACCCTAATGTTGACATAGTAACAGCTCCATGGTCGCCGACACGCCATACACCATGGATACGACCGTTGTTAACAGGCCTAACACCATGGAGAAACAAGCTACGTCAAATCGAGACTGAAACGTACGAAAAAAGCAATATTTCTGATGTGACATTTGTCGCTGATTTTCCTGGGTTGTTCTTAGAGAATTACATTGACGAGGACGTAAAAGCGAATTTAACAGTACTCCATGGGACTGTGCAGGTTGAGTTTGACGGAAAGAATCAGAGTCTTGGCGTGAACGACTCAATCCGACTTCCCAGGAACGAGACACATTTTGTATATGTCGTATCCGACACTCCAGCTTGTTATATGTATGAATCATTTAATGTTACTTGGCAAGAGAATGTCACAGAGTCAGACAATATAGATGATGGTGAGTTGCAAAATTTTAATGTTTTACTTTCATGTGACTTTTCCAAATGCTGCTCACATGAGCATAGGGCTCAAATCTTTAAAAACTTTAAAAAGGTGGATGTAAAATTCTTTTGCATTTTTCTTTGAATTAAATGGCTTAAAAGGAAATTACAGTACTTTCTTGTAAATCTGCCTTGGAAATTTTTTGATATCTTGATTATTTTCAAGATGGCGGCATTTATATTTTTTTCGAAAGAATTCATGGAAAATTTTGAAAAAATTGAAATCATCGTAAATCCTAAACCAATATAGGAGAAGTGATACAATCTTCAAGAAACCCATAGTTTATGAAGGTCTACAATATGGTGGCAAGCAGAAATCTGTCGCTCTTCTGGTTTACGATTTAGAAATTTGATGACGTCACGGCCTCAAATATAATAAGTGCCGCCATTTTGAAAATAATCAAGATACTATAAAATTTCCACGGCAGATTTACAGGAAAGTACTGTAAGTTCCTTTCAAGCCTTTTATTTAAACGAAAAATGTAAAAGAATTTTACACCTACCATTTTCAAGTTTTGAAAGATTTGAGCCCTGCGCTGCTCACATGTCGATGGGCAGATTTTAGACTCTATGGAGGCAGAAAATAAAAGAAAAGAACACTTTATGGAGGAGAAAAATGAAATGAATTGGGAAAATTTTCCTTTCCTTTAATTTTCCTCCTCCGTAGAGTCTGAAATGGAGGTTAATCTCTGTCTGAAAGTTTTAACGACAGAGATAAAAGCTCGCCAAGACGTTTTCCACATAGATCCTTTTTGCTTGCTTTAGGTTAAAACTTTTCCCCTCAACTAACTGCCTATCAAGATATCAAGCAACATCTAGGTGCCTCCATAACAGAGGCTTGGGATCTTGCAATCCTATTATTGTCTAAGGTTTCGATGTGGCCTTCTTTTAAATTTAACTGATAATAAATCTGCGAGTTCTTGGTCAATTTCCAATAATTTGTTATCAAAGTTTAAATTGAAGTCGCTAGATTGCGATCATCTAAAAGCTTTTCTTGTACGATTTTTCAGGTTTACAGTTTAGCAAAGCAAATTGAGATATTTTTAGAATACTTTTACAAGATTTGAAGTAATTGTTAAGCCTCAAAACCATAATGAGCTATCAAACGCTACATTAGCGGTGAAAGCAAATTGATTGCATTGTGAAACCGAAAGAGATAACTACCAGTAATTGAACGATAATTCGTTCTTACCTGTTGTTGTTGTTGTACATGTACAATATGAGAATATCAAACGCTACATTAGAGGTGAAAGCAAATTGATTGCATTGTGAAATCGAAAGAAATAGCTACCAGTAATTGAACGATAATTCCTTCTTACCTGTTGTACATGTACAATATGAGAAATTAATTAGTGGCGGTCAAATAACAGAACTCAATACCTGCAGAACAAACAACAAGTTTACGGTTGAAAAAACAATTTGAGCAATCAAACGACCAATGCTGGATTAAAAACCTTTACTAGTGATTTGTACGTCAATGCGCTAATCAGTGAGCTACAGGGTGTCCGAAAATATCCTTGTTTGAAAAATCACCAAAATTTGATTAAATGTCTGATCTTCAAATTTCTTTTTTGACAAGTAGATTGAGGACTAACTTCATCTTCCATCATAGATCATATTGCTACAACATCTGCCAGAAACATCATTGAATCAGGAGTGCACAAGGTTTCTATGAGTGATCACTATATGGTCTTTTGTGTACGCAAGTTTGAGGGTGCATTGAAGAAGGACCATAAAGTGGTCACAACCAGGTCCATGAAAAACTTTGACAAAGATGCATTCCTTGCTGATGTTGCTGACATTTGTTGGGAGCAAGGTTTAAATGAAACAGACGATATTAATGTGCTTGTCACCCAGTGGTCAACCCTCTTTTCCTTGATCATTGACAAGCATGCTCCTATCAAGTCATTGCGTGTTTCTGAAAGGTACTGCCCATGGGTGAATGGAGGCCTAAAGGAGCTAATACGAAGCAGGGATAAACTCAAAAAAGCTGCTGTTAAAAACAAATCTCTGCTCCTTATGAGCTCCTATAGGCATATCAGGAACAAAATTAACAAACAAAACTCTGAGTTGAAAAGGCAGTATTTTTCAGAAAAACTCGCTCAGGCTAAAGGTAACATGAAGGAATCCTGGAAAACGATCAACCAGGTGTTAAATAAAAGATCTAAATCCACAAACATAGATCTTTTGAAGGAACCTCGAGGAGAAGTTGTTGATAAGCAGGAAATCTCCAACCGTATGAATGCATATTTCTGCTCAGTAGGTAAGGATCTAGCAAGCAAGATTGAGGATGCCCCCAACCCCATGCTCACAGGTGAATATAATCTTAACCCTGATAATAAGCGCTTCAATTTTAGGCCAATTGTAGTGCAGGATATCAGAGATGCAATGGGTAAGATAAAAACATCTAAGAGCTTTGGAAGTGACAACATATCTAGCTACTTTCTAAAGCTAGCCACTCCATATATTGAAAACTCTTTAGTTTTCATGTTTAACACCTCTCTTGAAACAAGTCAGTTTCCTGAATTTTGGAAAAATGCTCGGATTACACCAATTTTTAAGGAAGGTGATAGAGCTGAAAAGTCTAATTACCGACCAATTTCAGTTCTTCCTGTCATTTCAAGGCTATTTGAAAAACTTGTTTTTAACCAATTTTACCAATATCTGGTTAGGAATAAACTTATTCATCCTGGTCAATCAGGCTTCTTAAAACTCCATTCTACACTGACTTGCCTACTTAAAAACACTGATGACTGGTATAGTGGGTTGGACACTGGACAGATGGTGGGTACAGTATTCATTGATCTTAAGAAGGCATTCGACACTGTAGACCATGACCTTCTCTGCAAAAAATTAGAACACTACGGTGTTCAACAAAGGGAACTTTCTTGGTTTCAATCCTATCTCTCTAACAGAAAACAGTACTGCAGAGTGGGTGGGGTCGATTCCGAAATTGGGGAAGTTGAAGTAGGAGTACCCCAAGGGTCATGTCTGGGGCCGCTTCTCTTTTTGATCTACATCAATGATCTCCCAAGTGCTGTCCAGGGTTCAACTGTATCCATGTATGCTGATGATACTAGCCTTTGCTTAAAATCGAAAGATATTTCTCAGCTGAATGAGGCTATTAACAGCGATCTTGAGCACTTAGATTCATGGTTGAAGGGCAATAAGCTTTCGCTAAATGTTGCAAAAACTCAATCCATGTTAATCGCAACCAAACCGAAGCACCGAACGCTCAACAATGCTGCGGAAAAACTGAATCTTAAAATTCGTGGTAGTGAACTGGACGTTGTCAAAAAGACCAAATACCTTGGTGTTCAAGTTGACAATAGTCTAGATTGGAAAGAACATATTAAAACCGTATCAACCAAAGTATCCAGAGCCATCGGATTTTTAAAACATGCGAAAAATATTCTTCCAATGGCTTCTTTGAAAACATTGTACTCAAGTATTGTGGAGCCCCATTTTCGTTACTGTTGCTCCGTATGGGGTTGTTGTGGCACCACTGATATTAATCAGCTTCAAAAACTTCAAAACAGAGCTGCTAGAATTATAACCAACAGCAATTTTGATGCCCCAAGCAGACCACTCATTGGGAGCCTTGGTTGGAAAACCATTCGTGAGCTTATCGACCAAGATTCTCGATCGATGGTCTACAAGTCTATTAACGGGCTTGCTCCACAGTACATGAGGAATCTTTTCACAAGAAACTCCGCTTGCAACTCTCGTAGCCTTCGAAATACGGCAACAGATTTGAGGTTGCCAAAGAAAACGTCCGCAAATGGGCAGAAATGTTTCTCGTATCGAGGTGCAAAACTGTGGAATAGCCTCCCAGCTGAGACTAAGCAGGCATCCTCCATTACTGTTTTCAAACATAATTTATAATGGACTGGGGTTTTTTCTTGCGGTCGGGGGGCTGCCGCATCCGTTGTCTCTCTGCTTGGTTTCTGCTGGTTGATGATGGAGATTTATTTTGGATCTCTGTCGTCAGTCTGGTGGGAGCCGGGCGTGGGGGCGGGGGCTGCGCTGGTTGCTGGATCGCGGGAGGAATTCCCAGTCTATTGGTTTTATGCACTTTTTCTTTTATTTTTCATAGTTAGGTTTGACACTTTAGTTGTATATATTTATTGTAAGTAATTCTTAGATGTTTTTAACCCGTATATTTTGTAAGTTTTTATGTGGAGGGCCCCTTGAAAATCAGCCATTAGGCTGAAGGGTCTCCCTCCTTAATAAATTGAAATATGAAAATATGAAAAAATATGAAATATATGATCAACTTATCTTCCCAGATATATAGCTGATCTTGTAATTGGTTTAAAAATTTGCAAGTTTAGTTCTTTTTAGGTTTGCCTGGTTTTGAATCATACTGCAGAAAAGCACTGATGATTCCCAGATCAATTTCTTTATCTATATTAAGCTTTTAATTTGGTCATAAATGACAGAAAGAACCGTGCGCTATCATTGGAGATTTCGAGATGAGAATAATAAAGATCTGAAAATGTTGGCTCTTAGGCAAGATTGACTATTTTTCTTAAAGGTTTAGCTCAAACTAAGGTTTTTAATGTGTAATTTCTTAGCCTTTCAGTATTGAAAGCAAACATTTTATCCTTTTAAATATGTTTGGGTCATTGACAAAACAAATCAGAAAGAAAATCTTATCATAGGTTTGATAATCGAGTTTTGGTCATTTTTTAAACAAGGGTACTTTTTTGAGATACCCAGTATCTGTCCACGCAAGTCTGTTCAATGCTGCAGTTGGACTAAATGTTTCTTGGCGAGGGAATTAAGAAGAAAGCCTGTAGGAATAGGCTACATTTTTTAATTCCTTATACTGACTTAGTGGTACTCATCTTAAGCGCTAGCCAAACGAGCAGCAGACAATGTTTGCCACACATTTGAGATTTTCTTGCCAAGCAAAATGTTGATCCGTTTGGCCACGCCGCAAATCTTTGCTTGACAATTATTTTTTGCTTGTGACAAGCACAAAATATTGTTTGAATCCGTTTGGCCACGCCGCAAAACATTGCTTGACAATTATTTGCTGCTTGTGACAAGCAGAAAATGTTGTTTGAACTTTTCACAATGTTGCCAAACAAATTCTGCTTCTCGTGCGATGTTTGCGACGTAGCTAAACGGGAAACATTACTTAGCAAGCAAATTTCAAATGTTTGGCAAACACTGTTTGCACGTTTGGCCAGGGCTTTACATTCCTATTTCCTCAAAACCTTAAAGGCTGGCTTCCATTAAATCGTAAGGGGATCGGCGACAGTCTGCCATCGTCGGCGATCCCTTCTTCCATCTTCCATCTGCGATCATAAGTATGGTGTTTCCATAAATCGCTGGCAGTCTGCGACTGTCTGCAACGAAGCAATCGAAGAAGGTTTTCAAACCCCAAGGAAGGTGCTTCAACAAGGAAGTTCAAATTTGATTGGGCAATTTGATTCATGTTATTGCTCTTAAACAAAAGGATGTCTGCGACGATCGCCGATCGTCTGCGATGTGCGTTTCCATTAAAATTTTCCCAGATCGGGACAGTCGTAACGATCGGGAAAGTTGAACTCAGTTGCTGGTAAAAGCTCGCTGACGACCACCTAACGACATAAAAAGCTTGGTCTGCCGTTTCGACTGGCTAGCTGTGGTAAAGTTCGGAACAAGTAATCAATGGAAACAAATAGGAAAATTTTGTAATTCGAACGCGAATCTTTAATTAAAACTTCAATTCGAATCAAAACTTTACTTTTTCTGCTTTGGAAAGGTTCCTTTCGAACCAGGTCGCATTCGAATTCAAGGTCGGTTCGAATTCAAGCTAGGTCGTCGAAACGGCAGACCAAAATTCGTAATTTCGTTAGGTGGTCGTCAGGGAGCTTTTTACCAGCATGCTTTGCAGCAAAACATAACAGTCTTTGGAGCCGCCATCTTTAGCGTTATTGTCTATTAAATTAAGGTTGGGACTCCCTGGAACTACTGTAATAATTCTTGCACATATCTGCCTTCGTTTTGTTGCTATGGACACAACATTTCTCTGACAGAGTAATTTTTGTTCTGCTTACGAAAGTAATATAATACTGAAGGTGGCGGCGCAAGCTGGAACTCCTGTAATAAGTCTTGCACTGATTTATTTTTCTCTTGCTCCTATGTTGACAACAACTCACTGACGAAATAGTTAAAGGGTCCGTTTCAACCAGCATGCTTTGCGCGTGCCATCTCTTTTTTGGCCGTTGTTGTCGCCATTTTCATGGCCCATGGAAATTGCGACAACAAAGAGATGACGCATGCAAAGCATGCTGGTTGAAGGCTTGAACTTATCTATCTTTGTGTTTTTCTATATTTAACAATTTTCTAACGGAATTAGTTATGCAAATTTCTTGGACTTTTGCTGTTATTCAATAAGACTTCTTCGATAATAGCGGTGCTCACTCTGTGCCAGGTGTTCCCTCTCCCATGCTTTGACGTCATCAAGCTATTTGTTTCAGATCTATGAAGGAAGAACTGTGCCTTTTTCCTCCACGGTACTTCCTGATAATTATTGACCAACAGATAAGAGTAGAGGTTTTGTTAATGTACTGTTCATCGTTTCGAGAATAGGCCTTATTTGAATTGTTATCAGGTGCTTCGTTCTCATAAGATTTGCGCAAGACGACTGTTTTTAATTGAGGATATAGATTTGATGATTTCCGATCAAACATTTGTGCTTCATGATGTACAAAACTAATAGAATATTTTCAGTCTGATTCCCAGTCGACGAAGTAATCTGTGGACGAAAATTCATCTATACTGCGTAGGAAAGACATGCTTATATTGACTCCAGAGCAAAAGCAGACAACGTTGGACGCATGTGTCCAGCACTAAGCTAACAGCTCCGTTTACAACTGTTGAAATTGACAATAATATTGACCATGAAACAGTTTTTTATCTAGCTGAATTTATAACTTGAACAAACATACTCGCTTTCTTCATTTCGGCTATCTAGCTTCTACTTTGGGACCGAGGGGGGGGGGGTA